>ML685889.1:596486-616905 GCA_007922175.1 Pelusios castaneus | reverse complement strand
ACTTAGGGCCCCCCCCCCACGTCTACACTGGCTTAAGTCGACTCTAGAGAGTCGACTTAAGCCTTAGATCGATTAGGGAGGAGGTGTTAGGAAGTCGACTTTATTTTGCCTAAGTCAACTTAAGCAAGCTGCTTAAGTCGAGTTAGGCAAAGTGTAATGAAGACGCAGGGCCAATTAAGTCGACTTAAGCCAAGCTTAAGTCGACTTAATTGGCCAGTGTAGACGCAGCCCAAATCAGTAAACAAGTAAACAGAGGCAGGATTAATTATATGCATGATGTAATCAGTATTTGGGTGTTGCAGTCACCAAATAAGGGTCTTTGGAATACTGTCAATCATAAATGTATGAGCCATGTATTACCATACTGCTCATACCATACCATATTACCAAAACAGCTCTCTGCTGGCGGTCGGCCTCAGGTTCCCGACAGGTGGCCTCGGGACCGAGGCCAGGTCCCGCCGACGGCTGGCCTTGGGGCCAAGGCTGGGCTGGCCTTGGGTTCCCAGCCAGCTCCCCACCGGCGGGCGGTCTCAGGGTTGGGGCTAGGGCTGGTACCGGGCTGGCTCTCTGCCAGCGGGCGGCTTTGGGTTCCCAGCCACCACCCTGCCAACGGGAGGTCCCGGGGCTGGCTCCCACCAGCAGATGGCCTTGGGTTCCCAGCCAGGGCCGGCTCCCTGTCCCTGGAAGGTGACTGGGGTCCCTGAGGGTCAGAGTGGGCCAGCCTACCATGCTCCCCTCCAGCATGGGGGAGATGGGGACCCTGCCTAGGCTCATTGGCCCTGAACCCCGCTCCCTCCAAGGGACGGCCCTGCTGACAGGTGTTTCCCTAACTTGCTCTTAAAAATTTCCAGTGATGGAGATTCCATAACCTCCCCAGGCAACTTAATCCAGTCGTTAATCACCCTGACGGTTAGGAATTTTTTCCTAATGTCCAACCTAAACCTCCCTTCCTGTAATTTAAGCGCATTGCTTCTTGTCCTATCATCAGCAGTTAAGGAGAATAATTTAATCAATTTTGTTGCTCTTCTCTGGACTTTCTCCAGTTTGTCCACATTTTTCCCAAAAGGAGGAATCCAGAACTGGATACAATATTCCAGTTGAGGCCTCATGATCACAGAGAAGAATGGAAGAATTACTTCTTGTGCCTTACTCATAATGCTTCTGTTAATACATCCCCGAATGATGTTTGCTTTTTTTAGCAACAGTATTACACTGTTGACTCATATTTAGCTTGTGGTCCACTATAACACTCAGATCCCTTTCCACAGTACTCCTTCTCAGGCAGTCATTGCCCATTTTGTATGTGTGCAACTGATTGTTCTTTCCTAAGTGTAGTGCTTTGCCTTTGTCCTTATTGAATTTCATCCTATTTACCTCACACCATTTCACCAGTTTTTTTAAACTGTTTTGAATCATTCAGGGATATCTTGTTGAGAACCCAGAGCAAAGTCTTTCACAATAACTGTACATAAATACATGTATAAATCTTCTATTAGCTATTCCTTCAATGTTTATTGGAAAAACAAGGGAATTATTTTTTTTCTCTCCATAACTGTGCCTTTCATTCTTTTATTTGTTCCTTGTTCCCCAAAAAGTGCCCTCTCAGTAATCCAGTTGGTCACGTCTAGTAAATCACAGAGTCATAGAAATGCAGGCTGAACTGAACCTCTAGAGGTCACCTTGCCCATTGCCCCAAGGCTGAGGCAGGGCCAAGCAGACCTAGGGAATGGTGAATGATGGAGAGAACCTATTTCTAACCTAGACAACAGAGTCCGGTGGCACTTTTAAAGACTAACAGATTTATTTATCGCATGAGCTTTCGTGGGAGAAAATCCCACTTCGTCGGACACTTTGAAGATAGGAAAGTTACAGAGTGGGAGGAAATTAAATGCAGGGGAGTGTATGACATAGCATCAGGTCAGGCTGTAACAGCAAATCAAAATAGGTGTTAGGATTCAAAACACTGGGGAACAGCACATAGAGGAGAGGGAGGTCAAATCACTTGTTGTAATGCGAGAAAAATCCATAGTCCCTGTTTAACCCCAAGACAACTGAGTCAAATTCGCATATAAGTTCAAGTTCTGCAGTCTCTCTTTAAAGCTGTGTTTTGTGTTGAAACAGATGAATAACAAATCACAGCTTCAAAGAGAGACTGCAGAACTCGAACTTATATGCAAATTTGACTCAGTTGTCTTGGGGTTAAACAGGGATTATGGATTTTTCTCGCATTACAACAAGTGATTTGACCTCCCTCTCCTCTATGTGCTGTTCCCCAGTGTTTTGAATCCTAACACCTATTTTGATTTGCTGTTACAGCCTGACCTGATGCTATGTCATACACTCCACTGCATTTAATTTCCTCCCACTCTGTAACTTTCCTATCTTCAAAGCGTCTGACAAAGTGGGATTTTCACCCACGAAAGCTCATGCAATAAATAAATCTGTTAGTGTTTAAAAGTGCCACAGGACTATGTTGTCTTTCTACAATAGACTAACACGGCTACCCCTTTGGAATTTGACTACTTCTAACCTAGGATGTCTCAGATTTTTCCATCACTCAGAATTATCACCCTTGGAAATGGACCCAGCACCTTTGTAGGAGAGGACTCCAATGGATAGAGAACATAAAGTGTGGTGAAGATTTAGTTTATTCCCATTCCTGGAAAGGTGGAATTTTCATCCTGAGACACAAATCCAGAAACCATCCTGGAGCCTTTGACAATACCAGGGATGATGCTCAGAGTCCATCACATGCCCTAAACTGTCCAGATTGTTCCGATTTCTCTTGGGCAACCCTAGGATTCAGCATCAGCAGCTGTAGATCTGAATTTTGTGTCTCTTTGGGTAAGGCACAGACTGATTTCATTTCCCTTTCCGGCCCCCTCAGCTCTTATATCTGCTAAATCAAACCTGCATGCAAATATGTCCCTTGTGTGTCCTCTATAAACATGCAGTCCTGGTGGTTGAAAGATCAGACTCTCTAGCGTTTTCTAGCTGAGAGACTCTACTAGAGTGCAAACATGAAACTATTATTTGTATTCTTTCTCCTGTTGGCCACCCCATCATGTGAGTATTGGGTGGGACAAATCTGCACACCCACCAGGACGTTACTGGATTATGGTATGAATTCACACACTTTCTCTTTTCCACAGGGGTCCTTTCACAAGTGCAACTGGTGGAGTCAGGGTCCGGGACTGTAAAACCTTCAGAGACTCTCAGACTCACCTGCTCCATCTCAGGGGCCTCCAGTGACACCCTTGGTAGTACTTGTTGCTGGTGGAGCTGGATCCGACAGAGTCCTGGGAAAGGGCTGGAATGGATGGGGCGTATAGAACAAGGAGGAAGCACAAACTACGCCGCTTCCCTCCAAAGTCGTATCAGTATCTCTGTGAACCCTTCCAAGAACCAGTTCTCCCTGCAGCTGGACTCTGTGACATCTGCAGACACAGCCATGTATTACTGCGCCCGAAACACACAGTGACACAGACCCAAGGCAGGACTGGCACTAAAAGGGGAAGCAGATCCTAAACCTCACCAGGAGAGACTAATTCAACTCACTTGTGTACGCTAAGAATTAGCAGGGGGTGTGAATCTCTACCCTCACACTAGATCTGATGTGGTCTTACCATTCCTGTCCATCCTCATGACTTGAATTAACAGCACTTTGGGCTACTCCCATTCCGAAGAGGACTAAATCAGATACAAGGAGCCAGAGTGCACAGCAAATGGTGAAACGCCGCTTCCCCCTCCAGCAAATTAGAGCAGGATTGATTCAAAACTTGGCTTGCTGTGGTTTAATTATTTCTGTAGATAAGTCAGATATTGTGTTTCCCTACCCAGAATCCATGTAAATGGAAAGGAAATACATAGGAGTGTTTGGTGGATTTGGAGAGTAAGGAACCTGGAGGGTCGGGGAGGGATCAGTCTTGATTTAGGTACCATCCACAGCCTATGGTGAGCTTTGGAGAAGGCTCCTAACACCACTGGTGGGAATGTTACACCTGAGATTCAGAAGGGGTGAGGGACACACCAGTACTGGGGGACTCCGACTCCTCCACGGACACCGTGAGAAACAATCAAGAATTTCCACTCCAAGAAATCTAACCCCAGAGAAGAGAGATTCGAGAACAGCCTGGAGCAGGGGGGGGGCAAAGAAAAAAAGACCTAACTGGATTCAAGATTGAGCTTGATAAATGTATGGAGGAGATGGTATGATGATGAGGCTGCCTACTGTGGCATGCAGCTGATCTCTGACTGCTAGTAACAAATATCTCCTACTGCTGGTGATTGGGCACTAGATGGGGACGGCTTGGCATTACTGCGGGAAATTCTTTTCCAAGGGTCTGGCCGAGTGGTCTTACTGAATAATTCAGGGTCAAACTGATCCCATATCTGGGGTGGAGAAGGGATTTCCCCTATCAGATAGGTAGAGACCTAGGATTGTGGGCAGTATGGGGCATCAGTCACTTGCTAGTTTAAACAAGTGTAAATGGTTGGTTCTTTGTCTCTTGAAGGTTTTGAACCATGATTTGAGGACTGCAAGTAACTCAGCAAGTGAAAGGGGCCTATTTCAGGAGTGGGTAGGTGAGGTTCTGTGGCCTGCAACATTCAGGAGACCTGTAAAGTGAGAAATATCACACACTGCAAACAATGGTGTTATTAATTGTTATAGCTTTTCATCCATGGATCTCAAAGTCACATTCTCCTTCTTTTTATAGAGGGGGAAACTGATAGGGAAACAAGATGGGGAAACAAGAAAAGGAGAGAGATGGGACTCACCCAGGGTCATCCAACAAATATTGGGCAGAGGCAGAAAAGAAACTCAGGTCTCCTAAATGCTTAGGTCAGAGCCCTATCCTGTGGGCCCCACTGTGGTCCATAAGTATCATCACAGATGGCCTCTGTTATTTTGCCAGTCAGAGCTGATGACTCTAAGAGGCCAATCTAGCAAGAATGATCACATTAATATTAACAAAATAATGTGGTTACTAACACGGAATTATCCTTCTATATAGACATTGCTATGGATAGAGAGATAGATCTAAGAAGGTAATTCCTTAGCAAAGGAGAGTGCCTCTTTCTATGTGTCTGTTCAGGGTCTAGTATAATGGGGCTATGTACTTGTTTTGAGTTTCTAGGAAATACTAAAATAACCATCTACATGAGGTATTCCCGAACAACTACTAGACAGGCACCTCGTATGTGAGGACTACAGAAGAACTAATTCACCAGTGTTAATTTACCAGCACTTTGCATGGCATGGCATAGTATGCAAATGGTTATTTTGTGTCCTTTTAAAACCAGAATGTTTCTGTTTGTTATTTCACCCGTCCCTCCAACTGCCAAACCCAAAAAATTCCCGCTGGGTCTTTAGACTTGTTTCCAGCCAGTTTCTAAGAGGGAAGATGAAAACTTTACTTCTTGTTCTCATTCTCTTTGCTCTTGAGCATGTAAGTACCTCGGGTTAGCAGTCACTCCTCTCTATAGAGCCAGCTCCTGGTGATCTCTGTGACTGAGGTTTCTCTTTGCAGGTGTACGTTCCCAGGCTAAACTACTGCAGACTGGAACAGCCCAGATGAAGCCCTCACAGAGCCTGAGACTCATCTGTTCAGTGTCTGAATTTTCTCTCACTACTAGCGGATATGGAGTGAGCTGGATTCGACAGCAGCCAGGAAAAGGCTTGGAGTGGTAATGCCTTATGCACTGGGATGAGGACAAATGTTACCAGGAGCCTCTGAAAAACTTATAAAAGTGAGAGGTATTTGGAAATGAGAGGCATGGAAGCTGGAGACAGAGGCACCTATTACTGTGCTAGGAGTAACATGGTGACACAGAGCAAAGCAGGGACCTGTAGAAAAAGGGGAAGAGAAATCTTACCAGAGCAGTAAGGCCAGATTAATTTACAGTAATTAGAGATTTCCCTAACTAAAACCACTGTAAATGGAAGAATATGTGGAGAATGGCTATTTTTCTTCACAAGATATTGCAGAAGGAGAAATAGTGAGGTGTAGTGACACACATCACATTCACCAAGAAGAGCAATCATTTTAATTAAATGTATGTGACTTCCAGGTGTATTACCATTATATTAGTGAAGAAATCCAGCCCTTACTGAATGGCTGGGCTGGAATAAAGAAAGAAAGAAAGAAAGAAAGAAAGAAAGAAAGAAAGAAATCCTTTTACAGGATCTCTGTTTCTGCCTCCTTACCAGATCACATCACTTGTAACATATTCAGAAGAAAATCTTCCCTAACCCTAGTACCTCCGATATAAATTAATTTTGCTGTGTGAGTGGCCAGGGAAAGTTCTAGAAAACCCTTGAACCAAGGGCGTTGCTGCCCCAAAGAACCATCGGGGCATGAGCCCCACCCCCTGTGTCATCGCTCCCATGCTGCGCTACCACCGCTCCCTCCCCCACCCGTTGCAGGCCCAATCTGGCCCAGCCCTAGCACTGACTGCAGGGCCCCAGTAGCTGCCACCAGCCTTGGGTCCGAGTGACAGCCCCAGTTCCCCCACCCCCAGAGGGCCAAATGCCAAGCCGCACCAGCCTTGGGCCCGAGTGACGGCTCCTGCCGGCCTCCGCTACCAGTCCCTGACTTCGCCAGACCTGGGCACGAGAGCCGGCTCCATCTAGCCCCCAAGCTGTGCTGGGCCCACTCCCCCCCTCCGCACTGCCGGCCCCCAAGCTGCACCATCCCAGGGGGCCTCTGAGCCCCACCAGCCATCAATCTGCACCCCGTGCTGGGCTCGATTCCCCAGCTGAGTCAACCTCAGACCAGAGTTCTGGGTCCTGATCTGAGCTGGCCCCGGGCCTGAGCACCGAGTCCCGAGCCCTGAGCCAAGCCTGCCAGCCGAGCCTGAGCCCCAAGCTTTGAGCTGAGTCCGCCGGCTGGGCCCCAAGCCAAGCTGGACAGTTGGTTCCACTCTCACCTCCCTCCTATTTCCCTTCCCCCAGCTCCCCTTTCTCTCTCCCATGTCCCCACAGCACTGACCCATGCTGTGAGACTCCACACCGCTGGGCTGAAGAGGGAGGGATTTAAATTTCCCTCTTCTCCTGCCCTGTGCCAGGTGTGTTTGTCATGTCATGCAGCCATGGCAGGACAATCCCTTCAGCTAAGTTCTTCTTCCAGGCAGTCACAGGAGGTGAAGCAGAATGTCTGCTGCGCCTGCTTAGGAGAGAAATTTGGGGAGCTGGCTGGTATACCCGGGGCCATGCCCTGTGTGCCCCATTCCAGCAACACCCATGCTTGGACCAGTTCCAGAAATTTGGAGCAAAGGCCAGAATGTTCCAGATACCTCCCCAGTATGATCTACAACGGGGTGCGCAATCCTTTTGGGAGAGGGTCCACACTGTAATTCTTTTCTCATTCAGGGGCTGGTGAGCAAATTTTGGATGGAGAAGGCCTAGAAATTGATCTTATTATTAATAAATTTTAAGCAGTCAAAAATAAACAGTTTACAAACTAATTTTTTCCATAAAAGAAGAAACTTACATTTCATGCCTAAATATAATTCTCAAATAATATCCATCCTCCCTACAGCAAAGTTTATATAAATGTCACTTTCATAACTGTACACAAATTTTGGCTTGTTAATTAAACTATGTTTTATGAAAACTTCAAAAGGTTTACTTTTTTTTTTTTAAGGAAGCGTAAGTGTGTACAGGTGGCAGGGAGGCAGGGACTCAGGGCAAGGGATGGCAATGCAAGGGGAGGTGGGGGGGCATGAGAGGTGGCAGAGGAGAGAGAGGAGAGCATGGCAGAGCAGGCGAGAGAAGGGCTGTGGTGGCAATGTGGGTTGGCAGAGGAGACCAATGGGGAGCTGGGGTGGCAGAGGAGGGTAGGGGAAAGGTAGGGTGACAGGCAGGGGAGCAAAGCAGGACGGGGGAGTGGGGGACCAGCATCCATTGTGGCACCTGGCTACTCGCAGCACCCAGTTTCCCCCTCCCTGCTAGAACCTCAAGCCCTGCAGCTCCCTACTCCGCCTCCCAGCATCTCATGGCACCTGTTAGTACCTGGTTCCCTCCTTTTTCCCCGAGCATCTTCTGGCACCTCCCTGTCAGCCCAAAGTGCCCCACAGATCCCCCTTCCTCTAGCACCCCGCACCCCGCTGCTGCCCCCCAGAATTCTAGATCCTGACTCATCCCACAGAGCCTCAGGGCAATGCAGCCCCATATCCTCTTCCCCTGAAGCACCCTGTGTCTGCAGCTCCCCCAACCACCCAGTACCCCATTCCCAGTGGGACCTGTCCGTCCCCCAGAGCTTCTCAGTGCAGCTCAGCTCACCCCTTCCCTAAGTGTGCAGCAAGGCCCTTCTCCCCCTATAGCCTTGCAAAACCTGGCAGGCCCAGCTTCCCCATCCTCCACAGCACCATATAAGACACTACACCCCTCTTCCCCCCAAGGCCCTCAGGTCCTGGTGTGGCCCAGTCCCCCACAAGGCCCTCAGGCCCCAACCCCGCCCCCGCGCAAGGCTTTTGGGCCCACCCCCCCCCCCCCAAGACACTCAAGGACCAGCGCCACCCTCCAGATGCCCTTGGGGCCAATGTGGCCCTCGGGGCCTGGTATGGCACAGCCTGGCCCATCTCCCTCCAAGGCCCTCAGGGCACTATACAGCCTGTCCCAGCCCAGCCCGGCCCCCCCAAGTTCCCTCCTATGAGGCATGGCTGTCCCTCCCTTCCCCACGCCCTTTGCCCACACTCACCAACAGCTGCCAGCAAGGATATTCTATCTACTACTGAAAATCCATAAAAATGGAAACCCCAGATGCCCCATCATCTCAGGCATTGACACCACTTACAGAAGGTTTATCTGGCAACGTGGACTCTCGCCTCAGACCCTATGCTATCAATAATCCTAGCTATCTTTGAGGCACTATGGACTCCTGAGAAAAATCCAATCCATTGATGAACTTCTGGAAAACAACATCCAGGTCATGATGGATGTAGAGACTCTTTCCACCAATATCCCACAAAAAGATGGATTATAAGCCATTAGAAGAACCATTCCAGATGATGCCACAGCAAACCTTGTGGCTGAACTTTGTAACTTTCTACTTACCCACAACCATTTCAGATTTGAAGATAGTTTATACCTTCAAGTCAGCGGCACTGCTATGGGTACCCACATCCCCACAATATGTCAACATTTTTATGGCCGACTTAGAACAATGCTTCCTCATGTCTCATCCCAAAGCACCTCTACTTTACTTATGCTACATTGATGACATCTTCATTATCTGGACCCAATGTAAGGATGCCCTTGAAGATTTCTACAGAGATTTCAACAATTTCCACTCCACAATCAAACTTAGCCTGGAACATTCCACACAGGAGATCCACTTTCTGGACACTACAGTGCAAATTAGAGATGGACACATAAACACCACCCTATACTGAAAACCTGCTGATTGCTATAGTTACCTATATTCCTCAAGCTTTCATCCCAGACATACCACACAATTCATTGTCTACGGTCAAGCCCTAAGATATAACTACATTTTCTCCGATCCTTGGGACAGAGTCAGAGATCTTCAGGATCTCTATCAAGCATTCTTAAGTGAAGAAGTGAAGAAACAGATTGACAGAGCTAGATGGGTACCCAGATGTCATCTACTACAGGAGAAGCCCAAGAAAGAAAACAACATAACGCCACTGATCATCACCTACAACCCCAAGTCAGACTTCTACAGCACATCATCAAGGATCTACAACCTATTCTACACAGTGATCCCTCACTCTCTCAAGCCTTGGAAGATAGACCTCTCCTTCCTTACAAACAGGTCCCCAATCTTAAGCAGATACTCACCAGCAACTACAGACCAAACAACAAAAACATTAAAGCAGGAACATATCCCTGCAACAGACTGCGTTGCCAACTTTGCCCATATATCTACACAAAAGACACCATCACAGGTCCTAATCAATCCATCTACTCCATCAAGGGCTCATTCATCTGCTCATCCACCAATGTGATTTATGTCATCAAGTACTGGATATGCCTGTCATCATGAGCTGTAAATGCCTCCACCCCCTTATATATTGGACAAAAAGGACAGTCTCTATGCAAATGAATAAATGGACACAAGTTCAACATCAGAAAACACAACATTCAAAAACCAACAGGGGAACATTTCAATCTCCCCACTCACTCCATTGTTGACTTGTTAATAGCTGTGCTCAAACAAATGAATAACAAATCACATTTTCAAAGAGAAACTGCAGAATTGGAATTTGTATGTAAATTTGATTCTGTTGCCTCAGGATTAAACAGGGACTACAGATTCTATTCTCATTACAAAAGGTGATTTGACCTCATCTTCCTCTATATGCTGTTCCCCAGTGTTTGAATCTTAACACCTATTCTGATTTGTTGTTACAGCCTGACCTGACACTGTGTCATACATTTCCCTGCATTTAATTTCCTCCTATTCTGTAAATTCCCCATCTTCAAAGCATCTGACAAAGTGGGATTTTGTCCCATGAAAGCTCATGTGATAAATAAATGTGTTAGTCTTTAAGGCTATGTCTACACTTGTTAAATTAGGTCGACTTAGCATGTCCACACCTAAATTTTTAGTCAACTTAGGGAGGACCCTACAAAGTCCACACTGGACGCCTAGGTTGACTTCTAGGGGCTAGGTGGACCTGGGACAGGTCCATGGTGGCAAGGGGGGCACCCCTTGCCAAGTGCCAGGGGGCTCAGCCTTTGCCCCATTGTACCTGGATACAATGGGGAAAAGGGGGACAGGGACTCTGGCAGGGCATAGGGGCAGGGTGGGCAGGGCTCTGCCCTGCCCTGTGGAGGGGCATGCCAGGTTCTCCATGTGCCACCCTCCCTGGGAGGGAGGACAGTGGCGGAGTCCTGGAGAGCCCTAAGTCAACTCTAAGTCGACTCTATTCCACGTCTACGCTGGCTTAAGTTGACTTTAGAAAGTCGACTTAAGCCAAAAGTTGATTTAAAATGAGGTTTAATAAAGTCGACTTAATTTTCCTTAAGTTGACATAAGCAGCTTGCTTAAGCTGATTTAAGGAAAGTGCAGTGTAGATGCAGAGTAAATTAAGTCGAATTAAGCAAGCTTAAGTTGACTTAATTTACAAGTGTAGATGCACCCTAAAAGTGCCACAGGACTCCTTGTAACAAAGGAATTGTCAGACTTTACTTGACCAGTTGTCTACCCATTCCAGTATCCTCTGTTTAGATGTAGGCAGTACAAGTGTTTTGGGGAAGAAACAAGAATCCCCCAAATGGCCAATTAAATTAAATTTTCCCTATTTAGAGGGAAATTTTCTTCCTATCTCCCATTAATACATAGTTGATGATAATTACACAACCATGCATCTACAGTTCTTCCAGGGTTTACTCTGAATCTACGCCAGATTCTTTCTCAGACATTAATGGGAGATAGCTGGGACCAAAATTTGTGATGCTTTCTATACACAGCTATTATTCCCCAAGATCCTCTGGAGCAGGGATAGGCAACCCCTGGCACACGTGCTGACAGTGGCACTCGAGCCCATTTGCAATGGCACGTGGTACTCTCTGCGGCACTACAGAAATTGTTGCTTCTGTCACTGAAAGCCACTCCAGGTGGCTTCTTTCGGGGGCAATTGGGGCATGGGGAATCCCTGTCATGCCCATACCCAAAGCATGCCACATAAAGAAGGTGCCTGGGGTGGCTTCTCTCCACCGTGTGCCACCACCAAAAGGAGCTATTCTGGAGAGCTTCCTTCCGTGGCATGCCTAGGAAACCACAAAAGGAGGTGTTCCAGGCAGGCCTGGGTGACTTCTTTCCGTGAGCAGCTCAGTTCAGTGGAATACCTGAGAAGTGGCCCCCACCCACACTGCAACTGTGGCTGCAGCTGAATTTTTAGGTGGCCACCAGCACCAGCTGAGAGATGGGGAGGAGGGGCTGGCATTGGGGTTGGTAAAGGCCCTGTTGGAGAACATTGCTGAAACATTGGAGAACAGGGCTCCATTTCACATGATGAAGGCAAAGACACCTTCCTTCTATTCTGTGTTATGCTGAAGAATTTGGGTAAGAAACTTGGGAGGAAATTTTTCAAATGTTCTCACCTAACTCCCTGTGGTTTCAAAAGAAGTTGCAGGTGTTTTCCCAAATGCCACTAGGTATCCATCTGCTTCTACAGCTTACTTAAATACATTTGAGAATCTGGCCTTTCCTCTCTTTAGGATAGGTTATTTTAAAGGAACCTAAAGATGGATGTAGGAGCCTAGGTGCTTTTTGAAAATCTTGCTAGTTTCCTGTCTTAATATTCAGGTAACTAAATACCTTAAACTGGTTCCCAACCATTTTGACTTGAAGACCACAGATGTCAATTTTACAGCCCTGAAGGGCCACCAGCCTCTGCCAGCCTCTCACCCCACCCCCGAAAAGCAGTTTGCCTCCTTGCTAGCTTGTCTCTCATCTCTCTAGCTGCAGTAGGGAAACCACACATATCCTGTAGTTCTGTGCACTATATATGGGTCCTAAAGCAATGGTTCTCTTCTGCAGCTGGGGGGTAGAAGATCAGTGCTCGCTTCCCTCTTGCCCCAGTAAGAACCTTGCTGCTTTTGGATCTAGGCAGAGTGCTTTGCTGTGATCCCTGCTACAGTCAGGGGGAGGAAAGTGCTAATCTCCCATCCTTTTGGCTGCAGCAAGGAGTCTGCATCCATCTTTTAGCCCTGTGGAAGCATGCTGTACCTGGATCCTTGGGTAGCAGCTCCATCCTGCAGTCAGCAGGAGGGCAGCTGAGGGTCGTTTTGAAAGCCTCCAATGGATACTTTTGGCCCCAGGCCATAGGTTGGGAACCATTGCTTTGAAATCTGGTTCTTCATGCCTATTTTCACCTATCTGTATGAAGATAATATCCCCTTTCTACCTCACAAGGATGCTGTAAGGTGAAGTATATTAAATATTCTAATGAACTCAGACAGCATGTGTTAGACTGTAGATATTTAGGCCTGCCTATAAGGCCTATGATTTTCTTTAAATATGTTGTATCACTAGCTAGTTACAGTGGTAGCAAATCAAAGAATCAACTTGACTGGCTGAGGCCTTGTACTTGAGCTAAGCGAAGGCAGAAAGCACCAGAGGCAGCCATAGACTGGGAAGCGTGCAGTCACATCCACACATTCCAAACACATCATGTCAGAAGGAGCCAGCGCCTCAAGAGCATAAAACTTGTGACAAAATCTACATTTTGTATTGTTTGGTCATCCTGGTATCTATTGCTCTGATGACATCTGTCTGCATCCTTAAATTGTTTCTGTCTGCCTTGTAATTAGTTGTAATCATTTAAGGTGGTGGGGTATGAATGGGTGAAGGATTATGTTACAATATAGTAGGATTGGTATAGAATTATCTGGTAATATTTGTTAAAAACTATTCATTAAAATACATTATAAAAAGCAAGGTAAACCAGGAAGGAGAGGGAGGAAAATTTCCAGGAATTTATTGGGGAAGGGGGATTTACTGAAGGGGGAATTTATTTCGGAGGGTGGAAATTTACTGGAAGGGTAAACTTATGGGTGTAAAAAACTATGACATCCCAATGGATGCTTCTGTGGAAAAGACCCCAATAAACCTGTCGTATTGCCTGCTGCTGGATTCTTGTCTTCTGCTCCTGTCAGTGAAACAAGAACTGAAAGGACTTGGGAGGGTCCAAACACCATGGTAATAGAAGGGGATATATGTCCCCTATATAAAATGGCCTCTTTCACTCACCCCAATAAACCACAGTTTACCCTCAATTTGTACCTCTTTATGGTGTGGAACACTTGGTGACATCGATTTCTGTATAGAGCGCTAGTAAAAGTCCTGTAGAGCACTTAAGTTCTCAAAATAGAGGTAAAGGAATAAATTCTTTGTTGATTTAAGTTGACATAATTCAAGTGACTTTGCTTCCATGTGCTTTGTACTGTCCTTTTGCCCAGGAGTCATTTTCATCCAGTCCAATATATACCAACAAGGAGCTGAGATTCAGGAAAACTGACCCACCAGTTCCCCCTGCCCATCTCCATTTGGTGTGTTATATCTGGCCACAGTCTATACTGCAGAACGATTTCAGTGGCAATCAAAAGGATATAAGCAAAGTACTTAAAATACCTTGTATATCTCCCTCCGATTGTTTACCGTCTACCTACCATGGTGTTTTCAGTATCTGAGTTGGAGGGAAACCTGTGATGTTCCCCTCCGCTCCCACTATCTGGTCTGGTATGCCACTGTGCCTCCCCTATCACCCACTCCTGGACCCACATTCCTAGATCAGTCCATACCAGCCTTCTGTATGTAATCGCTCCCAGGCAGTGGGTGTGCACTTCCCAGCCACTCAGTGGACAGTCCTCCAGCAAGCACCCCCACCCCCAGAGGCCACAGTGGGAACTTCCATCTTGCAGGGATTGGAACCCTTCCCAGATCACAGGAAACTCACAGACACTAGGTCCGTATGCCTAACAAAGTAACAGAAAGGCAAACAACTTTTCCCTGTTCACACACTCTAGAATCCATACAGTTTTAGATAAAACAAACACAAGTTTAATGATTATAACATGATTTTAAGTGAATATATAGCAAATTAATGCACAATCATTTCATAAAGCAGCCAGGAGGTACCACAAGCAAGTAAAAGATCATTTGCAATCTAACCTAAACTCACTACTACAATTATGCTCAGCTCACCACTCAAATTTGGGTATGATGGCTTCCTGCCAATCTCTGCCCCTCCATGGGCCCAGGTATTGCTTCTAGGGAGAGATGTTTCAAGATGTAGTTTCTCTGGCCAAAAGCCTCCCTCAGTTCAAAGTGTGACTATTTCTTCTTTTCAAGCTTGCAGCACTGACTGGGAGACAGCTCTGACTGTCCGACTCTCCCCTGAGCCATGTGAAATACAAGGGAACATTTTTTTTACATCTGCACACATACATAATGCTGCAGGAAACATGACACTATAACAATAATGCAGAGCATGTTAGGAGCATTCATAAAAGGAACCTTACATGGCATATTTTGCTTTAAAACACACAATTACATAGCAAAAGTTAACAGAAAAGTTACACAGATCATACCCCAGACTAGAGGGCATCCCATGACAAAACCCTTTCCCTCTGAGTCAGCGCTACTCCTGCAGGGGTGGTCTTACAAGATCAGCTTCCTTATCAGCTGAGCAGGTCTTCACAGACCCATTCAGTCGATCAGTGAGTTCTTTCTGACAGCAGCAAATTTGCCACCCTCACTAAAGAGAAGATCTTGGTCCATGAAACCTGAATGCAAATCACCTTCCCCGTGTATCCGTTTTAAAGAGAAGCTCCAAAATCTCATAATCTGGGTCTTTCCTAAGGAACCCAGCTGGTTATTTGGGGCAGAGAAGTTTTTCTGCAAAGGAAAATATGCAACTGTTGTTGTTCTGCATTTTCATTTCAACCTTCCATAGCTGTGAGTATTTGGGGGCTGACTATGTGAAATAATTACTTGGACTGGGTCTTAGGAATTCGGTGTCTGGTACCCACTCACTCTCAGTGGGATTTGGGTGTATGTCTTTGCAAAAGGGGTTGATGCTGCTTGAGCAGGAGGTTGGACCAAATGACCTCCTGAGGTTCCTTCCAACCCTAACGTTAATTGATTCTATAATTCTATGAGACAACCAGCCCTTATTATTGATTTATTACCATGTATATTAATGCATTTTCCCTCTCCTGGCAGGCCCCATCTTGGGGTTTAAGATGACCCAGTCTGGGTTAGAAAAGGTGACAGTCTCAGGGTCCCTCAGTCTGACTTGTGCGGTCTCAGACTCTGCCCTCTCTACGGGTGGTGACTGGTGGCACTGGATCAGCCAGCCACCAGGACAAGGGCTGATGTGGCTGGCATTGATAGACCGATATGGGAACACCATCTATTCCCCTGACTTCCGAAATCGAACTACCATCATTGTGAACCCTTCCAAGAATGAGTTTTACTTGCAAGTGAGCAGCCTGAGTCCACAAGACACGGCAACATACTTCTGTGCTAGGAGCACCTACCAGAGGTATAAACCACCATGATACATGTTAGCACAAAAGCACTCCTCAGCCTTAGCCCCTGTAGGCAATTCTTTTCAGAGTTACAAATCTTTCCAAACCTAGAACTCAGCCATATGGAGACATTTTCAAAAATATCCATATGTCTTACATAAAGTCTCGGGGATTTGAGATCCTAAATCTTAAAGTCACTTTTGAAAAATGGGATGTATGTTCCTAGATCATTTCATGCTTCTAATATATTTACCCTATGTCACTTTGAAAATTGGATTTGGGCTTCACTTATTATATGCTTTTAAGACTTTTATCCAAAGATTACCTATTTACTTCAAGATCCATTACTCACAGCTAGGGAAATAACACAGGTGTTTCTTGTTCAGATCCAAGACAATAAAGCATCAGTTGTTTATATGACTTTCACTTGTGTACCAGTCAGAGAAAACAAATCCGTTTTCCAGCTTTGCTTCTCTTTCTCTTGCATTCTGTCAAGGTTACCTCCATTTCTAAACTTGTATTTTGTAAATTGTACCAATATCTATGGGTCCCCCAATGTACATTGCTTCTGCCATGTGTACCTTTAGATTATCCTATTACCTTAAAGTCTGAAGATATCTAAATGACCTTAAGAATGTCTGAACTTCCAAGAGGAATTGAGGGAGTTAGATGCCAGGTTCCATGAGAACCCCAGACTAAAGCAATTGGAGTCTTCTGCTTCTCTGAAAATCTAAGTGACATTCAGTAAGGTCACAAATAAAGTCAGTGTTCAGCCAGGAGAAGAAGGGAAGCTTCTCAGCTCCTTCTTCCCTATTTTGACCACTTAACCCCACTCTCCTCTAAGAGTTGGAAAGAGAACCCAGCAGTGCTGTCTTCCAGCCCTTTCTGCTTTAACCACTAGATAGCAATCTCCTCCCACACCTGGTATAGAAACAGGGAATCCTGACTCTCACATCCCCACTTCTGTAACCTTTGGGATCCAATTATCCTCCCAAAACTGGGCTATAACCCAGGATTCCTGTCACCCATTCCTGTTCCCCCCCCCCCCCCTTTTCAGCTTCCACTCTCCTCCCAAAGCTGGGAATAGATGCCTGGGTTCCTGAGTCCAAACCCATCGGCTCTAACCCAGTCAACTACACACCCTTTTCAAAGGTGAAAATAGAACCCAAGAATCCACCCTCTCCAGTCCTCCCCTTCTCTAATTCCTGACCACTCTGATTTCCTTTTACACTCATTTCCTCAGCTGCACAGATGTTTCCCCTACAGAACAGAGGAGGATTGAAATATATAGCCACAAAAAAAAAAAAAAACATTTGGTGATTTTTGTATCCTCCATTGAAGGATGTAGACTTCATGCAAATCAGCCATCTTGGTTTCCTGTTTAAATAGAATCCCCCTCCCTGCACTGTCCCCAGAGGTTTTGTCCATCTGAATTTTGAACTGACAGCTTCATTCCTGTTGCATCTTCCTAGAATAGAATAATGAAAGATTTGATCTTTTCCCTTTACCTCCTCATCCTGTTGCCTTGGGGGTTATAAAGGGAGGCAGTAAGACATAGCTATTTGTTTAACACCATTTTTATGGGTGTGTGATGAATTCCTTCTTGTGTGTAGCTGCTTGGGGTCTGAGTTTTCCCAACCCTTTTCTTTCCAGTTGTCCTTTCTCAGGTGCAATTAATACAGTCATGGCTGCATCAAGGATAACGGATTCTTAAAACCTCGGTATATTAGAAGAGAGTTAAATTGAGCACCAAGTCTGAATGATAGCTATTATGGTAATGCGGTTACTACAGGAAGCCTCGCTGTCCTGTAAATGAGATTCTAGTTAAAAGTTATGTTATCTTCCTTTTTCTCTCTATCGTCCTCTCCTACATAAGGTCCTGATTGGAATGTTGCTTGTCACCTTTCTTCCCACTCCTCCCTGCTTGTTAAGGACTGTGAAGTAATTTCTGTTGTAGAAAATAATGAATTTGAAGGTAGAGCATCTGTGCAATATATGCAAAACCTGTAAAGAGTAAACAGGGGTGGGGATAATTATATGCATCACATAATCATCAATATTTATTGCATAGATGTTAATGTAACCATATAAGGGTCCATGAAAAGTTTTCTGTCATGTATGTATTTCCATACTGTTTTGGATAAAAGAATTGTAAGGCAGCCCCTCCTTACTCACTCGAGACTTCAAGGGGAATGAATAGGCAATAAAGAGTGACATTCGACCCATTCCACTCTGGAACAATCTGTTTGTTTCTTTAACATCCAACAGGTATCACTCAGACTGGTTGCTGAAATACCTTCAAAAAGTGTGGCCCCACGTACATACTTCACAAATGCAGTCAGATGCCTAATGGAATTTACAATGGTGCCTAAGTAGTTCAGATGCCTAATTCCCAATAAAAATCAATGGTACTCAGGTGCCCTACTTCCTTAAGGGCTTTTGTAAATCCCACTAGACATCTGTCTACAGCTTTAGGTGCCTGAATACTTTCTATTTGTTTCTCTTAGGCTACATCTACACTGGCGATTTAAGTCAACTTAAGGAGGCTTAAGTAGACTTAAATTATGCCACATCCACTCTAGGCTTTCATTAAGTCGATTTAAGAAATTCCTTAAGTCGACTTTGATACTACCACTCATTGTTACTACTACTCCTTAAGTTGACTTAAGGATGGTGTGGACACGGAGTAACCCTTAATTCGACTTTATTAAGTCAACTTAAGGGAGGTTAGGTCGACTTAACAAAGTGGACTAAGTCAACTTAGTCCACTTTGTTAAGTCGATTTTAATAAGGTCGATTTAAAGTCAACCTTATTACGTCTACTTAACAAAGTCGACCTGACTTTTCCTAGTATAGACATAGCCTTAGTAATTTAGGTGCATACATCTCATTGGAAGTCATAGAAACTCCTCCTAAATTACTCAGGTTCTTTAGAAATCCATCATGGAGAGCTTAGATCCTGGTTTGTAGAAGTGCTGGTTACTTAATAAATCTCACCAACCCCCCAGGGAAGCTGCATTTTTAAAAACATTTACGTGTCTCGTGGAATTTCCAAAAAGCAGACAAGTGCCTTCCCTCCCAACCCCAAAATCGAGGCGTGTTGGTCAGCTGAGTGATTTTAAAGGTTCCCCACAAGCACTTAAACACTTTAAACTTTGCAAAGAGAATCATCTTCATGCCTTCCAGGAAAAAAGAACAAAACAAACAATCCTGGCCATATGTTTAAATATATCCCCTTCTTTCTCTTTATAAAAGAATTAATATAGCCACTCAGCTGGGCTGAAAAGAAAAGAAAAGAAAAGAAAGACTGGACAGGAATGAATACACTTAATTCAGACAATGTGATCTATAACAATAGTAATACTTCTCACAGAGCACTTTGCATTATTTCTTTTGGGTCAATTATAGATCTCAAGGGGCTTTACAAAGAAGGTAATTTTATAGATAGGGAAATTGAAGGATGTAATACTGATTTGTCCGAGGTTCATCCACTAATAAGACTACAGGTTTCTAGATTCTCTGTCCAGTGCTATATCGATTAGACTACACTGCCTCCTGTGTTATTTTTACTCTGGTTTCTTCACAGTTAATTCAAGGTGGGCATAATGGAAGGATCTATGTCTGATATATATTACTCTTATGTCCCAGGGCAGAGCCCCAAGCAGACAGACAACTCCCTGCCTAATCTTTTATTCTCCTTGTAAAACCCTTATGCAAATTTCTTCCCCATGGGGGTTCCAGTTTAAATACAAACTTCTGGTTCTTGCAGGTCAGAGACTGACTGGAGGGTTATATCTGATTGATTGCTGCCCTTAACAAATCATGGAGTGTCTACTGTTTTCCACTTTTTTGTTATCTTCTATAAATTGTAACTACTTCTGGAGAGGCCAGAAACATAGGGTCATATCCTAACATTGAGATCTATGGAGAAAATCTAGTTTAAGAATTATAAGGCTTAGAATAATTTTCCTCTCTTCAAGGCATCCTCTTGCAAGTTCAGGTGGTCCAAGAATGGTGAAGGCTGGAAAGACCCTCGCACAGACCTGTGCTGTCTTAGGTGATTCCAGCAATATCATCTCTAGTGACTGTTCCTACTGGAGCTGGATTCGGCAGACTCCTGGGAAAGGGCTGGAATGGATGGGACGTATAACTAAAGAAGGAAGCACAAACTACGCCACATTCCTCCAAAGCAGGATCACCATCACAGTAGATTCCTCCAAGAACCTGTTCTCCCTGCTGCTCTATTCACTGACAGCTGCAGATACTGCCACCTACTACTGCACCAGAGACAGAGTGACACAGAGCAAAGCAGGGACCTGTACAAAAAAGGGACGCCATCTCTAAACTCATTTAGGGCATTTATTGAAAGAAAGAAAGAAAGAAAGAAAGAAAGAAAGAAAGAAAGAAAGAAAG
>ML685889.1:504410-586341 GCA_007922175.1 Pelusios castaneus | reverse complement strand
GTCAGATCTTAGAAGGCATGGGTCCAGCTGTCCTGAGAACTAGGCTATCTTTAGCATTTGTTCTTTTTCCCCCACAGGTTTGAGGAACCTCAGGAGGTCATCTAGACAGACCCCATGCTCAAAGGAGGACCAACCTAACCAAATCATCCGAATCAGGGCTTTCGAAACAGACCAGTATTTAAGAAAGACAATGACAGACAAGATCCTGGAGAAGAAGGAGAGGCGGTATATGTTAGAACAACAAAACAGGTTGTCCTAGAGGTAGATTGGATTGAACGTTAGCCTTTATTGTCTGCTTGTTTCACTTCAACACAGCGAGTGAGCAAGGAGAGGGGACATTAGCAAAAGCTTACATTTTCAATCACTCCCCAGAGTCCCTTATTTGGTTACATTGACACCTAAATAATTAATATTAATAGTTTTGTGGTGAATATAATTATTCTTGCCCCTGTTTTCTATTTATAGGTTTTGCATATACTGCACAGATACTTTACCTTCAAACTCATTATTTTCTACAACAGAAATTACTTCACAGTCCTTAACAAGCAGGGAGGAGGGGGAAGAAAGGTGACAAGCAATGTTCCCATCCAGGACCTTATGCAGGAGGAGAAGAGAGAAAGAAAAAGGAAGATAGCATAACTTTGAACTAGAATCTCGTTTACAGGACTGCAAGGCTTGCCTATAGTAACCCCATTACTATAGTAGCTAACATTCAGGCCACGTGCTCAATTTAACTCTTTTCTACACTCCCTACTCTCTTTCAAAGAAGGGCCCAGGCATCCATCCTTCCCACACACTGGCTGGTGGGGCATCTGTCCAGGAGGCCCTGGCTCCCATTGCTTTAAAGTCTTGGTCCACCAGTCTTACTATAGGGAGATGGGGTAGGCAAGTCTTTGGGCTGAGCACTGCCACTGAATGTATAGATATAGTTTTAAGAGGGAGGCTAGGGTAGTACATAATTTTAAGCATGCCATAGCCACATTTAACAAAACAACTAAGATGGTTAGTACTTCCACAGGATAAGTAATATGACTAAAGAATGAATGAGAGTCTCTTAGGCCTGTTCAAAGGGACAGGCTACATCAGTCCAAGCACAGTCAGCAGGCAATTCAACTGCCATTTGGAATATGGTCCGTCCCCGGAGGGCCTGGGCTTCTAGAATCTGTGTTCTGCGCTGCTCAGTCTGGAGTTACCTTAACAGCTGTGTCAGGTGGCCCCAATTTATCCAAGGAGGATTCCGGTACAGCCTTAGCACAGTTCATTGGTAACATTAGGTGTCCTGTTTATTCACCTATTTTATGGTTGACATACAGATTTCATATGTGGAGTTTCCTAGTTGCACAGAAAAGTTCCCCAATTCAAATTCCATCCACTCCACACAGTTCCCATCATTCATTTCCTGGCCATTAAGCATAACTGATCTCTCCCAGTAAATGCTATTTCTCTGCTCAACCCAGTGCTGCAGGCTACATTGTAATGGTAGCGGCTCCTTTGACCAACCCCCCCATGTGTTACCCTGCCCTGCCCAGATAAGTCCAAGCCATGGATAATACACCTTAAACCCAACCAGAAACCGTGTGTTGTTTTCTGCAATCTTCACCTGCCATATTAGCGCGAGATGAACCCCTCTTGAGACCAACCTCTTGAGACTAACCCCATTTTCCTACAGTATACAACTCTGAATAGGTGCAGGATAGTAAAACTTTTCTTATCAGAGATTTCCTGTAATGGAAAGAAAAAAAAAAAAGGTATCCAACTAAACTATTCTTTAAAAGGTAATATCTATTTTAGCTGAAGAAATATTTTGGCTTTTAGTCAAACCACCATCTTTTTAAATTGCTGATCATTTAATTATTTTTTACTTTTCCTTATTTTATTTTTTGAAAGAAAAGAAAATTTTCTGATGGTGGGAACAAACCATTTTCTACCCAGCTCTTCTGGAATCAGACCAGTTCTCAATCCAGTCCAATCCTGCTATTAACTCATCAATGAAAACCAGATTCTATTCTTATTTACATGGGTACAAATCCAGCATGACGCCATTGGTATCTGGGGCTATGTCTACACTTAGAAACTTAGGTCGACTTTACTAAGTTGACTTTGCTAAGTCAACTTTAAGTCGACCTTATTAAGTTGACTTAGAGAGTCTACACAGGATTCTTAAGTCAACTTAAAGCTGACCTTACTAAGTCGACTTAGAGAATCTACACTAGACTCTCTAAGTGGACTGGTTAAGTCCAGGTGGAGGCGAGGCTCCTTAGGAGCTTGGCTCCCCAGGCTAGGGGGGCTCATTCTGAGAGACTACAAGCTCCGGAGCAGTCCAGGGGAGAAGGGAGCACGGAGCCCCCTTCTGGCACGGACTGCTCAGCTCCCTTCTGGCCAGGACTGCTCAGGTCCCGGGCAGAAGGGAGCCCCGCGCTCCCTTCTAGCTGGGACCTGAGTGGTCCCAGACAGAGGAAAGTTGTGGCTCCCTTTTTGCCAGGACCTGCGTCGGTCCCGGGCAGAGGGAAGCTGCGGCTCCCTTCTCCCTGGGACCCACGTGGGTCCTGGGCAGAGGGAAGCCATGGCTCCCTTCTCCCCGGGACTCCAGCGGTCCCAGCCAGAAGGGAGCCCTGCGGATCCTTTCTGCCCGGGACCGGGCTCCAGCTGATAGGGATCCCTGGTGTTTCCCTATCAGCTGGACCGTGGTTCCAGGGAAGGGACCATGGGGCTCCCTTCTCCCCAGGATCCAAGGCGGTCCCGTGAGGGGAGCGGGGCCCAGGGCCAATGGGCCAAAGCAGGGCCCTGTCCCCATTGTGGAGGGGAGCGTGGCAGGCCGACCAGACTGCTCCGCCTCCCAGGGAGCCAGCCCTGGGCCGGGAGGCCGAGGCTGCCGGTGTGGGGTGCTGGCTCTAGCCCAGGCCCCGGCCCCTGTGAGGGGCTGGGGGTGGAGCCAGAGTCGCCTCTGGTCCCAGCCCCAACCCTGGAGGCTGCCTGCGGGCAGGGTGGAGCCAGTGGCCCCGGATCCGTGCTGGGAAGCTGAGGCCACCTGCGGAGTGGAGCCGGCCGTTTGGGGCAGGCCGGCTCTAACGCCGGGCCCCACGTGATCCACCCCTGGGCCTGCATGCCTGCTCCACCCTGGGGGTGGGGAGGGCTGGCCTAGGGGTCGGGCATAGCCCTCCCAGCCTGCCCCACCCCACTGCCTTCAGCTCGCTGCTGAAGGGAGTGGGGTGGCTGTGGGAGGAGGGGCTGTGGTGCACGTGGGTCCCGCACTGCCCTGCTGGGAGTGGGACAGTGCGGGGCCCACGTAAGCACGGGGCCCGGGGCAATCGCCCCGTTCACCTCTCCTCCCCCCAGTGATGGCACTGCTGGGAGCCCAGCAGTCCTGTCCAGAAGGGAGCCCAGTGGTCCTGGGGAAAAGGAAGCCAGGACGAGCCGCTAGTGGCTTGCCGGTCTTGGGGAGAACCAGCCCAGCGTGGGACTGGCTTTTCCCAGGACAAGTCACTAGCGGTATCCAGGGGAGAAGGGAGTCCCCTAGGGCTCTCCAGACAGGGTTCCAGAGGAGGATTCCCTCTGGCTGGAACCCTGGCTGGGGAGCCCTTCTCCCCAGGACCGCCAACAAGCCGCGGTTCTGGGGAGAAGGGAGCAGGGGCTCCATTGTTCCCCTGCCCTAAGTCGATTTATGTCATAAGTCAACTTAGGGGCTATGTCTACACTTGTTCAAATAAGTCGACTTAGCATGTCTACACTGTAAATTTAGGTTGACTTAAAGTCGACCTTGCCAAATCAACCTAGAGCATCCACACTGGATTCCTAAGTCGACTTGTAGGGGCTAGGTGGACCCGGGAGTGGTACATGGTGGGAAGGGGGACACCCGAGAGGTGTCACCCTTCCCCGGGCACCCCTTCAAAAGTGCCAGGGAGCTCAGCATATTCCCCATTGTACCTGGGTACATGGGGGCTGAGCAGGACAGGGACAGGGTAGGGTACAGGAGCGGGGTGGGCAGGGCTGTGTCCTGCCCTGTGGGTGGGCACACCAGGCTCTGGCTGTGCCAGGCACCCTGGGAGGGAGGTCAGAGGGGGACCCTCTAAGTCGACTTAGGGCTCCACCACATCTGCACTGGCTTAAGTCGACTTAATAGAGACGACTTAACCAGTAAGTCGACTTAAAACTAGGTCTTATTAAGTCAACTTAAAATTTCCTTAAGTCGACATAAGCAGCAGCTTAAGTCGACTTAAGGAAACTCTAGTGTAGACACAGAGTAAATTAAATTGACTTAAGCCTGCTTAAGTCGACATAATTTACAAGTGTAGATGCACCCAGGGTGTCCACACTGGCTTAAGTCGACTTAAGAAGTCAATTTGAGGCTTAAGTCGACCTAAAACGAGGTGTTATTAAGTCGACTTAAGCTTTCCTTAAATTGATTTAAGGAACAGCTTAAGTCGACTTAAGGAAAGCCCAGTGTGGACGTGGAGTAAGTTAGGTCGACATAGCCTCCTTAAGTCAACCTAACTTGTAAGTGTAGACACACCCTGGGGGACTATTTTGGGTATTCATCCCTGTAACGGAGAGCAGGACCACACCTTTCGAATGTCACCACTGATTTCACAGGGAGCAGAAACAGGCAGTATGTACACCGAGGTTATTTCTTAGTTACCCAAATAAATTTACAGGTCACAATCTAGATTTTCATCTGATGAAAATAGCAACATCCCAAACAGATCCCCATATGGAAAAAAAATTTCACAAGGAGGGTGGTGAACCACTGGAATGGGTTATTTAGGGAGGTAGTGGAATCTCCATCCTTAAAGGTTTTTAAGAATGACTTGATAGAGCCCTTGCTAGGATGGCATAGTTGAGGTTGGTCCTGCTTTAAACAGGGGGCTGGACTAGATGATCTTCTGAGGTCCCTTACAACCCTCATCTTCTACTATTATTGTATCTAAACTAACTGATCAGATAGTCAGTCACTTCTCTCCTGTTATCCCTTGGATTCTCTCATTCAGGCCCCAACCATCACCCTGCTGGCCCCTTTCATCTCCCCCCTCGCCCCCTGCCCGGGGTGAAACCCCACATGCAAATTTGTACCAACAGCAGTGGTTAAAGTATAATTTGCCAGGCCCCGGCACCCTCCTAATCTCTGGGTCCTCTTCCCGTATTGTCCAGGCCCCTTATATGGATGAGCGGACGCCAGCCAAGGTAGGCATTTGCAATCACTTCTCAGTACCATAGGCATCAGTTATCACTCCATAAAAATATTTATAATTTTATATGGTATTTGTCTATATCAATTATTGTCACAAACTAGCAAACACTGCATAACACAATAAGTATTAGGATTAATGTGATAATTAAATAAAATGTGTATGTAATTAATCGAACACAATGCAAGGCATAAGCAGAAACAATCATAGAATCATAAAATCTTAAACTTGGGAAGGACCTCATGAGGTCATCTAGTCCAACCCCCTGCTAAAAGCAGGACCACTCCCACTAAATCATCCAAATCGAGACAAACAAAAACACAAAACTGTGTTTATTGCTTGCAGCAAAACACAGATAGTAAACAGAGAAATTGTTTTGTTAAGTAATTATGAAACTGAAAGAAGGAAACCTAAAAAGGATTTCTGCTTTCCTTCCACTCTCCTTTTCCCCCAAGTAGCTCACTTTCCTAGATAACCAGCACCTTCTAATACAATCCTCTTCCCCTGAAATTTTTTCACTGTATAACCAAAGGGTCAATCTATGGATATCTTCAACAGCCTTCTAAAAGGCTGGCCATTGCATCTGCTAGAAGATGAAATAATGATCAGAAAGACATTACTGCTATATTCAGTGAAGACAGCACATTATTGCAAAACAAATGTATTGCTACAACTAAGCTACAATCAAAAAAAGGACAATAACTCAGTCCAGTGAATTACCGGATTTGTATTGTACCACTAGCCTTGCTGATCCGTTACTTACCAAACTAATTCAGAATCAGAGATTCACTACTTCATACTTTTTTTCCAATAAAACACAAGAACAGACTGAAAGATTGTATTTATATAAATGTATCCCTAAGTCTTTGATAATTATGTATAGTAACATTTAAAACAAATTTTACATCAGAATTAAAATGTAGAAAAGTAAAAATAATAGCTGTACTATGGATTGACATGGCAGAGAGAGCCTATATTTAAAGCACTGAAAATTAATGAAATACGAAACAACAAGCAGCAGATTTCTGACAGCCTGAGTTTCTAAAACAATTCAGATTTAAGGGAAAGGTACAGAATAACTCTCACTTTTGGTTATCTATAAAATGAATTGGCCTTTATTTCTCAAACACTGATGATATCAACATGTTGTATATTTGTGGAGGTCTGGCAGCCACAGGCTTCTAAGATGGGGGCACACAGTTCAGATTTTGACAGCAATGCAGTGGAATTTAAAATATTGTGACAGGAATATTTCCCAAAGTAGGTTAATTGAGAGTCTATGAAATGCATTAACAAAGATGTATGTATTAAAATTCTTATGGTAGTATGTGTTCTCATCATCTGGCATAAAATAATGAGCAGTGAGGGTAGAATTTAACAACACACGCCTTGTATATCCCACACCCCCTTGTTAGCTCATCCTTAATAATATGCAGAGCCAGGCAAACCTCAATGTCTTCTATCTAGTCCATTTTCTGTCCCATTGTTTTACTGCATGGGAAATAATGACAACATCAGAGATCTGTAGTACACATGATAGTGAGCTGAAATCCCCCATCCATAGGTGGAAAGACAGATAATTTTTCTGAAAGCTCAGGCCTAAGTCCCAAGTATCCTCTCTATATGCAGATTTCTACATGATGATAGCAAAACAAGCCTCAGCAAACTGCTACTGGCAGACCAGTAAGAAAGACCAGAAAGAAGGCAAAAGATACATATCTGCAATGACTGAGATTGTGATTTAACCAAGCCATAGCCTGGCTGCAGCAGGATGTCTGAAGGTGATGCTTTGGACAAGAACAGATCGAGAAGCCTCTATTCTGTAAAACTAGTATTTGACAATACATGCAATGAAATTAAACAAAAAACTCACTGCCCTGACTTTTCAGGAATAAGCACAATGGATATTATACAAATATATTCAGTGCCCTAGTGCTTCATTCTCAGCTATGCATAGTGACTTAAAAGATAATGAGCTAGTAACTAACATATCAACTGACAGTTAAAAAAGTTAAACAGCACAAGAAATAAACAAGGAGTCCTGTGGCAGTTTTAAAGACTAACAAATTTATTTATCGCATGCGCTTTTGTGGGAGAAAATCCCACTTTGTCAGACTCTTAATTTCCGCATCTTTAAAGCATCTGACAAAGTGGGATTTTCTCCCACAAAAGTTCATGCAATAAATACATTTGTTAGTCTTTAAAAGTGCCACAGGACTCCTTGTTTGTTTTTCTGAACTAAACTAACACGGCTACCCCTTTGGAGCTTGAGTACAAGAAATGACGATGTATGCCTTGTAGGCTGTTTAGGCAATACAACACAATTGTGGAAATGAAATAAATCCCTATCAGAAATGAAAAAGTGTAGCAAAACAAAAACAAACAAGGAGTCTTGTGGCACTTTTAAAGACTAACAAATTTACTTAATGTATGAACTTTTATGCGAGAAAATCCCACTTTGGCAGACCATTTAAAAATGCAGAAATTAAGAGTCTGACAAAGTGGGACAAAGCCTGACAAAGTCCCTGGCCCAAACTCCTGCGGGTTTCCCGAGTCCCCGGTGTGACGCTGTCTGGATTTAGGGAACCATTTATGATATTATTTTGTATAAATATCTCATAATTACTATAATACATGGGAACTATATCATGTTTGGTATCAACAGAAAGGTAGTAATTAGCTGGGAATGATTATATAGTTTGTATGTAGGAATTGTATCTGTATTAGAAGTTAGGAATATGTTTGTTATATCTATATTTCAACCTGTGTGATTCTGGGAAATTCCCCAGACAGGATGTCTACAGTCATTGTCTCCTTAATGGCCCATTAGGGAAGCTCCCAGGTACAATGGGCCGACGGAAAAACCTGTTGAGCCACTGGGACTTGAACATGTGACTCAACTCCATTTTGATTAGAAAGAACTGCACACAGTATGGAGAAGGCCAGAGGTGATAAAAGGCAGCAGCCCCAACTCCATCTGGCTTTCAAATCCCCAGTCTACAGCCAACACCCACCTCTGGAACTATTCCTCTGCGACTGGACAAAGGATTGAGGCCCACCCAGGTGCTGGGTGTTTACCAGAGGAACAAGCCTGCAAACTGCTTTACATGGACTCTAAATCATTTGTATGTATGTGATTCACTTTGACCCTTTAACATCTCTCATATTTTGCTTCTTTTCTTTTTATATTAAACCTTTAGTTGTAGTTACTAAAGGATTGGCTATCAGTGTGGTATTTTGGGTAAGATCCAAACCTATATTGTTCTGTGTGATGTGGCTGGTCCTTTGGGGTCAGGAGAACCTATTTCTTTAAAGGACTGTGTGGCTAGGTGGGAGCCAGAGGAGCTTGAGTGCAATAAAGGGAGCTGTTTCTATTTTGGGCAGATTTCTTGGTCCCTGGTATGGAGTGCCAGAAGCCCGTTTGTGACTGATAGGGAAACTGGTTTGTGTACCGCCCACCAGTGTTTGGGGAGTTTGGCTCCTGGTTTTGCAGCTTGTCCTGATTTTTGCACGTCCAGGAGTGTATCCCAGGAGGCCCCGGTCACACCCGGCACAGCCTGGCCTCAGGCTCCCTGAGTCCCTGGCCTGAGCTGGTTCGGGTGTCAGCAGGCGCTGCGGCGCTTAAGCGCCGGAGTGCCCGCTGGCACCCGAAGCCCGGGAGCTGAGCTGGGGGGCTGGCTCGAACCCTCGCCGGTTCGGGCCAGCCCCCAGCTCAGCCTTGGAGCTTCGGATGACAGTGGGGGCTGGCAACGCAGCCCCCGCTGCCACCAGAAGCCCTGCAGCTGGGGTAGGGAGCTGGCTGTGGGCAATGCATGATGGGACAAGTGCCCACCATGCACTGCTCTTCTTTCGCAAAGGAACATTCACACGGTGAATGCTCCTTTGCGAACGAAGCAGCATGTGTGTACATGAGAAAGCGCTAGATTTATAGCACTTTCCTTGTCCCGCAATAACTTATTGTGGGACAAGTTTCTCGTGTGTACATAGCCTCAGTTAATTGAGCAGATTGAAACATCCCACAGTCCGGGAGCTCACTCACACAGCCACTAATTAGCAACTGACTGACAACATCAGGGAAGTCTGATTAAATCTTTTTTACACTGAGGAGCTGAGGCTCAGAGTTACTAAGACTGAGGCCTTGTACACACTACAAAGTTATTGCGCAGTAAGGCTCCTTACCGCGCGATAACAATCAAAGCGTCCACACACTAAAGCTTCTTGTTGCGCAGCAACAGCCCTCTTGCCGCGCAACATGTAAACCACCTAAACGAGGGTGGTAAGGCTTACCACAGACAGTTGTTCCGTGGTACAGCCTGTGTGGATGCTTTTTGCGCTGTTGACAGCCTCCGGAAATGTCCCAGAGTGCCAAACTAGCGAGCAGTGAAATTGACGTGGGTTAGAGCCCCGGGGCTGAGCTAGGGAGGTGTCCCGAACTGGCTGCTCTCGCCGGTTCGGGCCACCCCCCTAGTGAAGCTGCAAGGCTTCGGGTGGCGGCGGGAGCTGCTCCCGCTGCCACCTGAAGCCCCGGGCTGAGCTAGGGGGCTGGGTGGCAGCGGGAGCTGCGTGCTTAAGTTCCGCAGCCCCCCACCACCCGAACCCCTGCAGCGGGAGCCCGGTGAGTGGCGGGGCTCCAACAGTCGCCAACAGTGGAGCCTCTCCACCCACCGGGCCCCAGGGAGCTCAGGTGGCCACGAAGGGGTTCTCAAGTCCCCGCCGGGGCTGGCTATGGGGTTTGGCGGCGGCAGCCCCCGCTGGCCAGCTGTGGGGCACGGCGGCGGGGGTCTTAAGCTCCCCGGCGGGGCTCAACTGCCTGGCAGATGGAGCCTCACCAAGAGAGCTGGAGCCCCTGCAGCCCGGCTGAGCTGCAAAGCCGGGCTTGGCTGAGCCGTGGCTCAGCTGCTGCTCAGCTGTCCAGCAGCAGCTGAGCCCCAGAGCATCTGAGCCCAGCAGGACTGGGGCTCAAGGCAGATACCCACCATGCACTGCTCCTTCTAGCTAAAATTGAAAGGAGCATGTGAACTCTCCTTTCGCTAGAAGGATTGCTGTGTGGACACACTCAAGCGTTATAATTATAACGCTTGCTTGTCCCTCAATAAAAGTTATTGCGGACAAGACTGTAGTGTGTACATGGCCTGAGTTTATCAATTCGGCCTAGGGTATTTGGACACCCAGCTACCACCAACCCCAGTGGAAATTGTGCACTCAGAGAACCTAAGTGCATTTACCCAATCTCAAGAGGGAATGTTTGAGAGAGTTAGGTGCTGAACCTGAGATTTCTGCCCTCTAGCCTAGGGCCCTAGGGAATCCCCAGAGCAATCTATATTGTCTCTCACAATCTGTAAAGGTGGGCAGGGCAGGAGCTGAGGCCTGGAGTCAACAAGGTTGAGATTATCAAATCTATCTAGGGTATTTGGGCATCCACCTCCCATCAACTCCAGTGGAAATTGTGAACTCACAGAACCTGGGTAGATTTAGCCAATCTCAGCAGGGAAGGTCTGAGAGAGTAAGGTACTGAACTTGAAATTTCTTCCATCTCGCCTAGGGCCCTAGGGAATCCCCACAGCAATTTCCAGATATGATGAGCTGAATGCACTGTCTCTCTGTGCAAAGGGGACTTTGCTATGTACTGAGATCTCACCCCCTTGCCGTCTTTTACCCACTCTGCAAAAACACCATGCAAATCCCTGCCCCAATGGCTCCTCTTTAAATACAAATTCCTGCGTCTAGGAGTCTCACTCTTAGCCCAGACACAGAACTGCATGTATCTGCCTCCTGAGGAATTTTCCCTCAGTGCATGAAAAGAAGAATGAAATCTCTGCTGCTTTTCCTTTCCCTCTTATTGCCCCCCACCTGTGAGTGACTCTTACAGAGCAGGAGAATTAGGGACAGATCCTCAGGTTCAATCAGGAGTTAATTTTTTCCATTCTTGATTTTCCTTTTCCAGGTGTCCTCTCTCAAGTGCAGCTGGTCGAGTTTGGCCGAGCTGTTGTGAAGCCCAGAGACACACTCACATTGACCTGTGCTGTCTCGGGTCTCTCCATCACTGACTTCAGATACTCATGGGACTGGATCTGTAAGCCTTCCACAAAAGGGTTGGAGTGGATAGCACGTATACATCCAGCTGATGGGGACAAGTGGTTTGGCCCATCTCTCCAAGGCCGGACTACCATCTCTTCTGATAATTCCAAGAATCAGTTCTCCCTGCAGCTGGCCTCCCTCACAGCTGCAGACACCGCCACCTATTACTGTGTCAGAGCCACACAGTGACACAGAGCAAAGCAGAAACTAGTAGAAAAAGAGGAAGTGGATTGTCTAGAGTTATTGGGGCCTTTTACACTAATGTCTCCATTAGAAGATGGGCAAGACGCTGAACAGAAGGATAGTTAGGAAGTGGAAAGAAGGGAGGGAAAATTCCTCCTCTCCTTACTCAGTTCCTCCTAAAACAGAGATCATATCTCATTTCTTCTCCTGGGCTGGGTGGATCAATCACATCAAAAAAACAGGTCTCCTTCCTATCAGTGGGGGGCCTGACAATGACAAAGACGTTCTTTTTTAAAACTAGCTAACAAACAAAATGCTGCATTTCTCCCTGAGGAATTTAGGAATTCCTGCATGGGACCAAATCAAGCTCCATTTAGTCCAGGGTTGGGCAAAATATGGCCCATGGGCCTGAACCCTCCATCCAGCCTGCTGCCCGTGGCCTACTCTCCCCTGCCCCCTTTTACCCCCACTTGGTTGGTGCTGTGCCACCCCAGGGCCAGGGCCAGGGCCAGGGCCGACTGCCACTGCACCAACACCTTCCACTCTCCTGTCCGTCATTGCTTTGGGGCCATACACGGTGTTGCACTACTCCCTTTCACCCCCGCCCCCCTCAAGTTGGCACTGTGGTCAGGGGCGTTGCTGGATAGCAAAAAGATCCAGGGCTGTGGCCCCCAGCCCACTCCCTGCTAGCCCCCCCCCAGGCCACCTGATCCCAACACCACCACCTTCAGATTCCCCCTCCCCACACACACAGTACTTACTGGTATTGTGTAGAAGAAGCTGCTCCTAAATAAAGCAGGGTGCAGAGGAGTCAGCTGCAGTGCTGCATGGCTGAGCTGGTGCAGCAGGGGAGAGAGGATTTAAAGTTCCCTCTTCTCTCCCTGCTAGTGACTGAGCTCCAGGCTGCAGCTAGCTCGTTCCAGCTTAGCTCCGCTTCCCCTGCAAACAGGCTGTCAGATCATGTGCCTGCCGGGGAAAATAGATCAGGGGCTCAGGCTAATCTACCCGGGGCCCACGCCCTGTGAGCCCAGGCAACGACGCCTCTGACTGTGGTGCTCCACAGCTGGGATTGGCTCTGCTCTTGTAATGTCCCCTTCCACCTCCCCGGCCAGCGCTGCACCGCTCCAGGGGCCAGGGATGGGGTCAGTGCAGCAGCGCTCCAGGGACTGGGCCAGTGCTGTGCTGCCCCCTTCTGCCCCCCGGCCCGTGATGCACTTGTCCAGGGCCAGGGCCATTGCTGCAGCACACTGAAGCCAGAGCTGCAGCCCTTGGGGCCAGAGCCAGCACTTCCCCCTCCACCGCACCCCCCGCAGCCAGCTTTCCCTTGCCCCCAGCCCTTCCACCCCGCCAACCCCCCCACTTCCCCCACAGAGCTCCCCCCATTTCCTCCCCCTCACCAAGTTCTTCCTGCCAGCTCCCCCCCAACCTCCTCCCAGTCTCCCCTCCTGCTCTCCAACCCCCTCCCCAAGCCCCAGACCAGCTCTCTGCCACCACCACCAGCCTCCCCCCTCCCCCTCCCCACAACCACCGCTAAATATTATTGCCCGCCCCTGGTTTAGTCCAATATCCTGTCTCTGAGCAGCCTTAGCAGGGGTTGCTTCATATGAGAATCACTCAGTGTAAGATGTGTGATAATCTAGCTTTCACCTCTGTAGTCCTTATCTCTAATAAGGATTGATTTACACCAGCGATACTACAACTATGTCTCTCCAGCTGCAAGTGACATATTAATGTGTTTCCAGTGGCTCTTTTCGTTACAGCATATTCAAACATTGTATGATTTAATTATAACCAACCCTGTGTGCCCCAGCCCTGCCTCAGTGCAGGCAGGCCATGGACGACCACCGAAGCACCATCCACTGGGCCCCAGCCCCAGTCCTCACCCTCATGCAGTGTCAATTGGCCCCCCTGCAACAACACTGTGAGTGCCAGATCCCCTCCCCTCACAGCACTGGTGGAGCCAAATCATCCCACCTCAATCTGGGCACCACCAAGGTGGGGAGGGATCACACGAGCGGGCAGTCCAAAGGCCCCAGGACTTTGATCTGACCCTGCCTACAATGAGCTTTGAATGACCAGTTAGTTCCACATAGGCTGTTACATACAAATGCTGTGACTGCCTTGATTTTACCAAATCCAGGGTTGCATTTTTCTAGGACTTGCTTTTTCCCAGAATATCTTCGGAGGAGTTGCTAGTCCTTTGATACAAACTGCCCCCTCATCAAGCAGCCACTGCAGTTGTGTGTCATGTCTGTAGTGTATACAGAGGCGGCTTTTGGGACAGGCGAAGCATGCGGAAGCCTAGGGCCCCAAGCAGTAAGGGGCCCCGTTGCCTGCCCCAAAAGCCGCATCTGCCTTGGTCAGCAGCAGGAGGAAGAGCTGGGCTCAGGGGGCCAGGGCCATGGGGTGGGGAGCTGGGGCAAGAGGGAGCGCAGGGTGACGATGGGGCAGTAGGGGTGGGGGGACTGGGGCCACAGAGGGGGCCCCCCATGGGCCTCTGCAGGGCCCCCAATAGCCAAAGGCCATCTCTGAGTGTGTGTGCAACTACTCCTGGTAAGTAATCTAATCTTTTAGCTCCTCTTGTTCTTTCTTATTTCTGAGGAGGGCAGAGTCTCGTAAACTCAGTGAATTTCATTAAAGTTTAGTGTTCACTCTCTCAAATCATTACAGCTACACACTACACTTTTGAGCTATCATTAATTTCATCCCCTCCTTCATTTGTTAATTAATGCACATACTTTCTCTCTACTAATTTCCTCTCTTGACAATTTTTGAATGTTCATCTTAGCCCTGTCAGCATCAGCTCATTTATGTTAGTGGTGATAGATGATCAAGTTACAGCACATAATCTGAAGGGGTAGTGGAACAAAAGAAGAGGAGGAAGTCAGCCAGAGATCCTTATAGTGTCAGCAGTGAGGAGTAGAGGGCAGGGCATGGTGTTGAGTTAGGAATGGGGCTATGGTGGGGTGGGGTCTGGGGCAGAGCAGGGGTGGGTTATGGGGTGGAAGAGGCAGGCCAGAGAACTTGCCTTCCCAAAGGAAGCTTCACCAACCACCTATGCATATCTTCCAACTGCCTTTCCTCCCTTTCCCGAAAGCCTATAGCCACTCTCTGGTGCTGGAAAACCAACTTCCTCCCCACGGCAGCTCAAGCTGCTAGCCCATCAGACATCTCCAGGAAAGATTCACTTCTGTGGACACTCTCTGTGCATCACAAAGGTTTATTTTCTCTCTCCAACATGTGTTACAGCAGCCACTGTTCCCCTGGAGACACATGCATTGACTCTGATGGACTTTGGCTCAAGCCGCCAGAGAGGGAAGTGGTGAGACTCTCCCATCCACCAGACAGTCCTGCCTTGTGAGAAATCCCTCTGGATGACAGTCCCCCTTCAAATCTCTGGACCAACGAGTTGTCCTGAGTCCCAGCCTGCCAGAGCTTCCTTTCTCCCTTCACACATCCATCGATCTCCTGCCATGACATGTGGGCTGAGCTGAGCCCACCGTCTCTCTGCAGTGTAAAGGGCACATCAGTCTTCAAGGGGCATTGCCATATGCTGGGTGCTTACCTTGCTATCACTGTTTATACCCTTCCTGGGAAACCACGTGCAAATCCCAGCCCTGGGGGCTACCTATTTCAATACAAATCCCTGATTCCAGCAGCCTCCATCTCTTCCCCAGGCACAAAATTCCCTGTTCCTGCCTTCTGGGCAATGTCTGCATTAACTGTCACCACAGCAGTGTCACTCCTCATCCCCCTTTTCCTATTAAACACCCCATCAGGTGAGTATTTCATGGGAACTGAAAGATGTCCAGGTGGGCATGCAACAGTTCCAGGAGAGGTTTAACTCTGTTCTCCCTTTCCCCAGGAGCCATCTCCCAGATGCAGCTGGTCCAGTCTGGCCTGGGAGCTTTGAAACCTGGAGAAACCCTCACATTCATCTGTGCTGTCTCTGAATTCTCCATCACTACCAATTCCTGTTGGAGTTGGATCTGGCCACCTCTGGGGAAGGGCAGGAGTGGATGGGATGAGAATATTATCACAGTTCTACATGGAAAACAGAGTATGGATCATCTCGCCAGAGCCAGATCACCATCACCACTGACTTGTCCAAGAACCAGGTCTTCCTGAAGCTCTGCTCCCTGACAGCTGCAGACACCGCCACCTACTATTGCACCAGAGCCACCACAGTGACATGGAGTGAAGCAGGGATAGGCTCAAAAGGGGGAAGAAGTGGAAGTGAATTATCTATCTAGAGAAGCAGGAGACCAATTTCCCAAACATGTATAAAGGGACACATGTTCTGTGTTCACGTGCACATCATGCAAATTCATGATGAGGTAGAAATCAATGAGGGGCTCCTTGAACATGTGTCTACACACAGGGGCTGAACTGATTTAACATCTGACGATTTAGTCCAGGCCATGTACATCCAGTTCATGGACTTTCTCGTACTGTATTTCCAATAAAAGTAAACACAAGATGACAGCATGCAAAACACACTTCATGATCTTGTGTCCCTGCAGGAGAGAGTTCATACAATCAAAGGGCACAGGAGTTTAATAAGCCTAAAAAAAATTAGAAAGCTCTCTGCCATGGTATCCTCCTCACCAAACACATTGATCCACTTACTAAACCAGGTGTCATTTCCTCCAGTACAGCCAAAAGGGATTTATGTGTTCACTCTTCCCTCCAGAAATGCACGCACACAGATACCACTGGGCTGGAGAGTGTACATTCCCTTTCCAGCTGGGACTATTTGCTAGTTTTCCAGCCATTGTTTCTTTCCCTCTCCCTTTCCCCATCTTTGCATGTCTCCATCCAACTCAACATACAATCAGAACGCCTAGCAATCTTTAACACACTGATCCTCACAGCACTTCTCGGCGGTTAGAAAGGACAAATTGGACCTGAGGCCCAGTAATAACAGAACTATATGTCTTTCTATAATAGTGTAGGGCTAAAGCAGAAGATTTTCTGACAGACAGGTAGTGCCACCCACATCCCTCGCCATGAGCCGCCCAACTGTGACCTGATGCTGAGCTTCACGCCCAAAGAACCAGCTGAAGCTGGTCTCCTGTGGGAACCAGCTGGGGCCTGATATAAGGTGTTTTGCTGTTTTGCGAGGTTTGGCTGTGATGTACTTTTTTTATCTGTTCCTTCAAACTACCTCAACCTTGGGCCTAAGTGTGTGAAGGGAAAGCAAGCTTGATCACCCCGCTTTCTCCTGAGATGCTGGATGTTAGCATAGCCCCTGGGAATCTGTGGACTTTGCCACAGGACTAAGGACCAGGCTGTCTTGGTAACCTAGGACCAAGGTGCCTCAGAAACCTCCTCGGGGTCATAGACTCATAGGCTATGTCTACACTTGTTAATTTAGGTCAACTTAGCATGTCCACACCTAAATTTTAAGTCATCTTAGGGGGGACCCTACAAAGTCGACCTAGAGCATCCACACTGGACACCTAGATTGACTTCTAGGGGCTAGGTGGACCTGGGACAGGTCCACGGGGGCAGGGGGGGCACCCCTTGCCAAGTGCCAGGGGGCTCAGCCTTTGCCCCATTTTACCTCGGTACAATGGGGCAAAGGGGGACAGGGACCCTGGCAGGGCATAGGGGCAGGGTGGGCAGGGCTCTGCCCTGCCCTGTGGGGGGGGCATGCCAGACTCTCCCTGTGCCACCCCTCCTGGCAGGGAGGGCAGTGGGGGAGTTCTAGAGAGCCCTAAGTCAACTTAGAGTCGACTTAGGGCTACTCCAGGTCTACAGTGGCTTAAGTTGACTTTAGAAAGGACTTACACTTAAGGAAAGTGTAGTGTAGATGCAGAGTAAATTAAGTCGACTTAAGCAAGCTTAAATCGATTTAATTTACAAGTGTAGATTCACCGACAGAGAGTTGTTTCTCTGGGATTTAACTTGGGTAGTTACAGGATAGTGGGCAGAGGGGAGTGTACATGTGCACAGCACAGAGGAATCCAAAAAAGAACCAAAACAAAGAAACACTCTGAATGCGTTTAGCTAAATATTCCCTATTCTACTCATGCTTGGTTGGTTACAGAATTAAGCCTTCTTAGGCATGGATGTAGCTGGATCCTAAAAGATATAGAGAACTTAATTACATAAGCCTCTATTATTCTTTAGAACCGAAGGTTGTAAAATATGCATGTGTACGTTACCTGCTTTAACTCTGTAAATAACTCTCTTACTTTTTTTTTTCTTATCCAATAAACCTTTAAATAATTTATTTCAGGATTGGCTACAAGTACCGTCTTTGGTGTAGGATCTAAAGTATAATTAACCTGGGGTAAGGGATTGATCCTTGGCAAAGGACAGTAACTTGATAAGTGTTATCATTTGTGATGGAAGGGACCATCTATCATAAAGCCTTCTTTGGTAGATTAGCCCCCTGGGAGAAATCCACTGGCCAATCTCTACTCAACTAGGTTCTCCTAAGACCCAGGCTATAGCCCTGCCCTATGGTTCCTCCTTTTGACCCTCCCACGGCCATCTCTGCTCACCCCATGGGTGCTGCACTGAGCACAGGACATCTCTGGGGGTTTTAGGGGACACCCTTGAACTAATGGGGTATTGCTGTGTGCTGAGTGCTCACACCGAGTCATGTCTTATAGCCACCCTGGGAAACCACATGCAAATCCCTGCCCCAGGAGCTCCTGTTTAAATAGTCGAGGAGCCTCATTCTCTTCCCCAGACATAGAACTGCCCCTTCTTGCTGGCTGTGGAGTTTCCTTCATTGTTGGGAAACAAGCATGAAATCTCTGTTGCTTTTCTTTTCCTTATTCTCTGCTCCCTCCTGTGAGTATCTCTGGGACAGGAGTGAAAGAGGTGTTCAACCCACACATTCCTTACTTGATTAATTCATTCATTTTTTTCTTTCCCTTTTTCCAGGTGTCCTCTCTCAGGTGCAGCTGCTCCAGACTGGCCCAGGACTGGTGAAGCCCGGAGGGTCCCTCAGTATCACCTGCAAAGTCACTGGTGTTTCTGTCAGCAGCCACTATTGGAGCTGGGCCCGGCAGCCTCCTGGGACAGGGCTGGAGTGGCTGGGGTCTATTCGGAGCACTGCAGCAGGAGGGACCACAGAGTACAACTCGGCTCTCAAACCGCGTATCACCATCACCCGGGACACCTTGAAAGACGAAGTTTATCTCCAGCTGGGCTCACTGACAGCTGCAGACACTGCCATGTATTACTGCAGTCGCCACACAGTGACACAAAGCAAAGCAGGGAGAGGCACAAAAAGGGGAAGCAGATTTCTAAATGGCCCCAACCATGCCCCACAGCAATCTGTAAGTGGGCTGGCAATGGGGGAGCCTTGGGGTTAAAATCCACTCTCCATGGTATTCCCACCCCAGCCCAAGTCCAGGTCCGCCTGATCCATACCTGAGCCATCTGGTGCATGATACGGCCTCCGTTGTGGCCCTGCTTTAAGCTCTGCTTGCTGACCGCTGCAGACACCACCATATTTTACTGCCCAGTGACACAGCGTGAAGCAGGGACCTATACAAAAAGAGGAAACAGTTTCTGTGCAGGCTGCTTAAAAGAGCCTGACCTTGTCTCACCTCCTTACCCTGCAGGAGTACATAACAGAATTTTATCACAAAGTAGCAGGACATTACACTCAATGCTGACACATTTCCCCCAATACCCCGTGGGCAGGTCTCACTGTTTGAAACCACGATGACAGGGGCCTATCGCCACATTTTGGGCTTGGATTATCAAAACCCTTAATCCCAATTAGAATTTTCAAAGAGCCATTTACACACCAGAGCATGATTTGAATTCATGTGGGTTGAGAAACTAGAGAAATTGGACACTACACAGCAGCTGCTGTGAGCTGATAATTGGCTAAGATCTAGGGATATGTCTATACTAGAAAAAGTTAAGTCGACTTTGTTAAATTGATTTTAAAAGGTCAACTTTAAGTTGACTTAAAGCCAATCTTATTAAGTCGACTTAACAAAGTGGACAAAGTCGACGTTAAGTCGACCTAACTGCCCTTAAGTCGACTTAATAAAGTCAACTTAAGGGCTACTCCCCGTCCACACCATCCTTAAGACGACTTAAGCAGTCGACTCAAGGCTTAAGTCGACCTAATGGGTGGTTCTTATTAGGTTGACTTAAGCTTTCATTAAGTTAACTTTCATTAAGTTAAGTTAAGGAATTTCTGGTGTAGACAGAGAGTAATTAAGGTCAACTTAAGGGTCCTTAAGTCAACCTAAATTGCTAGTGTAGACATAGCCTAGGTGACTGATCAGGATTAGAGACATCTCTGGATCTGGCCCCATTATGGATACCGCACTGTGAACACCTGGCCCTGGGCTATTCACAGAATCTGGTTCTAGTGGGGCTTAGAATGTGGAGAACAAATGACCCACCTATGTCTAGGGGCAGCTTCTCCCTGTAGAATGGTGCAGATGGTTCCATACAAGGTCTGAGTCTGAATCTTCCCTGAGTTCTATACAGGGTATGACTGATGCGTGCCTATTTTCCTGGAATCCAGGAGGATGGAGTGTGAAGGAATTTCTCCCCTGCCCTTTTGCACAACCAGGAGAGAGTGACTGAACAATAGGAGCAACAGTGCGCTTTGGATCACCTCCTTTTCAGACGTAAACAGGAGTATGTCAGGTTTATACATATCTCAGATCCAGGGTCACCATTTCACTAGCAGCTACTCACTTCTCACAGGCACATGCGTTCCCCAGCCCAAACTGAATTTGATTTTCTTAGTTTCCACTTTGAAGACAGATGAATTTCCTATGGTTAATGTGGGTTCTAGAGACCATAACTGCTGGGAGTCTCTAGGGGATTGGTGGGGAAAGAATCCACCCCTAGAACTAGGACTACATACAGGGGCAGAGTAGGGGACACAGGTCCCAGTCCCCTTCTGCCCCCCATCCCCACCCCTGGCCCAATGGGCCCCATCCCCAGCTAGCCCAGCCCCACCTCACCATCCCCCAGCCAGGTCAAGTATGTGTCCCAGGCCTGTGCACACTAGGTAGCCCCTCCATGTGTGAGATCTGAAGGTATCATGCTGCCCTGGAAGTGTTTACATACCTGAAACAATTTACCACAAGTGGAGTGGATTTAAACACTTCTCAAATAATATCCATCCTCCCTACAGCAAACTTTAGATAAAAGAGCGGTTACTTAGAAGTGGATGGCGCCTGGGTGCCTGCCCAGCACATGGCTCCGTGCCCAGCTGAGAGCTTCCACTCTGCTAACCCATACCAGAGACACCTAGTACAACGGTTCTCAAGCTGTTTAAATGGAGCCCATTCCCCCTATGGATTTTGGGTGTAATGCTTGCCCCCCACTTCTGAGGGGCAGCATGAAGAGTGGGGAACAAGGGAGGGGTAGTGCGGCAGCAGAGCATGGAGAGCAGTGCGACTAGATGGCAGCACCAAGGGAGGAAGCACACTGACAGCAATTTCCCACACTGTTTCCATGCTGGGCCATGCTCCTGGGCACACCACAGAGCAGGACATTTAAAAAGACCCCGGCCTGGTCCCAGCTCCCAGGCACATTTGACCCACGTGAGGGAAGTTGGGGAACTCAGGAGGCAGGCAGACTGGCTGGCTAGGGCTGCCAATGCGATGCCATGAGCTGAGTTGCACCTAACTGGAAGCCCCAACCAGCCAGCTTCCCTGCCTTATACCTCCCCTGCAAGTAATCAAAGAGAAGACAACAGAATGAAGACAAGACCGAGAAGGCTGCCATGCCAGTACACCCTCCCACCCCGCCCCGCCCTGCCCTGCCCTGCCACTCACCCACCTTAGCTCCTGCCAGTCTCCCCCTCCCCCTCCTGGGGAAATTAAGCAGAGAGGACTTAGCTGGAAAAAGTGAGTGAGCCCACTTTTATTGGAAAGACAAGAGCCCAAACTAAAAATGCAGCAATACTGGGACTACAGTAAGGTGTGTTCAAGACAACATTGCAGAAATCCACAGCAAAGAGAAAAGCTAACTTTGTGGCTTGCTGCCTGGTAAGTGTTCTTATGTTGTGCAAACTTTATAGGAAGGCAAAACTGAGAAACAGAAGAATTAAATAATATTTCCATTCTGCAGAGTGGCCATGTAAAAATGGCAGTCTCTCACTGAAGAGGTCTGCTCCTTCAGTGTATTCAGTGTCTTTAGTGGCAAAATTTAAAAATAAGTTTTTATCATAGAATCATAGAATAATAGGATTGGAAGGGACCTCACGAGGTCATCTAGTCCAACCCCCTGCTAAAAAGCAGGACCACTCCCACTAAATCACCCCAGCCAAGGTTTTGTCTAACCGAGCCTTAAAAATCTCTAAAGATGGAGATTCTACCACCTCCCTAGATAGCCCATTCCAATGCTTCACCACCCTCCTCGTGAGAAAGTTTTTCCTAATATCCAACCTTGACCTCCCCAGCTGTAATTTGAAACCATTGCTCCTTGTTCTGTCCTCTGTTACCATCGAGAACAGCCTAGCTCCCTCCTCTTTGGAGCAACCCTTAAAGTAGTTGAAGGTTGCTATCAAATCTCCCCTCAGTCTTCTCTTCTGTAGACTAAATAAGCCTAGTTCCTTCAGTCTCTCCTCATAAGTCATGTGCCCCAGCCCCCTAATAATTTTTGTTGCCCTCCGCTGGACTCTTTCTAATTTGTCCACATCCTTTCTGTAGTGGGGAGCCCAAAACTGGACACAGTATTCCAGATGCGGCCTGACCAGTGTCGAATAGAGGGGAATTATCACATCCCTCGATCTGCTGGCAATACTCCCACTGATGCAGCCTAATATGCCATTGGCCTCTTTCGCAACAAACAGTTTGTAAACCTGTTTGGCCTGCAGAGCCAACTCCAATTGGATAGAGGGTGCTGGATTCTTTTCTCTCTTGTGCACCATTGACAGGAATGTTTACTACATCCATCCTTTATGCATGTGAATTCAGTGGGACTGTTCACTTGTTTAAATCCCCGCTTACTTCCCCTCCCCACCCCGAGTTCTCAAACCTTTTCCCTTTTCACTCTTTTCCCTTCCCAGCTTGTCAAGCTCTCCACAGCACACCCACACCTCACCTGGCTCCTGATACCCCTCCACCCCCAGCTACTTCCCCTTCCTCCTCACCACTACTTGGATCCCTGTCACTGCAGCTCACCCCATGTGACTCAAGTCTAAGTTAGACCTCCTACTTTTTTTTGTATCTTTAGAATTATTTGCTAAATTATATACAGCACAGGTGCAACTGCATCCACTGAAAGCTAGAGGGTAGCACTAGCACATGCTCTATCGGTTGCTGAATTTGAAGACCATGGGACTACTTAAGCAAGGTGTAACTCAAGGCAGAATTTGGCTGATGACGTGTGAGAAGGAAAGAGAAGGAAAAAGCCCAGCTACTGTCAGATCGGGGGGAGGAGTGAATAGCGGGGTTGCTAAGGGAAAAAAGTTTTTATTTGTTATCTGAGGAAATTTGATACTGAAAGCATTGTGACCTAATGAACAAGGAGTCCTAGACACACAGGTTGTTTTTATAGTGGGTGGCAGGGTCAGGATTGAGTGGCTGGCGAGGATGCTCATGAGGCACCAGTTTAAACACAGAATGCCCTTTTAGGAGTTCTGTTTTATCCAAAACAGTACAAACTGGCAAAGTATCTGGCTGCTGTGCAGCTTTTCACAAACGATCTTTAATATATAAGCCAACAGCCCAACACACACAGTGAAGTACTTATTCCAAAGGCGTAACCGCGTTTGTCTAGATCAGTAAAACAAATAAGGAGTCCTGTGGCATTTTTAAAGAGTAACAAATTTATTTATTATATGAGCTTTTGTTGGAGAAAATCCCACTTTGTCAGATACCTGAAGATGGAGAACTTACAGAATGGTAGGAAAATAAATGCAGTGAAGTGTAAATCATAGGATCAGGTCAGACTATTTCAGTAAATCAAAGCAGCGGTTTAGATTCAATCTGTGTGGAACAACATATTAGGAGGAGAGGAAGTAGAGAGAAGGCAAAATCACCTTTTGTAATAAGAAATCCAACTCATGTCTCTGTTCAAGCCCCAAGTAATGGTATCAAATTCGTTTATGAATTCTAACTCCATAATTTCTCCTTGAAGCTTTGATTTGTAATTAATCTGTTTAGGGACAGCAATTAACACATCTTTCACGAACTGAGCAAGGAGATTGAAATGTTCCCCTATTGGTTTTTGAATGTTATTTCTGATGTCAGATTTGTGTCCATTTATTCTTTTGCACAGAGACTGTCCAGTTTGTCCAATGTATAAGGCAGAGGGGCATTGTTGGCACCTGATGGCATAAATCACATTGGTGGATGAGCAGGTGAATGAGCCCTTGATGGAGTAGTGGGTTGATTAGGTCCTATGATGGTGTCATACCATGGTTATTACCACACCTAAGCCCTGCTTTTCCATCCCCCTGCCTGCTATTGCCCCAGCTTTCACTCAAAAGCGCCCCTGACTGCTATTGGCTCACCTGGCCCAAATTCTCCCCATCACTATTGCCCTGCCTGGCACAAACACCCCACACCCCTGCTTTTGCCCCAAAACAACCCCACTCCCATTCCCTGTCTGTCCCAAAACCATCATAGCTGTCCCACCTAGGCCCCATCACCCTCCTGCCCACTATTGTCCTGCCTGACCCAAACCACCCACCCCCCACTATTGCCCCCAAACCACTCACTCCTCCACCCTGTGCCCATTTTGGCTTGGACCCTAAACCACCCCAGCTGGCTATTGTCCCACCTGGACCCAACTTGTCCACCTCCCCTGGCTCACTATTGCCCCAGCTCTCAACTGAAACCGCCAACCCCCTCCCACACACACACACTTGCCCCAGCCCTCACTTACCTTCCGGGCCACCATGCCAGGCCTGGAGCCACCACACCTCTGCCACCAGGCCCCGGGAGGCCCACCGCCTGTCTCACTTCCCCCCAGCTTCCCTTTCCCTCCCCTAGGCCCAGTGGGGGCCCCAATACTTACCGTGGGTTGGTGGGCAGGGCAGCAGAAGTAAATCCCAGGCTCAGAGCTGCTACTGCTGCACATACTCCCTGCCTGGGAGAGAGGAATTTAAATTTCCCACCTCTCTTCCCACCCTGCACCAGATATGTGAGGTACCTGCTGCGGGGCAGGTGGGGGTGGCTAAGCAGCTCCTCTCAGCAGGCAGGTGTGGTGGAGCAGAGCGCAGGGCAGGCAGGCAGATTTTCTGGCTTCTGGGCCTGTGCATGCCAGGGCTGATGACTTGGGGCACTGGCTGGGACATTCAGGGCTTTTGCCCCATGTGCCCAGTGCTAGTGATGCCCATGGTGGACTCTATAATTTCAGTTCCAAATTTGTTCTAGTGTCTCAACTCGGGAACGTGGAATAATGCTGAAAGTGAGATTTATAACCATTGCATAAGAGCATACACAGTCAGAAAATGGAACCGGTTCATCTCAGTGGGACTGGAATTACATCATCATGTCTTTGAGAGAAGACAAGACACGTGCAAATATTAACACTGAGTTGTAAAACCAGTCATTCCTTCCAGTAGAGGGCAGTGATACAAGCACTAACAGAGAGAAACCAAGCAACGGGGTCCAGAATGCTGTAAAGGAACCAGTGGTTATTTCCTCTCATAGAAACATGACAAAATATCAGATAAGACTCAGACTCATAGATTTTAAGGTCAGAAGGGACCAGTACGATCATCTAGTCTGACCTCCTGCAAAATGCAGGCCTCAAGACCTCACCCACTCACTCCTGCAATAGGCCACCAACCTATGACTGAGTTATTTACCTCCTTAAATCATGATTTCAGTACTTTAAGATACAGAGAATTCACCGGTAGGTGAGCCATGCCCTGTGCTACAGAGGAAGGAAAAAATCCCCCAGAGCCCAGGCCAATCAGCCCTAGGGGAAAATTCCTTCCCGACCCCAAATATGGCGATCAGTTAAACCCTGAACACGTGGGCAAGTCTCAACAGCCAGTTACCCAAGAAACAGTTCTCTGCAATAACTCAGAACCCACCCCACGTACTCTCCCCTCTTAGGCCACTTGTATATCCACCACCCGTAGTCAAAGATCAGTCAATTTCCAAAATAGGCTAATCATACCCTCCCATCCATAAATTTATCAAGCTCAGATTTGAAAGCAGTTATGGTTTTTGCCCCCACAACTCCCCTTGGAAGGCTATTCCAGAATTTTACTCCTCTAATGGTTAGAAACCTACGTCTAATTTCAAGCCTAAATTTCTTGATGGACAGTTTATAATCATTTGTTCTGGTGTCCACATTGGTGCTGTACTCATAATTCCTCTCCCTCCCTGAAATTAATCCCTCTGATGTATTTATAGAGAGAAATCATATCCCCCCTCAACCTTCTTTGGTTAAGCTCAACAAGCCAAGCTTCTTGAGTCTCCTCTCATAGGGCAGGTTTTCCACTCCACAGACCATCCTTGTAGCTCTTCTCTGCACCTGTTCCAATTTAAATTTATCCTTTTTAAATATGAGGGACCATAACTGCATGCAATATTCCAGATGGGGTCTCACAAGTGCCTTGTACAGCGGCACTAACACCTCCCTATCTCTACTTGAAATACCTCTCCTGATACATCCTAGAACCGCATTAGCTTTTTTCACAGCCACATCACATTGGCAGCTCATAGTCATCCTATGATCAACCAGTACTCCCAAATCCTTCTCCTCCTCAGTCTGTTCCAATTGATGCATCCCCAACTTATACTGATAGGTCGCAAATCAGTTTGGAGTTGGCAGATCCACCCTTGGGTCAGTGCTATCACAAGTGTGTAGGGCCATCAATCACATTCTGCTACAAAGGACTGTGACTCTGGGCAATGTGCATAAGATAGTGGACGGATTTGCAGCCATGGGATTCCATAACTGTGAAGGGCCAATCGATGGCACACATATCTGGCCCAATTCTGGCTATGGAGCATGTCACGACTGAGTTTATAAATAGGAAGGGCTACTTCTCAGTGGTGCTGCAGACACTTGTGGATCACTGGGGACGTTTCACAGATACCAATGCTGGTTGGTCAGGAAAGGTGCATAATGCTTATATCTTCAGGAACACAGGTCTATACCGGAAGTTAGAAGCAGGAACCATCTTGCCAGGTGAAAAAAAATTTCAGTTGGGGGTATGGAGCTGGCCATTGTGATCCTGCAAGACCCAGCCTACCCACTGATGCCATGGTTCATGAAACCCTACACAGGCAACTTGGATCCCAGCAAGGAGCAGTTCAATTACAGGTTAAACAGGTGCAGAATGTGTGCCTTCAGGATACTCAAAGGGTGCTGGAGGTGATTGTGTGGAAGGCTTGACTTAATGAGGACAATATTACAGGCGTTATAGCAGTCTGCTGTGTCCTTCACAACCTTTGTGAAAGTAAGTGAGAGAAATTTTCCCCTGGGTGAACTGCAGAGGCTGATTGCCTCACATGTGTGTATAAGGAGCCAGATGCTAGGGAGGCACAATGGGGAGCCATGCGCATAAGGGAGGCAGTGAGGGAGCATTTTAATAATGATAACCCAAATGTACGACAAGTATACATCACTGTGTCAATCTGATGCTGAAAACTGTGTTCTGGGGATCCAGGGAGGGATGCTCACTTGGGTAATCAAGGAACATACAATTTTACTATCATTCTCAATCTGTGCCCCCATTTTTCACAGGAGGTAGCCATAGAAGCTGATATCTTGCTCCTTAGAGCAGGCAGGAAAGCTAGAACGCATATCCTGTATGCCAGTAGATCTAAACTGGGTCCCTACGCTGCAGGGTTGTGTGACGTGATGGTCCCCATAACATCCTTTCTAACTGGCGAGGGAGAGTGTCCTTATATGGGGGAGGAAACATGTCTGCTTCACCGAGGAATCAGAGGCAGAGAATGTGGGGGAGGGGGTACATCCTGGAAACTGTTGCTGCGCTCTCAATGGAGGATGTCCTGGAAATGGTCATATGCATCAATGTGCTGATAGTGAGTGCTGTCTAGCTGTACTAGACAGTGGGAAGCCACATGCAAAGGTTGCTACTCCAGCGCACTTCCCTCCTTTCCTACCACTTTGCTTTTAAATGAAGAATTATTTCCTGAACACAGCACATAGGCTTAGTCCTTACTTACCAGAGCTCCCCTCTCCCGTTTCTGGAGAGTTGCAGCTGAACGGCTGCAACCAGCTGTATGTCTTGAGGAGGAATAGGGGTGACAAACAGCTCCTGACTCCCAATGTTCGCTGTACTGCTTCCTGGCTCTGGGTCATCCTCAGCTCCACTTCCTCATCAATCACCTCATTGTCCTGGTTTGCTGCGGTATCTGTTGGCTCTAGGGGGCACAGACGTGTCTACAGGAGTCTCGCGAATGGATGTTGGTTCCCTGCAGAGGATGGCTTCCAGCTCCTTGTAAAATCAGCATGTAGCTGGTGCTGAGCCAGACCTACAGTTTCCTTCCTGGCTTTCTGGAAGTTCAGCCTCCTCTCCTTCACTGTGGCTCTGGACTGCAGCATAACCCTCTCATAGCCTTTCTCTGACATGGCAGGAGAAATCTGGTTGCTAAGTATCAAAGTTCCACATGCTGCCACGTAGCTGAGCCTTCACAGTGGACTCTCCCCAGATGCCGATCAGGTCCAGCACTTCAGATGTGCTTCAGGCGGGACAGTGTTTGCCGCATGGAGCCGCCATTGTCTCCTTGGAACAAGATATGCTTGCTCTCCATGCCCAACAAACAGGAAGTGACAAAGGAAAAATTCGAAGATTCCTGGGACTTACAAGAGGGATGGGCTAGTCACAGCAGAGTGGAAGCTAAAGACCAGAGTGGTCAGGCTTGGCATTCTGGGATATTTCTGGAGGCTGTTTACCATGGAAGAAAAATGAGTCAGCATACACACAGACTCTTTTGTGCAAAAATGTTTGCACAGGTGGTATTATTGTTGTGTCAAAACAGGGCTGTTTTGACAAAAAATAGCCTTTGGGTGTATGTGGCAGTTTGTTTTGATGCAAAACTTCAAGTTTTGGCACAAAAAAATTCACTAGTATACAAGGCCTTTGTCTGCATTATCTTAGAGATCACAATGTGGGAGAGAAAGGGTAGAGTTGATGATCCCAGAATATGGGTAGACTGATCCAGTCCAAGCTTTTCTCAGACATGTCCCAAATCTATCTGTATGGGGCATAACTTGAAACATAATCACTCCAGATCCTTTACAGGTCTGCCTGAAGGCCCCTCACACATGCACAACACAGAGCAAGTTCCCTTCCCTTAAACAGGGCACAGCTGTCTGCCTGCCACTGCCTCTCCCCTCAGAGGTGTCTCTTCTATACAAAAAGCCTCTAACAACAAGGTGATGCATTTACCCTGGGTGTCTGCTCTAGATGTGCCCTGTGTTACTGCCATCACATCTCAGAGGCTGCATCTTCTCTCCCTGCCCATTTCTCCCCCGTCAGAACTCCAAGGAGAGTTGCATGTCTCGGGACATGTCCTTTCTGTGGCTTCTACTTTTCAGTTCCGTCCAGGGCTTTGCTCCTGGAAGTTCAGATTCAACTCCCCCTCCATATGGGAACACAAGCCAACTTCCATGGCTTCCCTTGGAAGGGGGCCTAAGAACAACAATGCATGTTGTGTCACACGCTAAGACAAGAAAAGGATGTGTTACTCTGCTTTCCACCATGCAGCACAACAGAGGTGTCTCTGTTTATACCCACTGTGGGAAACTCACATGCAAATCCCTGCTCTGGAGGGAAATCCCTGCTCTGTTTAAATACAAACCCCTGAGTCCAGGAGTCTCAGTCTCTGCCTATACAGAGAACTGCTTGACCCTGGCTGCTGGGGAATTTTCCCTTAGTGCATGAAAAGAAGAATGAAATCTCTCCTGCTTTTCCTTTCCCTCTTATCAGTCCCCACCTGTGAGTGACCCTTACAGAGTGGGAAAACTAGGGACAGATCATCAGGTTTATTCAGGGGCTAATTCTTTCCTTGCTTGATTTCCTGTTTCCAGGTGTCCTCTCCCAGGTGCAGCTGGTGGAGTCAGGCCCAAATGTGGTGAAGCCCGGAGAGACCCTCACACTGACCTGTGCTGTCTCAGGTGTCTCCATCACTACCAGCAGCTATGCTTGGAACTGGATTCGGCAGCCCCCCGGGAAAGGGCTGGAGTGGGTAGCGTATATATATCCATACAATGGGAACAAGTTGTTTGCCTCATCTCTCCAGAGCCGGACCACCATCTCTTCAGACAATTCCAAGAACCAGTTCTCCCTGCAGCTGGCCTCCCTCGCAGCTGTAGACACTGCCACCTATTACTGTGTCAGAAATCCACAGTGACACAGAGCAGAGCAGGGACTGGTACAAAAAGGGGAAGTAGATTGTCTAGAGTCACTCAGGGCCTTTGACACTAACGGCTCCATTAGAAGCTGGGGCCAGTTCAGTTCAACATCTTCATTAATGATCTTGAAGATGGGATAGACTGCGTGCTTAGTAAGTTCGCGGATGACACCAAGCTGGGGGGAATAGTGGATACTCTGAAGGGCAGGGACAGGATCCAGGGAGACTTGGACAAATTGGAACACTGGGCCGAAAGAAACCTCATGAGGTTCAGCAAAGACAAGTGCAAAGTCCTGCACTTAGGACAGAAAAATCCCATGCACTGCTACAGGCTAGGAACTGACTGGCTAAGTAGCAGCGCTGTAGAAAAGGACCCGGTGGTTATGGTGGACGGGAAGATGAATATGAGCCAACGGTGTGCCCTTGTTGCCAAAAAGGCCAATGGCATATTAGGCTGCATCAGTAGGAGTATTGCCAGCAGATCGAGGGATGTGATAATTCCCCTCTATTCGACACTGGTCAGGCCGCATCTGGAATACTGTGTCCAGTTTTGGGCTCCCCACTACAGAAAGGATGTGGACAAATTAGAAAGAGTCCAGCGGAGGGCAACAAAAATGATTAGGGGCTGCGGTACATGACTTATGAGGAGAGACTGAAGGAACTAGGCTTCTTTAGTCTACAGAAGAGAAGACTGAGGGGAGATTTGATAGCAACCTTCAACTACTTGAAAGGGTGCTCCAAAGAGGAGGGAGCTAGGCTGTTCCCGAGGGTAAAAGAGGACAGAACAAGGATCAATGGTTTCAAATTACAGCTGGGGAGGTCAAGGTTGGATATTAAGAAAAACTTTCTCACTAGGAGGGTGGTGAAGCATTGGAATGGGCTACCTAGGGAGGTGGTAGAATCTCCATCTTTGGAGATATTTAAGGCCTGGTTAAACAAAACCCTGGCTGGGGTGACTTAGTGGGAGTGGTCCTGCTTTTTAGCAGGGGGTTGGACTAAATGACCTCGTGAGGTCCCTTCCAGACCTAAGATTCTAAGACAGTGAGCAGAAGGATATTTAGGAGTTGGAAAAAGGGAGGGATAATTCCTCTTCTCCTAACTCAGTTCCTTGTAACAAAGAAAAAATGAAGAAAGAGCCCTGTGGCACTTTTAAAGATTAACAAATTTATTTAACACATAAGCTTCCATGGGCCTTGTGACCCATCTGTGCCTAGTGTAGCCAGCTACAATGCCAAGTACAGGGCAGTCTGGAAAAATGAGAGCCAATTCTCACAGCATTAGTGGGTGACACTGAAGTCAGGCTTTCCACCAGCGGCAATTCAACCTTGGGCTCCTAATCAGCCACTGGTCTAGTAAAGAGACAAATTACTTAATCCTCCTTTACCAAAAGGCAGGGCCTGATTAATCGGCCTGGGGGCCTTGGGCCCAAAAGGGTTCTCCTGACCCCAAAGTATTTCATTACCAGATCAATATAAGTTTGGACCTTACCCAAAATGTCATGCTGTCATCCAATCCTTTAATAACTGAAACTAAAGGTTTATTATAAAAAGAAAATAAACAAACTATAAGAGAACTGTTAAAGGATTAAAGCAATCACATATGTAAAATGATGCAGAAGTCCATTCTCAGTAGAATTTGGAGCTTGCAGTCTTGTATAGTCCCTCTGGTGTACAGCCAGTACCTGGATGGGTCTCAGTCTTTTGTTTCACAGCTTTAGTTGTAGATGAATAAATCCAGAGGTAGGTGATGACAAGATCGATGTGTTGCAGCTGCCTTTTATGCCCTTTGACTTTTTCCATTTGCTTGTGGAGTAAGAATGATTCCAGAGTCACATGAGAAAGTCATGGTGATTCATCAGTTCTCTTCCTGGTCCCATTGTACCTGTGAGGTTTCTTAATGGGCCATTAAGCATGCTATGGATGCAGTCATCCACTCTAGAGTGTGGCCCAGAAACACAGCACAATCTGAAATACGGTTACATCAAATATATCATTAACTTCCAATACAATAGACAGATAGACAGATATTCTCCTGGCATTCACAGCACTGTGGATCTTTTAGGTAATGTTGATAGCTAATTTGTTCCTTGAACCTCTGAGGTCTGAGTATCATTGGTTTGGACCATGAAGGACAAGGTTTAGTATCCCTGACAAATTCTCTCCCCTCTCCTGTGTGTGTCCTAGCCCTGAACTACCATAATCACAGACCTAATTTGTAGTCATTCCTGTTTCCCAGCACCTGTCCCACCATGCACTGCCCACAGCCAGCCCCCTAGCTCAGCCCCAGGGCTTCAGGCGGCAGCGGGAGCCCCTGCCGCCACCTGAAGCCCCGGGGCTGAGTTAGAGGGCTGCAGGGCTTCGGGTGGCGGTGGGAGCTGCAGCGCCGCCGCCACCCGAAGTCCCCTAGCTCAGCCCCGGGGCTTTGGGTGGCGGCAGGAGCTGCTCCCGCCGCCAACCAAAGCCCTGCAGCTTCACTAAGAGGTTGGCCCAAACCAGCAAGAGCAGCCGGTTCGTACCATCCCCCTAGCTCAGCCCTGGGGCTGACCCGAATGGCGAGAGCAGCTGGTTCGGGCCATCTCCCTAGCTCAGCCGGGGGTGGCCTGAACCGGCTGCCCTTGTCGGTCCAGCTGGCCAATCCCCCAGCCGCGGAACCTGGCAATTTTAATATGTCAATTTCACTGCTCAGCTAGAGCAGTGAAATTGACATATTTGACAGCTCCAATGTCCCAGAGTGGCCCGGTTTGGCACTCTGGGACATTTCTGGAGGCTGTCAATGGCGCAACAAGCATCCACACAGGCTGTACCATGGAACAACTGTTCCGTGGTAAGCCTTACCACCCTCGTTTGGGGCGGTTTACATGTTGCACGGCAAGAGGCTGTTGCCGCGCAACAAGAAGCTTTCCTGTCTGGACGCTTTGATTGTTGTTGCGCGGTAAGGAGCCTTACCACGCGATAACTTTGTAGTGTGTACAAGGCCTCAGACCCATTTATCAGTGATTTCAGCTCTATTGGTCACTTAATGAAACAAAAGACTTTCTATGGATCCTAATCAGCTCTGTGTTTTAACAAGGGAGGGACAGGCCAAATAGTTCTTGAGACTCTTAGTCAGAGCCCACCTGACTAAGCAAAATACCTGTCCACACACCCTTTCTCTCCCTCAACAGAGAATCCATCTGGAATCTGAACCCCCTCCTTAGCCAGTACAGTGCAGTTCCTATTGACCCCCTCCATCAGTTCAAGCTAAGCACTGTTCTGCTGACCTTTTACTCATACAATAAGGATAACAACATTTCATCCCCCAGGCATTCTATCCTAATGTGATTTGTAACACACCCATTACCAGCCAATACTGATCACTTGGGCAACACAGCTCTGTCTGCTAGATACCTGGGCAGAATAGGTGCATCAAGTATTCATGTAAACAATCTGATCCTGAAACCTTTCCCCCTCACCTCATCACTAGCTGTCAAGGAATTGCTCATTCAGACCTTGCAAACAAATCATCATTTAAATGGTTATTTTAGCCAAAACCAACTAAATGAATGTGCCCATATTGTTATGAGAAACACAGCGGTGTGAGGAAACTAGTCTTTGTTCATACTTTTAAAACCTATTGTGTTCTTTTCAAGTACAACTATTTTATTGTACACTGTATATGCTTTTAAAGTGTGTACTACTGTTTCAATTTCAATTCAAGTTTCCAATGAATGACTAAACTGCATAACACTGCAGTTGACAACTGTGGGGTGCTGAGAAAATTCAGGGGGAAAATAGGGAAATCCCCGCTCAAAGACAATAACAACGTATGGGATGCAGTGGAAAGAGAAGGGAAAGGAACATTAAGGAACACTTGTTTGATGGACTTTGTTTTAGTCACTTCATTCCAGAATACTAGATTTGTGACTGGCAAACTTAAATAAATGTATCTAAGATTTTTAAATGATTTATTTGCCAAGGTCCTTATTGAGCCATCATTACCTTGGAGAGTTCCTATACTAAACATTTTTATGTTATAATTAACTTTTACATAAGAACATACAAGAACGGCTATATTGGGTCAGATCAAACCTAGCCCAGTAATATGTCTTCTGACAGTGGCCAATGCTAGGTGATTTAGAGGGAATGAACAAAACAGGCAATCATAGAGCAATCCGTCTCCTGTTCTCCAGTCCCAGCTTCTGGTGAATGGAGACTAAAACAGTTTAGAGCATGGTAAGACCATTGATGGACCATGGACTTATTTAATTCTTTTTTGAACCCTATTATAGTTTTGGCCTTCACAACATATCCTGGCAAAGAGTTAATTGGGTTGACTGTGCATAGAACATAGAAATATTTCCTTTTGTTTCTTTTAAACAAGCTGTCTACCAATTTCATTGGGTGACCACTATTTGTTGTCTTATGTGAATTGTTAAATAACACTTGCTTATTTACTTTCTCCACACCAGTTAAGATATTATAGACTTCTATCATATCCCCCCTTAGTTGCCTCTTTTCCAAGAGGAAAAATCTCAGTATTATTAATCTTTCCTCAGATGGAAGCTGTTCCATGCCCCTAATCAATTTAGTTGCCCTTCTCTGTACTTTTTCCATTTCAGTATATCTTTTTTGAGATGAGGCAACCGGATATGTACTCAATATTCAAAATGTGGTCGTACCACATATTTATATAGAGGTATCATGCTATTTTCTGACTTACCTATCCCTTTCCTAATGGTTCGTAATATGCCATTAGTTCTTTTGCTTGCCACTGCACATTGAGCAGATAGTTCCAGAGAACTATCTAAAATGACCTCCAAGATCTCTTTCTTTAGTTATAACAGCTAATTTAGACCCCATCATTCTTATGTATAATGGATTCTGTTTTCCAATGTGCATTATTTTACATTTATCAACATTAATTTTTTTTGCCCAGTCACCCTGTTTTGTAAGACCCGTTTGTAACTCTTCACAGTATGCTTTGGACTTAATTATCTTGAATAATTTTGTATCATAAGATAAATCTAATAAAATACTCATGAAACACTTTTCAATTTTCACTATAGTCCCATACAGCCCACCCTCACCCTCATGGTCTCACCTCCTCTCATTGTCCCTCAGTCCTCTGAAAATTCAAATATCCCCCTAATTTCAATTTCTGGGGAAAACAACAATTTGTTGCTTCCCCTTTTCTGGCCTCACCTTTTGTGTGAGCACTTGCCTGTTTAAAAGAATTCAGTTTATTTCCAAATTCTCCTTCTGACCCTTCTCAAATGACATGAACAATTCAAACTCACTGGGTTGAGGGATCCCAGTTCCCTTAAAATCTGATCAGAAATCCCAGCCATATGTAAAACACACCTGCACTCCAACCTGTGTACGACACTCAGCAGATGGACTCCACTAGATTTCCTTGACTGCTGGTCACCCAGCCCTCTCCCTGTCTCTGTCCCTTAACACTATGTGAGCAACTCAAAACCAGTTCTGGATTTTACCCTGTGGTAAAACCTTTTTTTTAACCCTGTGATAAAACCTTTGCTGGCCGATATCAACAAGGAACATAAGGGAGAGTTAGGCATAAACCTGAGATTTCTGCCTACGAGCCTAGGGCCGTAGGGAATCTCAGAGCAATTTACAAGTGCACTGAGCTAAGTGCAATATCTATCTCTGTGGTATTAATGCGACCCCCGGCCAAAGGAGACATAGCCATGTACTGAGAACTCAGCCTCCAACCTTTTCTATTAGCTATGCTGTGAAAGTACCATGCAAATCTCCACCCTGAGGGTTGCTGCTCTTTATATACAAACCTCGGGTCACAGGAGCCTCAGTCTCTTTCCAAACACCAAAGTCCCTGTTCCTGGATGCTGGGGAGTTTCCTTCATTGTATGGAAACCAGAATGAAATCTCTACTGCTTTTCCTTTCTCTGTTCTCTGGCCCCTCCTGTGAGTGTCTAGAGGACAGTGGGGAAATTAGGGATTGAGCTGCCGATTTATTCAGTGAATAATGTTTTATTTGCTGTCTGTCAGCTGCCATCTCACAGGTGCACCTGGTCAAGTCCAACCCAGGAATGGGGAAGCCTGGAAAGACCCTCACAATTACCTGCAAAACCTCTGCAATCTCCATCAGTGACCACTATTGGCACTGGCACCGGAAGCCTCCCGGGAAAGGACTGGAGTGGTTGGACTTTATTCATAGCACTGAGGCTGCATCTACACTGGTAAATTAAGTTGACTTAAGCTTGCTTAAGTCAACTTAATTTACCCTGCTTCTACACTACAGTTTTCTTAAGCGACTTAAGGAAAATAAAGTCGACTTAATTAAAATTAAGTCGACTTTATAAAACCTCCTTTCCACTAGACCTAAGGCTTAAGTCGATTCCCTAGAGTCGACTTAAGCCAGTGTAGCTGTGGGGTAGCCCTAAGTCGACTTAGGGCTACCCCAGGGCTACACCAATGCCCTCCCTGCTGGGGGGGCACAGAGGGAGCCTGGCATGCCCCCCCACACGGCAGGGCAGAGCAGAGCCCTGCCCACCCTGCCCCTATGCCCTGCCAGGGTCCCTGTCCCCCTTTGCCCCATTGTACCTAGGTACAATGGGGCAAAAGCTGAGCCCCCTGGCATTGGGCAAGGGGTGCCCCCCTGTCCCCCGTGGACCTGGCCTAGGTCCCCCTAGCCCCACAAAATCGACCTAGAGCGTTCAGCGTGGATGCTCTAGGTCGACTTTGTAAGTTCCCCTTTAAGTCGACTTTAATTTTAAGTGTGGACACACTAAGTCGACTTAAATTACCCAGTGTAGACATAGCCTGAGAGAGGAGGAATTACCCAGTAATAACTCAGCTTTCAAACTTCGTGCCACCAGCACCAGGACACTTCCAAAACCAACATGCATCTCCACCTGGGTTCACTGACCAGTGCAAACACCCCCGCCTATTACTGTGCCGGAAAGGCACACAGTGATAGAGGGAAGCAAGGACTAGTACAAAAAGAGGAAACAAATTCATAATAAACCAACTGGAACATACTTTATGCTACAGGGGATGGATGAAAGAAAGGAGCACCTTTTCCCCCCAATTTCCCACCCCCTTCTACAAAAGAATTTTAAACACTTTGCCTCTGGGCCCATTAGACTGAAATGTCCAGCAGATGACCCGGCGCTGACATGGGCCAGTGCTTAGCCTTTGATTAATGATGGGATACTTTGGGCCTGGTTTCCAAAGGATGCTCAGCACCTGCATCTGTCAGTGACATCAGTTACTGGAGGAGATGATTATCCACTCCTGGGAGTCCAGCTCACCCTGCCAGTGGTTGGGCATCCAAAAATTCAGAAACCCAGAAAACACTTAGGAAATGTTTCCCCTGGGGATCAAATTATAGAGCTGCTAAGCAGGCCCTCCTTAGCTGAGGTAGGATAGCTTTAGGGAAAAGGCACTGGCCTGCTTTAAAAAGATTCCAGTTTCATTCTGTGCTCAACTACACACTGCCCGAGAGAAACTGGAGAACACAAAACAAACAAGGAGTCCAGTGGCACTTTTACAATTTTATTTATTGCATGAGCTTTTGTTGGTGGGATTCACCCATGAAAGCTCTAGCGAAAAATAAAATTGCAAAAGTGCCACAGGATTCCTTGTTTATTTTGCTGAACTAGACTAAAACGGCTACCCCTCTGGAACTGGGTAACTCAGTTAACCTCTCTCTATTTCTGCCTCTGTTCCATCTACAAAAATTCTGCCTTCCTATCCCATATCCCTATAGCGATGCAAGGGACCTTCCCTTATCAGCAGAAGCTGCAGCTCTGGATATGGTAGTAGGCAGAACTAGGAGCAATGTTCTCCAGATCAATTGGGGAGGTCTAGGGTGGATATTAGGACAGATTTTTTGAAGAGTAGATTGGGTTACCCAGGAAGGCAATGGAATCTACATCCTTAAAGGTTTTTTAGCCCTGTTTGGCAAAGCACTGCCTGGGATGGCTTATTTGGGGATTGTGATGCTATGAACAGTGGGTTGAACTACATGACCTCTTTAGGTCCCTTCTAATTCTCATCATCTATGATTCTTTTCAGATTCTATGTGTGTCATCTTCTATGATTCTTCTTGGATTCCATGTGTGACCAGAGAGTTTCAATTTTGGGGGGGATGGGGGAGGCGTGAAATGACTTATAAAAATATAAGAACCTAGTCTAGCACATAGGAATGGTCACACCCAGTCAGACCAATGGTCCATCTATCCCAGTAGCTTGTCTGTTGACAGTGGCCAAGCCAGGTGCTTCAGAGGGTGTGACCGGCGCCTCCTAGGATACCCTCCTGGATGTGCAAAAATCGGGCAAGCTGCAAAACCGGGAGCCAAACTCCCCAAACACTGATGGGTGGTACTTAAACCATGCTTCCTATTAGTCACAACCAGGCTTCTGGTTCCCCACACCAGGTACCAACACGTTTGCCCAAAATAGAAACAACTCCCTTTATTGCACTCCAGCTCCTCTGGCTCCCACCTAACTGCACGGTTCCTTAAAGAAATAGGTTCTCCTCAATGGTTAAAGTATAATTTCACAGGCACCTCTCAAATTTGTGGGCCCCAGAACTGCGTTCCGGTGCATTCTCCCTTACTTTAACCCCTGGTTCTTCTGACCCCAAAGGGTCAGCCACATCACCCAGAACAATATAGGTTTGGATCTTACCCAAAATATCACACTGAGAGCCAATCCGTTAGTAACTACAACTAAAGGTTTAATATAAAAAGAAAAGCAGCAAAATATGAGATGTTAAAGGGTCAAAGTGAATCACATACATACAAATGATTTAGAGTCCATGTAAAGCAGTTTGCAGGTTTGTTCCTCTGGAGTTTGCAGGCTTGTTCCTCTGGTAAACACCTAGCACCTGGGTGGGCCTCAGTCCTTTGTCCAGTCGCAGATGAATAGTTCTAGAGATGGGTGTTGGCTGTAGACTGGGGACTTGAGACAAGATGGAGTTGGGGCTGCTGCCTTTTATCACCTCTGGCCTTCTCCATGCTGTGTGCAGTTCTTTCCAATCAATATGGAGTTGAGTCACATGTTCGAGTCGTAGTGGCCCAAGAGGTTTCTCCCTGGGCCCATTGTACTGGGGATCTTCCTTAATGGGACATTAAGGAGACAATGGCTGTAGACATCCTGTCTGGGGAATTTCCCAGAATCACACAGGTTGAAATATAGATATAAAAAACATATTTCTAGCTTCTAATACAGATGCAATTCCTACACATAAACCATATAATCATTCCCAGCAAAATTACCACCTTTCTATTGATACCAAATCAGCGTAGTTCCTATGGATTATTGCAATTATGAAATATTAATAAGAAATAGCACCATAAACGATCCCCTAAATCCAGACAGCGTGAGAGAGGGAATGAACAGAATAAGGCAATTTATTGAGTGATCCAGCCCTTGTTGTCCTATCCCAGCTTCTAGAGATCAGATATTTAGAGACATGGGGTACATGGGGTTTCATCACAGACCATCTTGGCTCATAGCAGTGGAATGATTTATCCCCCCTTAATTTATATAGGTCTTTTAAAATCAATTTTTAGTTTTGACCTTCAGGATATTTCTTGGCAACCAGAGCCACAGTTTGACTCTGCCTTGTGTGAAGAAGTATGTCCTTAAGTTTATTTTAAAGGTGTTGCCCATTAGTTTATATCAGGCAAATGACACACTGACATTGCAGAACAGCAGTAAAAACAATGTCACTTCTCAGTATAGAACCAAAGGCTAGACAAGGAAATCCTAGGGGAACCCCAGCTCCCAGCATGTTCTGTCACCCCCAGCTGTGTGTGTCATGCTCCCCGTTCCATTTACACTCCAGGACTCATCACTGCACCTCTCTGGAGTCCAGTGATGTCAACATGCACAGGGCTGGGATGAGGAAACAGCAATTTATGTCACCCAGTGATATGAACTGTAAGGGGAGGGAGAGCAATAACCAGGGAAGATGCCAGATGTTGTGATTACTTCAGTATGAGAACATCAATAGAATAGAATAGAATAGAAAGTGTGGCTGTTAGTATTGATACAGCATTACTGCCCACATTCCCCAGCCCCAAACGGTCATTGCACTGGGCACCTGCTATCACAGGCTGACAGACAGTCCCTGCCCTGAAGAACTCACCCTACAGACAAAGGGAAAGGAGAGGCACAGCCTGGGGAAACACCTTCGGGTCACATGCAGCCAGTCACACACCCAGTGGTATTAGCTTGGCTCTTGAACCCCAACCAAGGGCCCCAACCAATCACATCATTGGCTCTAACACACCCTGAAGATGCTGCATCTTCTCTGCATGCCCTGTCCCTTCCCGTCTCACCGACAACACTTGTCAGCCTCTGAAACAAGCATTTCCTGCCTCCATCCCCAGCACAGATGCCCAGAGCCAGCTTGTTTTGACTGACCCTGCGTGTACAGAGCACACATTTAGTTTATTTGGCCTGCTAATTTTGCAATAGCCCTTCCTCCATTGGAGAGGCACCTATTAACTTCAGTAGCCTTTGGATCTCTCCCTAAGACAGGAAGGGGGCGTGTGACTTTCTGGTCCACCAGACAGCCCTCAGTTGAGAGAGGTCTTTTTGGTAGTTAAAAATCCCTGGCCTGGTGGGTTTTCCGAAGTCCAGTCCCAGGCCCCAGCCCCTACAGACCCTCTGGATATTTGATATTAGGAAAAGCTTTGTTCCTAGGAGGGGAATGAAGCATTAAAAGGAGTTACTGGAGATCTCCATCCTTAGAGGTTTATAAGCTGTGGACTGACAAAGCCCTGGCTGGGATGGTTTAATCAGAGCCAACCCTAAGAGGGGGCAGGGCCCAGACCAAATCGGCCTGTGCAGGGGCCCCTGCCTGTCCCCCCAAGCGTGGGGAGTGGTGGGACAGCAGAGAGAGGCCAGGCCCCATGCACCTGCCCCTCCCTTGGCCAGCTGCTCTGCTCCCAGGGGTGGGGCAGGCTAGCCCAGAGTCCGGGCTCTGCTTCTCTACTCCACCCCTGGGCCTGCTTGTCTGTCCTGGGGGCGAAGAGGGCTAGCCCAGAGGCTGGGTTTTGCACTCCCACCCCACTGCCTTCAGCTTGTCACCAAAGGCAGCGGGGAAAGGGGTGAAATGCAGCAGTGGTGTGCAGGGGCATGGGCCCACACTGCCCTGCTGGGAGCAGGACAGCAGGGGGCCCGTGTAACAGCAGGGCTCAGGGCAATCAACCTGTTCTCCCACCTCCCTCCCCTGAAGGAAGGCCCTGGGTATAGTTGGGGTTGGTCCTGCTTTGTGCAGGAGTTGGACCTCTTGTGGTTCCTTCCAACCCTCATCTTCTAAGAATCTGTGACCCTCTCACCGCCATCCCCTGCCATGACGTGAACTCTGAGCGCCCTATCCCTGTGTGGTATACAAAGGACACTTGTCCACAAGGTGCAATCAGCAAGGACTGAGAGCTCTAGCCCCTGTCATCCCATATACCTGCCCTGGGAAACCACATGCAAATCCCTGCCTGGGGGTCTTCTGTGAAATACAAACTCTCGATCCAGGAACCTCAGTCTCTCCCCAGACACAGAACTGCCCATTCCCTCCGGCTGGGCAGTGTCCCCACTAACAATCACCATGGTAGTGTCGCTGCTTGTTCCCCTTTTACTATTTGCCACCCAAATGGGTGAGTATTTGATGGGACACTAAGGGATGCCCAGGTGGGGGACACATTGATTCCAGGTGAGGTTCAGCTCTGTTCTCCCTTTCCCCAGGTGTCCTCTCTCAGGTGCAGCTGGTCCAGTCTGGCCCGGGAACAGCAAAGCCAGAAGAGACCCTCATGCTCAGCTGTGTTGTTTCGGCTTCCTCTATCAGTGGCTCTGATTGGGAGTGGATCCGTCAGCCGCCCGGGAAAGGGCTGGAGTGGATGGGACGGGGATATTACAGTGGTTCCACATGGAGAACAGACTATGGCTCATCTTTCCAGAACCGGATCACCATCACTACTGACTCCTCCAAGAACCAGTTCTCCCTACAGCTCCGCTCCCTGACAGCTGCAGACACCGCCACCTATTACTGCACCAGAGCCACCACAGTGACACAGACAAAGCAGAGACCAGTACAAAAAGTGGAAGATATGGATCTTACACAAACATTCAGGCTTATCTGATGCTGTGAATTATCTTTCTGGAGAAGTAGGAAGCTCATTTTCCCATGAGCTGTCAGTAAAGGGACATGTGTTCTGTGTTCAAGTGCATATGGCAGAAATTCACAATGAGGTACAAACCAGTGAGAAGAGCTCATTCCCTGAAAACGTGTCTACACACAGGAGCTGAACCAATTTAACATCTGATGGTTGAATCCAGACCATGTCCATTCAAATCAGGGATTTTTTCCATCCTGTGTTTCTGCTGAAAGTAAACACAGGATGACAATGTGCAACACACACATCATGATCTTGTATCCCTGCAGGAGAGAGTTTACACAAACAAAACACACAGTGGTATAGTAACCCTAAAAATATTTAAAAAGCTCTCTGCCATGGTATCCTTCTCTCCAACTAGATTAATCCACACACCAATCAGAGTGTCATTCACTCCAGAATAGCCCAAAGGGATTTATGTGCCCACTCATTCACTCCAGAAATGCACGCACACATATATTCCCTGGGCTGCAGCGCTTATATTCCCTTTCCAGCTGGGAATATTTAGTAGTTTTCCAGCCATCTACAAATCTGCAATGGTTGTGAGTGAGTACATGGCTGAACTTTGTGATAGTGTACTAACCCACAACCATTTTAGATTTGTAAATGATTTGTACCTTCAAGTCAGCAGCATTGCTATCGGTACCCGCATGGCTCCACAATACGCCAGTGTTTTTATGACCATCTTAGAACAACCACAGGCAGGCTTACCTATGGGTCAGGGTGAGGAAGTGCACCAGGCTCCATGCTGAGGTAGAGCCCCCATGCTAGGGTGGGCCCCCACTGGTTGGCTGTTTTAAATATCTTGGGCAGCCAGCCAGTGCAGCAGCAGCTGGGTCAGGAGCCACAGATGAGTTGGGGGGCTGGGGCAATAGGGAGGGGTTTGGGGAAGCACATGCAGAAGGAGTCCCAGCAAGGACCAAGGGGGCAAGCGGTGGGGAGGTGGTGATGCAACCATGCTAGCAGCCAACCAGGGAGGTGGGGGTAGTGAGGAGGTGGCCAAGTGGGAGGAGTGGGGGACAGGGAGGCTGCAAGGGAGAAGTGGGAGGGGGGTGGCAGTGAGGCTGGGAGGAGGCAGGGGACTGTCAGTGAGGCTGGGGGGGCAGGCATGGGCCCAAGGTGAGGTGTTGGGGACAGGAGTGGGACAGGGGGAGGGGCAATGGAGTGGCAATGGGAGGGCTGGCAGCAGGGCCCAAGGGGAGGAGGCAGGGGCCCTGTGAGGCTGAGGGGCAAAAGTCAAGGATGCCCCCTCCATGCCTTGAGTTTTGCCTAGGGCCCCATATTCAGTAAGACTGCCCCTGAGAACAAAGGCTTACTCAGCTCTTGTCCCCAAGTACCATTCCTCTACTTACATCACATTGTTGACATTTTCATCATCTGAAAGAACAGAAAGGACAGAAAGGAGGTCCTTGAGGATTTCCACTGAGATTTCAACAATTTCCACCCCACCATCAACCTGAGACTGGACATGTCCACACAGGAGATCCACTTCTTGGACATTACAGTACGGAAAAGTGATGGCAACATAAACATCAGCTTGTACCAGAAACCTACAAACTGCTATACTTACCTTCATGTCTTCAGTTTTCATCCGGGACACATTACATGATCCATTGTCTACGGCCAAACCTTAAGATACAACCGCATTTGCTCTGATTCTTCACAGACAAACACCTTCAGGACCTCTATCAAGCATTTTTAAACCTACAGTATCCAGTTGGGGAAGTGAAGAAACAGACTGAGAGCCGGACGGGTATCCAGAAGTCACCTGCGACAGGACAGACCCAACCAGGAAAACAACAGAACACCACTGGCCATCACCAGCTGCCCCCAAGTCAAACCTCTCTGCATATCATAAAAATCTACAACCTATCCTGGAAGACTATTCCTCACTCTCTCAAGCCTCGCTTACAGAAAGCCCCCCAACTTTAAACAAATACTCACCTACAGCTACACATCATATAACAGAAACACTAAGCCAGAGACCTACCCTGGCAACAAACCCTGTTGCCAACTCTGCCTGCAAATCAACTCAAATCAGCTATTCCATCAGGGGCTCATTCACCTACAATGTGATATATGCCAGCAATGCCCCTCTGCCATGTACATCGGCCAAACTGGACTGTCTCTGTGAGTAGAATACATGGACACAAATCAGACATCAAGACTGGTAATACTCAAAGACCAATAGGGGATCACTGCAAGCTCCCTGGACATTCTGCAACAGACATAAAAGTTAGAGTATTTCAGCAAAGAAATTTCAAAAACAGACTTCAGCGTGAATATGCAAACTTGATACCATCAAATTAGGTCTGAAAACTCTGAATAGCGACTCGGAACGGCTAACTCATTACAAAAGGTAATTTCTCCTCCTTTAAGAATCTCACCTTCTCATCTATTGTTATTACAGGGCCCACTTCCACACCATTTGAATCAAAACAACTTGTTTGGTTTGCTGAAATAGACTAACATATAACCCCTCTGGAATTATTTGAATTGAGATTGTGACCCACCTGTCATGGCTGTTTCCCCACTCTGGCATTTTGAGTGCTGTGGGGGCCCGCAAAAGGCCTTAAAACCACTGGGCCCAAAGCCTTGTCCTAAAACTCTCCAAGGCTACCCATTTCCTGGCCTTGGAGTGGTATTGCGGCCACCACCCAAATGCAAAAACCTCTTGAAAACCCAGGAAGGTGCACTTGGGAATTCCTTCCTGAGAGGTACCCTCAGTCGCCCTTATTTCTCCCTCAGGAGAGCGACTGAACCTCAACTGTAGTACAAGCTGAAAATGTGACTGAATCCCCTTTAGTAGCTGGCTGTGCAGTCTCAGGCACATGCACACAAAACCTCTTACCTTTTAGGACACAGACACAACGCTTATGTTAAAAGGATAAATGTTCTTTAATTAAAAGGACAGCTAAGAAACACAGAGAGTTGCTTCTCTGGGATTTAACTTGTGTAGTTAAAGGATTGGGGGGAGGGAGGGGTTACAAGTGCTCAGCACAGAAGAATCCCAAAAAGAACCAAAACAAAGAAAATACTCTGAACGCTCTAGCTAAACATTCCCTGTTCTACTCACACTTGGTCAGTTACCAATCGGGACCTTTCTTAAGCAGGGATGTCCTTGGATTCTCCCCAGGCCTGGCTGCCTGGCCTCCTCCTGCTCCTTCCAGGATCTCTGCTCCACCAAACGGGAACTAAGCAGGGCTGGTGCTCCAATTCAAAAACCTGCACTCTGTTCCTATTGGGTCTCCAGGGACTTCTCTAGGACTCACTGCTAACCCTTTCCCTCTCAAGGTTACTACACTACCCTTTCTTGCATGGGTACTTCAGTTCCCATTTCATGCATCTGAAGAAATGGAATTATACCCACAAAAGCTTATGTGATAATACATTCATTAGTCTTTAAAAGTGCCACGGGACTTGTTGTTTGTTTTGGGAACTGAGGCCTGGAAACACAATGAATATGTGTCTTTCAATCATAATTATGTTTAGGGGTCCCATCACTTCAGTATCTGAGCCTCACAATTTCAATAATATATTTAGCCTGACCCCATCCCCATGAGGCAGGGAATACCATATGTGCCAGTTAACAGATAGGTAACCGAGGTACAACCAGGCTAAGTGACATGCCCCTGGTTACACAGGACATCAGTGGCAGAGAAGGGGATTTATCAAACACTGTGTACTGGACAATCCTCCCCTCTTTTTAGTGCCTCTTTCTTGGGTTTTGCCAAAATTACTCTCACCTTTTTGTTATTGTCAGCATTTACACTGAGCCAGTGTTTTGTCCCACTCCTGTTCAATCCTTCCTATCATCTGTTGCTACTAAAGGATTGGGGGTTGGCAGTGTGGTTTTTTGGGTAATCTCCAAACTTACTTTGCTTTGATGATGTGGCTGATACTTTTGGGTCAGGAGAATCTTTTTGGTATGGAGCATGGAGTTTTAAGGAACTTATCTCTTTACTAGAACCAGTGGCTGATTGGGAGCCAGTGGCTGAAATGCAATAAAAGGCTGTTTGTATTTTGTTTTATCCTCTTGATGTCCACTGCAGGGAATCAGAAACATTGTTCATGGCTGGTTGGGAAATCTTACTTCAGGTCACCCACCAGTGCTGGGAGAATTTACTCTCCTTTTACAGCCTGCCCTGATCTTGGCATTTGCAGGTGGCTATCCTAGCACAGATGGCTCAGAATACCAATCTACTATGCTGTACAAATTCAGTCAAAAACCAGTATGAAGCCCACCTGTCACAGGCATTATACCAAACGTGAAAATAAACTCTCTATCCACCATGGCATTACTTTCTACATTAAATATATCCATGAAAGGTTAACATAATCATTTATTTGCAAAAGAGAAGCGCCTCCCTATTTACACACTCCTAGTTACCTGCAATTTAGGTAAGGGTCTGTGGAGAGCACAGAAATTAAATTCAGATACCTGAATTCTTTCAATGGTTAATCTCATCCCTCACTTTGTTTTTTTTTCCCCGGGGTATCCCAAGCTTCTTCCCATTCACACATACCTGCTCACCTAGAATACATGAAAAGGGACGTAGATCAAAACATGAAGTGCCTGAATTTGTCTCTTGTAATTCTCTTATGTTCCCCTAGAGGGCAGCACATTTGACAGAACCCAACCCACCAAAACTGTGACAGAGCCTCCTGGGATAACCTCCTGAATGTGCAAAAATCAGGGCAAGCTGCAAGAGTGGGAGTCAAACTCCCTAAATACTGATGGGTGGTACTTAAACCAGGCTCCCTATCAGTCACAACCAGGACTCTGATCCCCCCCATCAGTTACCACAAAGTCTGCCAAAATAGAAACAGCCCCCTTAATTGCACTCCAGCTCCTCTGGCTCATCCTAGCTGCACTGTCTCTTAAAGAAATAGGTTTTCCTGACCTTAAAGGGCCAGCCACATTACACAGAACAATATAGGTTCGGATCTTACCCAAAACACCACATTGATAGCCAATCCTTTAGTAACTACACCTAAAGGTTTAACATAAAAAGAAAAGAAACAAAATATGAGAGATGTTAAAGGGTCAAAGTGAATCACATACGTATAAATGATTTAGGCCAGTGGTTCCCAACCTTTTCAGCTCGAGAGCCACAAATATAATTTTTACAACCCTGACGGGCCATCAGTCTATTTAATTAAAATGTAATTAACTAAATCCAAATAAAAATGTAATTTGATTAATTATTTAAAACCAATTAATTAATTTTAATTAATTTTAATTAAATGGACTAGTGGCTCTTCAGGGTTCTAAAAATTATATTTGTGGCCCATGAACCAAAATGATTTTTTTAAAATTTGAAAAAAAAGGAAATAAGGTTTAAAAAAAGGAAAGGAAAGGAAAGGAAAAGGGGGCTGGATTCCCATGAATAGGGCCATCTTGTGGGCAAGCATGTGGGCCCCAGCCAGCAGGACCAGCATGGTTCACACTCCCACAGCGGCTGTGCCAGCCCATGGCACCTGCCCAGTCCCCTGCAGCCGCATCAGCCCACGGCCCCCCACAACATGTTCCACAGCTGCGCCACCTGCAGGCCCCCCAGCACACCTTACAGCCATGTCACACCAGCCTGCAGCCCCCTGACAGTCCCGTCCCTGCAACAGACAAACACACTGGTCTATAGCCACTCATCTCCAGTTGTTTGAAGTTGGCAATCATGCTGGTGTAGACCCAGGCATGCACAGACTTATACTTTCAGAACATGATTAATTATTTCCCGGAGCAGGCAGCCCTCACACTTAGAACCCTTCTGTTTGAAAACCAACAGCAGAGTATATTTCTCTACCAGATATCTGACCATTTTGTTCTCTAAGTCATAGTTACTTTTTTCTGTCCTAGAGAAGAAAAGCTACATCTTCTCCTCACTCCCAGTTCCCTCTACTTTCACTACAACAGTTTGTCAGTCTCTGGTATCTAAACTCAGCCTTTCCCTCCCTGCAGCTGTAGCTCCTTCCCCCTCCATAATAGGCACCACAGGCTCATTTCTATTGACAGGTTTATATTTATTTAAATGCCCAGCACATTTTGCAATAGCCAGATCTTCAACAGAGAAACATCCACTGACGTCAGTGGGGTTTTGGTCACACCCTCAGACAGGAAGTGGGCACAGGAGTCTCCCTTTCACTAGACATCATGGCTGAGCTGGAACTCTCCTTGGGGATTTATCCCCACTTATTGATACCCAGATGCTAATTAGTGGCCCACGGAGTTCTCCTCTGGGCCAGTCCAGAGCCCTTCTCTCTGCTTCCTCCTTCCGACCCTCCCACAGCCATCTCCACTCATTCCATGTGTGCTGCACTGAGTGCAGGGCATCTCTGGGGGGTAACAAGGACACCCCTGAACAAACAGGATGTTGCCATTTACAAAGTGCTCACACCCTGTCATGTCTTATACTCACCCTGGGAAACCACATGCAAATCCCCGCCACAGGGGCTCCTGTTTAAATAGAAACCCCTGAGTCGAGGAGACGCAGTCTCTCCCCAGACACAGAACTGCCCATTTTTGCTGGCTGTGGAGTTTCCTTCATTGCTTTGAAACAACAATGAAATATCTGTTGCTTTTCCTTTCCTTATTCTCTGCCCCCTCCTGTGAGTATCTCTGGGACAGGGAGATAATTCAGGACCAATCCACTGATTCCTTCTGTGATTAATTCAATCCTCTCTTTCTTTCCCTTTCCCTTTCCCCAGGTGTCCTCTCTCAGGTGCAGCTGGTCCAGACTGGCCCAGGAATGGTGAAACCCGGAGGGTCCCTCAGTATCACATGCAAAATCTCTGCTGCCTCTGTCAGCAGCTATTATTGGAGCTGCGTCCGGCAGCCTCCTGGGAAAGGGCTGGAGTGGATGGGGTTTATCCGAAGCACAGCACAAGGAGGGACCACAGAGTACAACTCGGCTCTCAAACCTCGTGTCACCATCAGCCGGGACACCTCAAAAGACGAAGTTTATCTCCAGCTGGGCTCACTGACAGCTGCAGACACTGCCACCTACTATTGTGCCAGAGACACAGTGATACAGAGCAAAGCAGGGACTGGCAATAAAAGGAAAAACATATTTCTAAATGGCCAACCATCTGGAACATTCCCTTTGTGCTACAGCTGATGAAACAGCAGTGGGATCTCAGCAGCCACTGCCATTTCTCCCCTACAATCTACCTCCTCCCAGCCCCCTCCACCTAGGGATTTTAACCACTCCCCTTCCTTGTTCTCCACACTAAAATGTGCACCCAGGAATTCACAAAAACATGGGTGATGGCTTGGGCTACCTCATGTTTCTGACATTTAGCACAAGACATTGTGGGTCTAATCTGCAGAATGTGCTCCTCTCTTATTGACCTCAGCCAGAACTGTAAGCAGGTAGCACTTCTGGGAATCAAAGTTATGTCTCAAAGTGGGATCCCAAATATCTGGATTACCAAAATCACTAGAAACAATTTAAAGAAATGTGGCCAAAAGGCAATAAATTACAGATTCCCCCAAGCACAGACCAGCTGAAGTCAAGGGACGTTGAAGGTGTTCAACGCCTCTGAATATCACTCCTCATATTTCAATTTCTCTTGAGGAAAGATGATTTTAAGGAAAAGGGGCTGGATTCGTTTTAAGAAGATTTGAGTTCAATTGTCATCTTTGCCAGAGGCTCCCTGAGTGACCTTCAGGAATTTTCTCCATCTCTCCACAGGAGGTGAAAGAAACAAATTCTAGTTACTTTGATCCCCATGAAGAGAGATATGGACAAGGACTCATTCTGCCCAAGAGGGGGAAGTAGTGACAAACACAAGCACAAATGCGCACCACATCTACTTCCATCCCATAGAAGTTAGCACTCACGTCTGGAGGTTTTCAAGGCCCAACTTGACAAAGCCCTGGCTTAGATAATTTAGTTGGGGTTGGTCCTGCTTTGAACAGAACGCTGGACTAGATACCTCCTTAGCTCCTATCCAGCCCTCATCTTCTAGTATTCTATGCTCTCTGATCAGTGTCCACAAAAAATGCTCTCTCTCTAGTGCCTGTCCAATAGTTGTGTCAATGTAAACACAGCCCTCATTCTCATGAAGCTCAAAACTGTATCTTCTTTTGTTGTCCAGTTCCCTCCCATTTAATTACAGTGGTTTGTCCACCTAAAATCAGCCTCTCACACTAAACTTGTGGCTTTGTCCGCACTAGGCATTCCATGGAGACTCATTTCTGACTGTTTGTTATTTGTATTTTATACCAGTTGCTCATCTCATTTTATGGTAGCCCCTGACATAACAGTTGGACACTCCTGACTTCTGGAACACCCTTCCAAGGGCAACAGTTGGGGGAAAAATCCTAGCTGACTTCTAAACTGAGTTTGATGAATTTATGGAAGATATGATACAATGGGGCAGCCTAGTTTGGCATCAACTGGACTTCAATAACTCAGCCAGAGGTTTGGGGTATATTACAGCAGTGGATGGGTGAAGTTTTGTGGCCTGCTTTGTGCAGGAGGTTAGAATGTAGAGAAGGACCTGGGGGTTATGGTGGACTGGAAGATGAATATGAGCCAACAGTGTGCCCTTGTTGCCAAAAAGGCCAATGGCATATTAGGCTGCATCAAGTAGGAGTATTGCCAGCAGATCGAGGGATGTGATAATTCCCCTCTATTCAACACTGGAATACTGTGTCCAGTTTTGGGCTTCCTGCCAGGTAATGGTCAGGTGTAATGTATAACATTCAGGTAATGTTCAGGCTTAAGATGTCCAAAGCCTAGGCCACAGGGCCAGAATGAGCAGTTTGAGAGAAAGAAAAACAAAGAGTCAAAAACATAGAGATGGGAGAGCCATAAAACTGTTACATTAGATAAGGCTAACTGACCGTGCAAGAGAGCAACAAGAGGTGTGGTAAACTAGCTACAGACAGGAGGGGGAGGTTGACAAACCCCCAGCCCTCTGGCTAGATAACCACAGCGAGAGAAAGAGGGTCAGAGAGCCTCTGACACCCTTCTAATAATCAGAAAAAAAACAGCTGGACCCCAAAAGTGAAAAACACCACATCACTGCGATCTTTTGGAGGCCTGGGCGGAGCAAATTTGGAGTTATTTTGTCTCAGTTTACTCTGAGGCAGAGGGGCTCTGGGACTGATCACCCCACAGCACTCCCCATCGGGCCCAGCAGGACCTGAACGGGCCGGGTGAAAAGGAACCTCAAAGGCCTGGCCAGCTATCGAGAAGGTCAGAGCAGTGATCTGACAAAGGACAGGTAAAATTAGAGCAACAAGAGCCCAGAGTAGCGCCTGGCTCTTAAAACACAAAGTTTTGAGGCTTTTCCCAGCTTTATGCTGAGACTCTTAAGTAAAGGAACAAATACTGCATCAACCTTGGGTTTGGAGTTGATGTAGGAACTGGGGAAGGTATAGCATTTTGCTTTGGGGATAATGGTGCTAGCATTTCTGCTTCTGTGTGTGTGTGTGCTTATAGATGCTCTTATTCTATCAATTATAATGTTGTGTTAGAGTGTGTGTGATGAAATTATAAGCCAGTTACCAGGACTGAGACTATACCTTGCCCACAGCCACACCAAAGCCCCCCAAAAGGCTTTGAAAGCAAGGATGGACAAGTGAACCTCGTGTCCAACTGGATCCCCTTCTTGTGTGAGTGCATAAACGGGCACCCTCTGTGCTTGGTGTCCGTGCTGCTCTAACTCTGCTGCAGGGGGGAGGAAAGTATGAATGGGGGATAACTGCTCACCAGGTCTGGGACTAAATCCTGTGTACTCCGGTATGCAGGTGAACCCTGTGACCCAGCAGGTATGAATGGGACCCCTATACAACAGCACAAAGAGTCCTGTATGATTGTGTTTTACATATGGGCTTGTGTTCTTGATTGCATTGGATTATGTATATATTGGGCTCCATTATGCTCTCTATGATATATGTTTAAAGCCATACAGATGCAAAACCCTGAATCTGCATTCATGCAATAAGCAGCATTGCAGTTTAGAGAGTTTGTGGATATTGAGTGTTTATTGCACTGCTAATCACTGCCTTAACCTGTGTGATTGTAATCATAGTGCCTTAATAAATGTCACATGCATAGTAAATAGACAAAAATCATTGTTAGTGGTGTTCTTTGCCTAGGGGCTTTGGGAGCTTCCCAACATCCGCATTTAAAAGGACCGGGTATTTGTTTAGGCACCCTTCCCCCTTGAGGGGATAAAGCCCTAGCATTCCCCACTAAGGATGTGGACAAATTAAAAAGAGCCCAGCGGAGGGCAACAAAAATGATTAGGGGGCTGGGGCACATGACTTATGAGGAGACACTGAAGGAACTAAGCTTATTTAGTCTACAGAAGAGAAAACTGAGTGGAGATTTGATAGCTACCTTCAACTAGTTGAAGGGGTGCTCCAAAGAGGAGGGAGCTAGGCTGTTTTCAATGGTAACAGAGGACAGAACAAGAAGCAATGGTTTCAAATTATAGCTGGGGAGGTCAAGGTTGGATATTAGGAAAAACTTTCTCACTAGGAGGGAGGTGAAGCATTGGAATGGGCTACCTAGGGAGGTGGTAGAATCTCCCTTTTTGGAGATTTTTAAGGCCCGGTTAGACAAAACCCTGGCTGGGGTGATTTAGTGGGAGTGGTCCTGCTATTTAGCAGTGGGTTGGACTGGATGACCTCGTGCGGTCCCTTCCATCCCTATGATTCTATGATTGTATGATTCTAATAGGTTATCTTATTGGTCTTTTCTGATAAAAAATCTATTGCTATGTCTACACTTACAAAAGCTAGTTTGAATTAGTTAATTCAAACTAAGTAATTTGAACTAATTTTAGTTAGCTCGAATTAACTTAATTTGAACTAGCATGGCCCCACTGGAATTTTAATTAGAACTAGCCATGGCCATGCAGGGCACTTGCCTAGTTGGAATTAGTCAGTTGCAGGAAGGTCAATCTGCCAATTAGATCGAACTAAGCAGTTCGTTCGAACTAATATGGCCACATTTGACTTAGTTCGAATTAACGGATTGAATTAACCATTAATTCAAACCAAGTAATCGAATTTGTTAGTTCAAATTAAGGAAACCCTTAATTTGAACTAATGAAAGTCTAGTGTGGCCAAGGCTTAAGTTAGTTCAAATCGAACTAAATTGCAAGTGTAGACATAGCCTATGAGTCTATAACTTTGGATCACACTTTCAGACTCAACAGACTCTTCTACCTAGCAGAAAGTCTTCTGCTGTTTTATCCCATTGGGGTGAAACCTATCTGCAAATCTCTTTCTCAGGGGAGTCTCTCCAGCTAGGCCCTGTGGCCTCACAGAGCCATCTCCACATGCGCTGAGCTGAGCGCACTGGCTTGCTGTTGTATAAAGGGGACACCTGTACCCAAATGGGTCCTGCCATGTACTGAGCGCTCACCCCTGTCATCCCTTATATATAACCACCCTGGGAAACCCAGTGGGGTTCCTGTTTGTATACAAACCCCTGGTTCTAGGAGCCTCAACCTCTCCCCAGATGCAGAGTTGATGCATCTGGGGAGAGATGCATGTTCGAGAATTTATCTCTTTGTGTAAAACCAAGAATGAAATCTGTGTTGCTTTGCCTGTTCTTCCTATCTGCCCCCTCCTGTAAGTGTTTCTGGCACAGTGGAGAAATAAGGGATCGACCCATAGATTTGTTCAGTGGCTAACTTAGTCCTTGCTGCATTTTCTTCTTCCCAGGTGTCCTGATAGGTGGTCTTAGTGGGCGGGCAGTGCGAGAAACTGCCCTGCACCCCGCAGGTGCAGGGGCCTAGTGACATGGCTGGCTGCCCACCCACTGAAAGCATTTTCTGGGGAGGTGGCACTGGGGGGACAGTGGAGGGCAGTGGCGTAGGGCCATGGGCCCTGGTGGGGGTGAGTTGGGGGGTGGGGAGCCAGAGGGGATTGGGAGGGCAGGGGGAGGTTGCGGGCCCTGGCAGCAGGGGCTGCAGTTCAGGGATTGGGAAGTGGCAGGGAGCAGCAGGCCCTGGCAGAGAGATTGGGGCAGTGGGGAGCCACAGGCCCTGGTGGGCAGCTGGTGGGGCAGCAGAAGGCAGTGCCGTGGGGCTGCAGACATGAGGGTTGGCAGGGTAGCGGGAGGTCACAGGCCCTGGCAAGAGGGTGAGGGGCAGTGGGAGGTCGTGTGCCCTTGTGGGGGGGGGGGGGGGGAGGAGGTCACAGGTCCTGGCGGGTGGGTTGGGGGACAATGTTGGGCTGAGGGTGGTGGGGGTCTGCAGCACAGGGCCATGGGCCCTGCCGTGGGGATGGGGCCAGGAGGCAAAAGTCAAGGATGGGGCCCCCATGTGGTGTTGGGGCCCCACCTTGACTTTTGCCTGGGGCCCCGGAAACCCTAAGACCACCCGTGGGCATCCTCTCTGAAGTGCAGCTGCTCCAGTCCAGGCCAGGGGTTGTGAAGGCTGGAGAAACCCCCACAGTGATCTCTGCCAATTCGGGTTTCTCTGTCACTGACAGCAGCTAAGACTTGCATTGGATCTGGCAGCCCCCCAGGAAAGAACTGGAGTAGAAGGGGTATATGTACCCATATAAAAGCAGGGCCATGGATTCCTCCCCCCTTCTGCAGGGTTGAGTCACCATCTCCACTGATGCCTCCAAGAAGCAACTCTTCCTGCAGCTCCACTTGCTGGAGCTGCAGACACTGCCACCTATTACTATGTTATAACAAACACAATAACACAGGGCAGGGCAGGGCAGGGCAGGGCAGGGACTTGTATGAAAAAGGAAAGTGGTTTCCATACAAACATTCAGGGTACTTTAATGTGCCAGGCCTTGCCTCATTTCCCTGCCCTGCAGGAATACAGAACAGGATTTTATCACAGCGTTTCAGGACATTACGCTTGGGGCTGACACATTTCCCAAAGCACTCTGTGGGCAGGTCTCACTGTGTCAAACTGCATTGACAGGGGACCATTGCCACATTTCTCACTGGGATTATTAAAACTTTAATCCAGATTAAATCACCCAAAGAGCCATTTACACACATGGTTTGGATTAACATGGTTTGGATTAACCTGACAGCAGTGGGAGCTGAGATGCTGGGAAAATCAGACCCTAAAGGGGAGCTGCTGTGAGCTGCAATTTGGCTACGCTCTAAATGGCTTATTGGGATCAGAGACATCTGCAGATCTGGTCCTATCAAGGCTGTTTCCCCACTCTGGCAGTTTGAGTGCAGATGTAACCCATATGCCTAAAGAGGGCTATCTCTTTGAGAGACCTACTGAGGGTGGGTTACTGTTGCTGGGCGGATTAGCTGCCCACAACTAAAAACTTCTAGAAGCAGGGAGTGGTGGCGTTTTTTTTTTTTTTTTTTGAGCATGCTCCAAAGGGTACCCTGCTGGTGTGATCAGTCAGATCACATGAGAGCAGCAGTTGGTCCAGATAGCAGGCTAGAGCTGTTTTGGGAAGAGCCCATGTGCTCAGTTTTCAGGAGAGAAGCTGAGCCAGGAGTGAACAAGATGTTTTTTTCCCTCTAATGGAGTCATCTGCAACAGATTTTGCAGACATGCATATGGGACTGAGGGCTGGTTGCAAAGGAGAAGGAAAAGCCTACATGGAATTCTGCAGAAGATTCCTGCAAAGAAAGAAGAAGAGGACAGCTTACTCAAAGAAAGACTGTAGCTGAGAGTTGGGTGAACTCCACCTGGACTTTGGGACTCCTGGATATCTTTCCTGCAGGGTTTCTGTAGGGATTGTTCTGTTTAACTTCATTTTGTTTTCTTAGGATAAGGTTTATTAAGTTAGTAGTTAATAAAGTTCATCATTAGGTTTTTTTAGTAGTATTTTAATGTGGGAGGGTAACTTTGAGCAATCTTTGCTGTGAGTCCCATACAGACTGGATCCTAGGTCTGCAGCTGCTTTCTCCATAGGGATTGGGATTGATTTCTGTGAGGCACTGGAGAAGGGCAATAAAATGAATTTTAGCCCACCTGAAGGTTACACAGAGATTGGGGGGCCCCACAAAAGACTTTGAAACTATTGGTCCTAAAGCCTTAATGTAAAACTCTCCAAGGCTGCTGATTTGCTGGCCTTGGATTGGGATTGTTGCCAACAGCCAATTGCAAAACGCCTTTGAGAACCAAGAAAGGTGCACTTGGGAATTTCTTCCTGTAAGGTACTCTCAATTGTTTTTACTCCTCCCTCTGGAGAGAGATTGAACCCCAGATATAAGTAGCAGCACTAAGCTAAGTTACTAAGCCGAGCTACTTAGCTGCACTAAGAAATGGCTAAGTAGCAGCACTATTACGGTTACCATATGCCTGGGTTTTCCTGGACATGTCCTCTGTCCGACCAGGCTTTTAAAATATTTTTTGGTGTCCAGGATTTTCCCACCCTCCTGTGTCCCAAGCAGCTGCTGAGGCATCCCCCTGCAAAGCAACATCAGCCTGGAGCCGGGTCCTAACAGGGAGCAAAGGTGATCAAGCAGCTGCCTGAAAAACAGCACAGGCTGATTTGGCCTGCTGGGGCTCTTTTAAATTTCCCACTGGCTTGGCTGGGGAGAGCTGCTGCACAGAGGGTCTGGATTCAGCCCCTTCCAAGTGTGGAAGGGTCCATGAAGGATTTTCAGGACCAGGGCAGAGGTTGGGCAGCCCCCACAGCCAGTGTTCCCTCTAAGCTGCGCGGGTGCGTGGCCGCACAGCGGCCGTCGCACACCCTGCGCAGCAGTGAGGGACCCCCGCGCAGCCCAGCAGCCCCCGCTGCTCCCTCCAGTCCCCGCGGCAGCGGCTCTGCCGCAGCACACCCGGCCTGCACCCGGCCTCTGGGCTGGCCCTCCCCGCCCCCAGGCTGGGACAGGCAGGCTCAGGCTAGGGTCAGGCGCATGGGCCTACCTGCTTGCCCCACGCGGCCGGGGCAGCGGGGTGGCTGCGACCGCGGCGGGCTCCTGGGCTCCCACCCGCCGACCGCCTCAACTTTCCGGCCCAGGGCCAGGGCCGGGCTAATCCATGGCCTCGGCCTCCCAGCATGGGGCCGGGATCAGCCTCCGGGGCTGGGGTCTGCTCCGCCCCACCGGCGGCTTCCCAGGGCCGCGGTAGGGTCCTCCCCCGCCAGCGGCCTTGGTTTCTTTCTTTCTTTCTTTCTTTCTTTCTTTCTTTCTTTCTTTTTCTTTCCTTTTTTCTTTCTCTTCTTTCCTTCCTCTTTCTTCTCTTCCTTCTTTTTTCTTTCTTTCTTCCCTCTTCCTTCCTTCCTTCCTCCTTCTTTCTCTTCCTGTTTCCTCTTCTTTCTCCCTTTCTTTGCTTCCTTCCTTCCTTTCTCTTCCTTCTTTTTTCTTTCTCTCTTCCTTCTCTTTTTTCTTTCTTTGCTTCCTTCCTTTCTCTTCTCTTCTTTCCTTCCCCTTTCTTCTTTTCTTCTTTTTCTTCCTACTTTCTCTCCCTTTCTCTTCCTTCCTTCTCTCTTTTTTCTTTCTCCCTTCCTTTTTCTTTCCTTCTTTCTCTCCTTTGCTTTCCTTTTTCTTTCCTTCTTTCTCTTCTTTGCCTGCCTTCTTTTTTCTTTCTTCCTCTCTTTCTCTTCCTTCTTTCTCTTTTTTCCTTATTTGTCTTCCTCTTTCTTTCTTTCTTTCTTTCTTTCTTTCTTTCTTTCTTTCTTTCTCTTCCTTCCTTCTCTCTTTTTCTCTCTTCCTTCCTTCCTTCCTTCCTTCCTTCCTTCCTTCCTTCCTTCCTTTTTTAAAAAAAACTTAAAAAAATAATTTTAAATAAAAAACCTTTCTAAAAATTAAATTTCAATTCAAAATCCATTCAAATTCAATTAAACACAATTAATTAATTCTATTTATAATTACTTTAACTTCAATTAATGCCTATAATTTCTGTCGTGTGAGTTTACACAAAAAATTTATTCAGAAAAAGTTTTGCACACGGCTTGAAAATTTTGCACACAAGCTGCCAAACCTTAGAGGGAACATTGCCCACAGCTGGGCAGAGAAAGGGGAGTCAGTGAGTGGGAGTTTGGGGAGTTATGGGTGCGGATAATGGGGTCTCTGGGCAGTGAGTGGGGAATCAGGGAAGTTTGGGGGCTATGTGTGGGAGTGATGGGGTCAGGAGGTTTGGGGGCTATGAGAGCTCTGGGCACTGAGGGCAGGGTCGGGAAGGGGATCGCAGGAGGTGTGGGAGGCTGAGAAGAGCTGTGGGACCCGTGGTCGGCACGCACTGCTTGGGGAGGGGGTCCACCCGGTGGTGCTGCTGGGGCAATGAGCCAGGGCTGGAGTTTTGAGAGGCAGCAGGGTCTCTCTTTAGGCTGGGGCATACAGCTGCAGTTGCAGCCCCTAACACCCCTGCCTTAATTTGGCCCTGCGCCCCATCCCCATTGACAGAACAAGGAGTAATGGTTTCAAGTTGCAGCTGGGTAGCCTAAGGTTGGATATTAGGAATAACTTTCTCGTCACGAGGGTAGTGAAGCATTGGAATGGGTTACCTAGGGAGGTGGTGGAATCTCCATCTCTGGAAACATTTAAGGCCTAGTTAGACAAAACCCTGCCTGGGATGATTTAGTGGGAGTGGTCCTGCTTTTAGCAGTGGGTTGGACTAGATGATCTCATGAGGTCCCTTCCAGCCTTAAGATTCTATGATTCTATGTGATATCAGCTGCAAAATGAACTGATTTTTCTTTAGTAGTTTGATTGTGCAATCTGAGGCACATCCACGCAAAACCTCTTTCCTTTAGGAAACAGAATCAGAGCTTGTTCTTAAAAGAATAAATATACTTTAATTAAGAGGACATGATGTCGCTGGATTCTCCATATCTAGTTCCTTGGCCTCCTTACCAGTCTTTCCAGAAGCCCTTCTCCCACCGAAACAGGAAGGGCTGCTGCTTACAATTAAAAAACCTATATTCTGTTTCTATTGGCTCTCCTGGGACTTCTCTAGGATGCACTGTCTGTGGTATTAACCCCTTCTCCTTAAGGTTAGTACAGGTCCCATTGTTAATACTGCTCTGGGGACACTTGGGTCTGGGTTCTTCACAGAATCTGGTTATTAGCATAGCTTAAAAGGTGGAGAACAAACGACCCACTTATGCCCATGGCCAGCTTCTCCCTGTAGAGTGGTGCAGATGGTGCCATGCAAGGTCTGAGTCTCCTCTCAGTTATACACAGTGTACAACTGATCTGTGCTAATTTACTTAGAATCTGGGAGGAAAGGAGTTGGAGGGAGTCTCTGTCCTGCCCTGTTGCACAGCCAGCAAAGAGTGACTGACTGATGAGAGCTAAACAGTGCACTTTGGATCGGTTCCTTTTCAGATGCAAACAGGATTATGTCACATTTATGTAAAACTCAGATCCAGGTTCTCCATTTCATTAGTGGCTCCTCGCCTCTCTAGGGACCCACCTGCCCTGTCCTGAATTGAATTTCATATTCTTGGTTTCCACTTTCAAGACAGATGATTTCTCTACTGTTCTAGTGACAATCTCTGCCTGGACATCTCTAGGGGGATGGTAGGAAAAGGATACATCCCTAGAACTAGGACTGCACGCACCCAGCACACTGAGGAGTAACCATGCTCTGGGAGAGAGATAGGCATTAATTACAAGGGGCTTTGCCTCACACACGAAAGTGGTGTCCAACTCCCTTATCCCCAGACAGTACTGCCTGGGTACAGGGATCCCTGACAGTTTACCCTGGTTGGGTAATATTAGTGCACAAATCCTTGGGCCAAGAGGTTATTTGCATCCCATCCCTGGGTCCTTTCTCTGGACCCTCTGCTACCCTCACTCAGCCATCAGCTACCATTACATGTGTGTGGCGCTGAGCATTCTGGATGCTGTGGAGTAAAGTAGACAATTGTCTCCAAGGGTACATTGCCATGTACTGGCTGCTCATCCCTCCTCATCTCTTATCTCTTGGAATCGGCATGCAAATCCCTGCCCCAGGGGCTCCTGTTTAAATACAAATCCCTGGTCCTAGGACCCTCAGTCTCTCCCCAGACACAGAATTGCCCATTCCTGCCCACTGGGGAGATTCCCAGTTTCACTCTTTGTATAATGAAAATGGGAATGAAATCTTCGCTGCTTTTCCTTTCCCTGTTCTCTGCCTTCACCTGTTCGTGTCCATGGCTGAGTGGGGGAAATTAGACATACACACACACATGCAAACATTTGGCAGCTAATTCATTCTTTGCATTGTTTCCTTTCACCAGGTGTCCTTTCTCAGGTGCAGCTGGTCCAGCCCAGCCTGGGCATGGTGAAGCAAGGACAGACCCTCATGCTGACCTGCGCTGTCTCTGGGTTCTCCATCTCTGCTCAGTATTATGACTGGCACTGGATCCAGCAGACCCTGGAAAAGGGCTGGAATGGTTGGGAAGGGTGTATCCAGTGCTTTTTTTGTGAGGTTACACAGGGATATGGAGTACCGGCACCTTTTTTGCCAGCCCCACTCCCCAGCTGGGGAGAAGGGGTCAGGAGGGAAAAGGAGCATGCTGCTGGAAGAAGAGGGGAAGGGCACTTAACTACTACTAAACACAGACACAAAATACAATTCTAACAGGACTACAGCTTATACAAGCTAGTAAAAATACAGCTTAACAAAACTACTATACTGGCCCTATTGACCAGGGGGAGCAGTCCCAGGGGCAGAGTGGTGTGAGCCCAGGATACAGCTCCTGAAGGGGTTAGGGGATGGTGGCTGCAGCAGTGGAAACAGCTGAAAGCAGGGAGCCCCAGGACAGAGCATAAAGAGGCAGAGCTTAGCAGCAGCACAGGCTTTTCTTTAAGCAGCAAGGGAACCGCAGAGCAGGAGGGGGTCTCTGTTACAGACCCCAAGGTAAATTTAGAGAGAGTTTGAGAGGGGGGAATCTTACCAATCCCCAGGAGAGCAGCAAGGACAGAAACTGAAGCAGCAGCAGCATAGATGAGTGCAGAGAGGACTCAGTTCTCGTAGTTCGTAGCTCATGGTTCAGGAGAAGATTCGTTGTTTGTGGGAGGGGGGGTTTAAAACGGGGGTACACTCAATTACATAGCCGGGAGCAGAGAAAGGCCAGGAGGCAATGCAGGAACCTATTCTGGGGGCTGGCCCCAAAATGTCTGGTTTTTAAAGGCAAACTTAGGCAGCTTCCCGCCAGTAACTCTGATAGGCTCCCTGAATTACAGGGGCGGAGAGAGGGCAGGGAAAGCTGTAGGACAAGTCCGGGCAGCGTCCTGGGCTGCAGGTATGTGACTCATAGTCACAGGTATTGGTGTGTGACTCATGCCCTTTGTGAAAAACGAGCCATATTGGTCTTGCACTCCTGGGCATTGTCCACCCTACGCCGAGCCAGGGCTGGAACAATAGTTAAGGTGCCTCCTCCTTAGGCAGGGCCATGGCACAAAAGAAGCTGAAAGAAAAGGGCCATTCCCATGAGCAGCCTGGGAGGGGTGGCCACACAAACAGGGGAGACAGAAACTGGCACAGGGGAACATCTGTCAGGGACACAGCCCAGCCTGGGCATGGTGAAGCAAGGACAGACCCTCATGCTGACCTGCGCTGTCTCTGGGTTCTCCATCTCTGCTCAGTATTATGACTGGCACTGGATCCAGCAGACCCTGGAAAAGGGCTGGAATGGTTGGGAAGGGTGTATCCAGTGCTTTTTTTGTGAGGTTACACAGGGATATGGAGTACCAGCACCTTTTTTGCCAGCCCCACTGCCCAGCTGGGGAGAAGGGGTCAGGAGGGAAAAGGAGCATGCTGCTGGAAGAAGAGGGGAAGGGCAGAAAGAAGAAGGGTGGGAGAGGCATTTTTCAAATTTACTATCAAGATATGAGTAACGGCACATTTTCGTTTCCAAAAAAGCACTGGGTGTATCTATGTGGTGGCAGCACAAACTATATCCTACAGTGGTGTACCGAGGCTATCTGGCCAAATCACGCCCCTGCCCTGCCCCCCTGCCTTGTGCAGCCCCTCCCTGCAGGGGGGCACAAGGTACATGGGGGGGACAAATATGACAGACAGGGCCCGTTCAGAGGCGTTTGGGCCGCTTTGCCCCCATCCCCCCCAGCACTAAGCGGGGGCCACTTTGCTCTGGAGGGGGCCTATTTCAGTGCTGGGGGGAGGGGGCCGTGGGTGAAGTGGCCCAATAGCCGCTGAATGGGCCTTGTCCAGGGCCCCGCCCTTTGCCAGCAGCCACATGCCAGCCTCTCTCTGCCCCCTGGAGACAGGGGGGGCCAGCTGGGCCGGGAGTGGGGCAGCTGGCAAACTCAGTAGCTGTGGGACGAAGGCAGCACAATCTATGGCACCGGTCACCTCCCCAGCACCAGGGGCACAAAGCAGCCATCCCACTGCCCCTTCCTCCGCCCCCCTGGGTCGGTACGCCACTGATCCCGTCTCTCGAGGACCAACTCAACATCACTGCAGACACCGCTAAAAGAACCAGGTTTCCCTGCAGGGCCACTTGCTGTTGGCTGCAGTCATCACCACCTGTTACTCCACCAGAGACACACAGCAGGGCAGGGACAAAAAGGGGAAGCAGTTTCCATATAGATCATAATCAAAAGAAAGGGAACTCTAATGCCTTTACGGCCAAATTTTTAACATTATTTAATTGCCTAACACCCACCAAAATAAAGAGGAGGTAGGTGCTTCAACGACTTTACAAATATGGACCATAGACATTTAGAAACCTCCTTTCCCATATTTCCATATTGCCCACCACCTTCCCCAAATATAGGATGTTCCCTAATACCCACAGGGTCTCACAAAGAGAAATTCTTTCCATATAGATAAAGTCAGGGGGAACTCAGGACATTTCAGGAAACTTTCCCTGAGCAAATCAATTCACAGGCTTCCTCAGAGTGTAAACATGCCAGGAGTTCAGGGCTGAAGGAAAAAACTTAAGAATTTCTTTGTAAAAGTGCTTTGATGATTTCCGGGTTGGAGATGGGGAAATTCTAGCTCAGAGCAGTGTCGGCATTGTTATATCTGCTAGGAAACAAACGCACAAGCGCACACGTGCGTAGTGACACGGTCATGGTTTCCCAAGTAAAGCGCAGCACTCAGACAGACACACACTACACTCTTGGCTGACCTTCACTCAGTGAAACGCAGTCAGACTCTCTCTAACCAGCAGGTGGCTACAACACACAAACCATCACAGGTGTGGACAGACCAGATCTTTTTCACCCACCCAGGGAGATCAATACCCAGAGCTGGGGTTAGCACACGTCTGGTGACACATCTTTCCCCATCTGCACTGATAGCGCCTTCCAATCTGCAATATTATAGGTTATGTCTACACTGGCAAATTAGTTCGAATTAAGAAGGCTTAATTTGAACTAAATAAACCCATGGCTACACTAAGCTTTAGTTAGTTCGAATTAAGGGCTTCCTTAATTCGAATTAAATAGGGTATTCGAACTAAGGGGTTAATTCGAACTAACTAGTTTGAATTAACCAATGTGGCCATGTTAATTCGAACTAATTTCTTAGTTCAAATTACCCAGCCATTGAAATGAATGGGGATCACTAGTTCGAACTAAGCAAGTGCATGCTTAGTTTGAACTAACATTCCAGTGTGGCCATACTAGTTCGAATTAAGCTAATTCGAACTAACTAAAATTAGTTCGAATTAGTTAGTTCGAACTAACTAATTCGAACTAATTTTAGCAAGTGTAGACATAGCCATAGTGTGTTTCCCTTAGCAAGCATGAATCATCATTGACCCAAGGGAAGTGTGATTCGGGGATTTTAACAGTATTTAGACACCGGATTCCTGTTTCAATACCTTTAAATAACTGGCCAGTCACTAGTCTCTGTTACTTTTCTCCCTTCTTTGCTTTGTCTCAGTTTTCTCTTACACAAGTCTCTCTGGGCCACCTTTTCAATCTTATTTAGACACCTAAAATTGCAGATAGGGTCTTTGTGGGATTTGCACAAGCACCTTAGTTCAACCTGGGCCACATATTTGTAAAACATAGAGAAATGCTGAACTTCCATCAATTTCAGTGAGTTTTTGTCTCCTAGCTGCTTTTTGAAATCCTAACGACTGATTATTGAATGTTTAGGTACTGAAGTAACCCTGAAAACCTGGCTTTCTGTGCCTCAGTCTCCCATTTGTAAAATTGGGTTAATGACACTTCCCTTCTTCACAGGAGAGTTATAAGCACAAAAGTCACTAAAGATTGTGAGGTCCTCAGACACTCTGGTCTGACAAAGTGGGATTTTCTCCCACAAAAGCTCATGGGATAAATAAATCTCTTAGTCTTTAAAAGTGCCACAGGACTCCCTGTTTGTTTTTCTGGTAATTTTGGGGAACACAAATGATGGAAATGAATAACAACATTTTTCCTATCAGCAATTTCCTGTAATGGAAAATTAGGTATCAAACCAAATTATTTTCTAAAGAAAATATCTATTTTCTGGGTAATTTTAATTGAAAAATAGTTTAGTTTTTGGCCAACCCCCCACCGTATTTAGTTGATCAACATTGACACGTTGTACTTTATTTATTTATTTATTTATTAATGAAAAGTCAAAGTTTGTCTGGGAGTGGGAACCCTCCATTTCCTACCCATCTCTACTGGAATCAGAGTAGTTTTCCATCTGGTCCAATCCTGATGGTAGCTCAGTCAAAGAAAACCAGATTCTATTCTCGTTTACATGGGTGCATGATGTCATTAGTGTGGTATCTCAGGTTACTGGGGCCATTGGGGGTTGCCATAGTGATAAATGGGAGGGTTGTTAAGTGCTAAGGTAAACCTGTGTGTCTGTTGGCAGTCCTTGCCAGACATGCTGAATAAAGCTCAATAAGGGAACTCTGAAGTCTGTTATGTCTATTGATCATTATTTAATCTTAATACATGACAATTGGTATCTGGGGGACTATTTTGGGTATTCATCCCTATAACTGAGGGCAGGACTGGACTTCTGGAGGGTCACCAGAGATTTCGCAGGTAGCAAAATCAGGCCCTAACTATATTGTTATGCGGGATTCAAAAAGGGGAAGAAAGACTCTGGACACCTCTTTTAGTATTAATCACTTTGTATGTAACTTTTATTAATTTGGTATGAGGGTACAAGTTTAGGAAAACATAAGCCACAGATCAATGGTTGAGAAGACCATCTAATAAAATTGCACAATAAATACAATAGGTAACAAGATCTATCTCAAAAATGAGGAGATCGAGTTCATCCAGGTAGGTCTTTAGGTATCAATACAAATAGCAACAGTATAAAGCAGAAAAGTTCTAGCTTGTAATTACAGCTCTAAGTTAGGCAGCACAGAATGCAACATAGAAGACAAACCACCATGCTTTTACACTCACACATCCATAGTTGGAACACACTTATACCTGTCAGACGCAGGGCTTTCTTAAGACTGGCCAGGTCAAAGTTAGCCCAGGTGCCAAGACTTGAGGGGGTGAGGAAGTTGTGGTGCACACCGACCCCGTTGTGTTGATGTCAGTCTTCCTCCTTCCGAACTCCCGAGTCGAGTTGGTTTTATGGATGAATCGATCAAGGGGGCTGGACCGAGCCACCCCTCTTTATCCTCCTTCATTCCATTCAGAATTGCCTTCGACCGGTCACTTCTTTCTTGATTGGCACTCCTGAGTTCTGGCCAGTCAGCCAGTCTGGCCAGTCAGCCCTTGGTCAGGAACTAGTACACACATACCACACATGCATCCTTTACTTAGCCATTTGTGCTGCCCTTAGCAATTTCAAGTTTAGGCCATGGAAATTGCTACATAATCAAAATCTGCACTTTTTATACAATCTAAGCTGCTTCATCCAGCAATTTTATCTTGCGAGGTGGGGAGGAAAGGGGGGAGGATTTTCTTTACTTTGATAGGCCCACCCTCTGTTCTCTTAAGGGTACACTTGCACAAGCTTGCTAACCACAAAGCTACTTGCCAAGCGAAATGCCAACAGAGGAACTTTAACTTACGCTGTTGCCACAAACCCCTTAATCATGGGGATTGTTTTCTCTTTAGTATTACTTAAACAAAGCTGTTAACATAGGCTTTATTTTTTATTTTAGCATACAGGGCTGATTCACTCTGGTAGCCCAGCTTCAGGCCCACTTAGGGTCCCGCAGGACAATATTTAAGATTATTTCCAAGTTACCCTGAATGAAATTCTTTAACTTTCTGTATCTCCCAGGCAGATCAGAACCTTGAGCTTTGCATGATGAAAATAACATGGTCCCAGATAGATCGCCATTTGAAAAATCTTTTTCAATAGGAGGGTGGTTAACCACTGCAATGGCCTACCTAGGGAGGTGATGGAATCTCCGTTTTTACATGTTTTTAAGGCTAACTTGACAGAGTTCTGGCTGGGATGGTTTAGTTGAGGTTGGTCTTTCTTTGAGTGGAGATTGGACTAGATACCTCCTAAGATCCCTTGCAACCTTCATCTTCTAGAATTATAAAAAAAAGACCATATCTAAATTATTAGCTAATCAGTCATTTCTCGACTGATCTTCTACAGAACAGCAGTGGCATAACCTCTTTCACATTCCTATTTAGCCCCCACCCATCACTCTGCCAGCCCCTTTCATTTCCCATCCCTTCTGGGTGAAACCCGCATGCAAATTCGTACCAAGGGGGTTCCTGTTTAAATACAAACTCCTGATAACAAGAGCCTCAGTCACTCCCCACACATTGAACTGCCCGTTCCTGTCTGCTGGGGAGACTAGTCATTAACTCAGAGCATCATGGACTTGTTCTTCACCTTCCTTTTTCTCTTAGCCACTCATTCTGGTAAGGATTTGCAGGAGGAGGACAGGGAAAATCCTGCTTCCACTGTACCTGATGGAGAAATGCCATTGACTTCAATAGAGCAGGGTGACTCCCTGGGGGCAGTCTGAGCAGTAACAGAATTCCTTCCTTTCCTTCCTTTCCTAGGTGTCTTAGCCCAAATCCAGCTGGTCCAGTCTGGGCCAGGAGTGGTGAAGCCTGGAGAGACCCTCACACTGACCTGTACAGTCTCAGGTTACTCCATCACTAGTGGGTACAGCTGGAGCTGGATCCAGCAGCCTTCTGGAAAAGGGCTGGAGTGGATGGGAAGAGGATACTACAGCAGTTCCACATGGAAAACAGACTATGGCTCATCTTTCCAGAGCCGAATCACCATCACCACTGACTCCTCCAAGAACCAGTTCTCTTTGCAGCTCCGCTCCCTGACAGCTGCAGACACCGCCACATATTACTGCGCTAGAGACACAGTGGCACAGAGCAGAGCAGGGACCAACACAAAAAGGGGAACCGGATTCTAGGCAGACAGATGCACATACACTGGCCTATTGTCCCTCAGCTGCAATTGTTTGCAAGCAGCAGTGATACTAGTGTGCACATGTACACACACACACTTGTGCATTCACTCACAAAAACACACACACACACACACACACACAAACTGTTCATTTTCTCCATGTCCAGATTTGTACCCTTTAATGAAAGCCTATAGTCACTCTCTGGTGTCTGAAAACAGCCTTTCTACCCATGCAGTTTAATTTCTGGGCCATCAGACATTTCCAGAAAAGAATCATTTCCGTGTACATTGTCTGTGTATTGCACAGATTTATTTTATGTGCTTGGCACGTTTTTCAGCAGTAGCCGCTGTTTCCAAGGTGACACACGTCCCACCTCTAATGGACTTTGGCTCCAACTCCCAGACAGGGAGGGGATGTGACTTTCTCTCCCAGACAGCCCTGCCTTACAAGAAATCTCGCTGGGCATACAGTACCGATGGATGACTCCTCTTCAGACCTCTCGACCAGCTGGTTCTCCTGAGTCCCAGTCCAGGGCCCTAGCTGCAGAATCCTCCTCCCTACCCTCACATCCATCCCCTGCCATGACATGTGCGCTGAGTTGAGTGTACCGTCACTCTGTGGTGTAAAGAGGACACCTGTTCCTGAGGGGAGATTGTCATGTACAGGGAACTCAACCCTTTCATTTCTTATAGCCACTATGGGGAACCACATGCAAATCTCTTCCCAGCGAGCTCCTGTTTAAATACAAACCCCTGGTTCCAGAAACCTCCACCTCTCCCCAGACACAGAACTGCCCATTCCCACTTGCTGGGTCGTGTCCCCACTAACATTCACCATGGCAGTGTCACTGCTCGTCTCCCTTTTCCTATTCTCTACCCCATCGAGTGAGTATTTCATGGGACACTGAGAGATACCCAGGTGGGGGATGAATCAGTTCCAGGCGATGTTCAGCTCTGTTCTCCCTTTCCCCAGGTGTCGTCTCTCAGGTGCAGCTGGTCCAGTCTGGTCCAGGAACTGTGAAGGCTGGAGAGACCCTCACACTCACTTGTTCTATCTCTGGTTTCTCCATCACTAGCAATTCCTGTTGTAGCTGGTCCAACACACGCCCAGGAAAGGGCTGGAGTGGATGGGACAGGGATATTACAGCAGTTCCACACACAAAAAAACCCCCCAAACAAACAAACCCCAAAACAAAACAACAGACTATACCTCATCTTTCCAGAGCTGGATCACCATAACCACTGACTCCTCCAAGAGCCAGGTCTCTGTTCAGCTCCACTCCCTTACAACTGCAGACAGCACCATATATTACTGCACCAGAGCCTCCACAGGAAGCAAAGCAGGCATCGGTACAAAAAGGGGAAGAAGCGGAACATAAACAGACATTCAGCCCTATCGGACACTCTGAATTCTCTTTCTAGAGAAGCAGGAGACCCATTTTCCCATTAGCTGAAGGGAAAAGAACATGTGTTCTGTATTCACATGCTCATGGTACAAATTCATGATGAGGTATAAACCTGAGAAGAGTGATTGTTTCTTGAAAAAGTGTCTGCACAAAGGGGCTGAAATGATTTAATGTCTGACAGTTTAGCGCAGGCCATTTACATTTAGCCCTTGGACTCTCTCATCCTGTCCTTCCACTGAAAGTAAACACAGGATGACGGCATGCAACACATATCAAGATCTTGTATCCCTGCAGGAGAAAGTTTACACCAGTGGTTCCCAACCTTTTTGACTCGAGGGTCAGAAATATAATTTTTACAACCCTGAGGTGCCACCCATCTATGAAGTCATAAAAATGTAGTGATGTGTTTATATACAGTACAGAGTACACTATTATGGACAACAGATCTTGACATATTCAAAAGTAAATGTTTATTAATGCAAAATAAATTTATAATTTAAAATATTTAAAATAAAAAACTAAAACTGTTACATCTTTTTTAAAAAAAAAATTAAAACATTTAGAATTTTAAATGCTATTTTTTTTTTTTAAATTAAGATAATTAAAATTAAACTGAAGGCTGGGAGTGCTGGATTCAGGCATTGGACAGGAGGTGGGTGTCTGTGGGAGGGCTGGGATCAGGCACGCAGTAGGAGGCAGATGGCCACAGGCTTGGAGGGCTGAGTGCAAGCACTGGACAGGAGGAGATGGGTGTTTGTGGGAGGTTGGGAGGAGGCACTGGCCGGGAGTCTGGCAGCCGCCGTCAGGGTCCTGGCAGTCTACTGGACTGGGCTGCAGGCTTGCAGCTGCCACCAGAGTCTCAGATGTGTGCCAGACCGGGCGGGAGGCTTCCATCGGCAGCCTGGAGGCAGCGTGCCAAGACCAGGTGGCTACTATGAGACTGCAGCCCAGCTCCCGGCTCCATGTGGGGACTGAGCGGGAGGGGTGCAGCTGCAGGTAAGCTCCCAAGTAGTGGGAAGGGACCACAGGCCATTTTAAAAAGCCCCTCAGACCCCTTTTGCAAAACACCAAACAAAGTGCTGTGATACTAGCGAGATTGCAAGATGATGTCCTTAGCACTGTAAATCAGTGCATAAATAAGGCTCCTGCTGCCATTGGGTAAAGTGTGTGGGTGTGGCTGTACCATTGAATTCAGTAGGAGCAGAACTGGACCCTGTCTGTGCAGATTTGGTACTAAAGTGAGGTGGAGCCAGGTTTCATTCCTGGCTCCCCAACAGCTTCCTTGAACTATACTGGGTAAGTCACTTAATGTCTCAATGCCTGCATAACCCCTCTGTAACACTGGGATAAAAACGATTCCTTTCTCCCACCCATTACCTGTCTTTTGACTTGAGGGTCACAAATATAATTTTTACAACCCTGAGGTGCCACCCATCAATGAAGTCATAAAAATGTAGTGATGTGTTTATATACAGTTCAGAGTACACTATTATGGACTACAGATCTTGACATATTTAAAAGTAAATGTTTATTAATGCAAAGTAAATTTATAATTTTAAATATTTAAAATAAAAAACTAAAACTTTTCTGGACAGAGGCTGTCTCTTGCTGTGTGGTTATACAAAAAAGTCTCAATCTCCACTGGCGCCTCTAAGAGCCATCTTAAGACACATAACGAATACGAAGGAGTCCCATGGCATTTTTAAAGACTAACAAATTTATTTATCGCTTGAGCTTTCGTGGGAGAAAATCCCACTTCATTTCCCACTGAATTCAGCAAGAGTGATGTGCAGGTATCTGAGAATAAGAGCAGGCACCTAACATTTACAAGGGAATACACATGACACGGGACACCTGGAAATCAGTTCTTCTTTCTACCAAGACCTGAGTTTCTTCTTCAAGCACTGATCACATCCATTCTAATGTAGGTGTATACATGACGCAGTGCATGGTCTTCCAGAAACCTTTTTGCCTATAACCTAACTCTGTAGGGTTAGCGCAGACACCATCATCTGGAGTCCCGTGCTCCAGTCACGGTATATAGGTGGCGTTGACCCTGCCCCCCATTCAGTTCCTTTTTCCTCCTAAATGATGGTATGGGAACTTCCTTGCTCTTTGCAAGTGCTTGTCCTCAACTTCTACAATTGTGAGTTTAGTTTGTTTAGTCAGTGAGTTTGTCAAATTAATGGAGTTAGCTAAACGGTTTAGACTGAGCTTGATCCAGACCATGCCAGGCTTCAAGCCGTGCACTCAGCCTGGGGTGGTGGAAAGGGTACCCACAAGGAGAGGGGCAGGGGCTTCTACTCCTGGTACTTCCTGATACAGAAAGCAAGTCAGGGCCTGAGACCCATTCTGGACCTGCTTTGTCTGAACAGTTTCCTCAGAAAAATAAAATTTCACATGATCTCTCTAGCTCATATAGTCATATAAGACAAAGAAGAGAAAAATAAAAAAGAGAAAGGAAGAAAAGAGAGAAGGTAGGAAAAGAAAGGTGGAGAGAAGGAAAGAAGGAAGAGAAAGAAGGAGAGAGGAAGGAAGAGAAAGAAGGAAAGAAAGAAAAAGGAAGGGAAAAGAAAGGAAGGCAAAGAAAAGAAAGGAGGAAAGAAAAAGGAAGGCAAAGAAGAGAAGGAAGGAAAGAAAGAAAAAGGAAGGGAAGAGAAAGGAAGGCAAAGAAGAGAAAGGAGGAAAGAAAAAGGAAGGCAAAGAAGAGAAAGGAGGAAAGAAAAAGGAAGGCAAAGAAGAGAAGAAAGGCAAAGAAGAGAAAGGAGGAAAGAAAAAGGAAGGCAAAGAAGAGAAAGAAGGGAAGAGAAAGGAAGGCAAAGAAGAGAAAGGAGGAAAGAAAGAAGCCGAGAAAAGAAAGAAGAAAAAAAAAAAAGAAAGAAAGAAGCCTAGGCCACTGGCGGCGGGGACCCGAACGCGGCCCCGGGAGAGCAGAGCAGACCCCGGCACCGGAGACTGATCCTGGCCCTGTGCCGGGAGGCTGAGGCTGTCGGCGGAGCGGAGCCGATCCCGGCCCTGGGCCGGGAAGTCGAGGCGGCTGGTGGGTGGGAGCCCGGGAGCGTGCCCCGGCCGCGGCCACCCCGCTGCCCCGGCCACATGGGGCAGGCAGGCAGGCGCGTGCACATGCCTCAGCCAGGGGCGTTGCTGGATAGCAAAATGATCCAGGGCTGTGGCCCCCAGCCCACCCCTGCCCCCAACCCCCCACTCCAGCCCTCCTAACTCCCCAGCTTCCCCCATCTTTACTCCACCCCCCTTCAGCCTCCAAACCCCCTTCACACCTCCCCAGACCCCTCTGTCCCTAACCCCCACTCATCCCCCAACCTCCTCCATCCCTCTCCAGCCCCCCACCTAGTCCCCCTCCACCCCTCCCCAGCCCCCACCAGTCTCCTTGTCCCCATGTCCCTTCCACCCCTCTCCAAGCCTCTAACTCCATCCATCCCTCCCCAGCTCCCCACCCAGTCCCCCTCCAGCTGCCCATAGTCCTCTCCACTGCTACCCAGCCCCTACCCAGTCTCCTTCTCCTCATGCCCCCTCCACAGGCCTCTAACTTCATCCATCCATCCCTCCCCAGCCCCCCACGAAGTCCCCACTCCTGCCGTGCATAGTCCCCTCCACCACTACCCAGCCCCCAGCCAGTCTCCTTGTCCCCTCCACCCCTCTCCAGGCCTCCCTCCAGCCCCTTTCCAGCCCCCTTACCTGGCCGGAGGCTCGGAGCTGCAGGGACGGCTGGCAGAGCCGCTTCTGGGCCAGGCCGCTCCCACCCTGAGCACACTCTGTCTGAGCATGCTCAGGACGGGAGATTTGAATCTCCCCAGCCTGGCCGCAGCAGGAGTCTGCGGCTTTGCTGGGGCCCCTGGGTGGAACGCAGCATTCCGCCTGGGTGCGCATGTGCCTGCTGGGGAAAATAGATTCGGGGCTCAGGATTTTCTACCCGGGGCTGGCGCCCTGCCAGCCCGACAACAACGACGCCTCTGGCCCCATCCCTGAGCCTGCCTATTCCGCCCTGGGGGAACCGGATGCAGCGCTGCCTGCGGCCGCAGCAGGGCCGGGGGCCGGGTAAATGACCTCGGCGGGCCGTATGCTGCCCGCGGGCTGTAGTTTGAGGACCCCTGATCTATACCCTGGGGACTGGTTTGCCACCCTTGATTTAAAGGACACTTACTTCTATATCACTATAAGATCTGTACACAGGAAATAACTGCAGTTCACAGTAGGGCACAACCACCAGCAATTCACTGCTCTGACATTCAGACTGTTCCTTGCCCCAAGGGTATTCACAAAGTGCATACTGACAGTTGTTGTGCACCTAAGGAAAAAAGGGCTCCAGATCTTTCCCTACCTGCACGACTAGCTCATCAAAGGAAGGTCCTGTCAGCAGGTATAGAACAGTATTCGCATGATGCGCACGCTGTGTGATAGGCTGGGCCTCCTGCTGAACCTAGAAAAGCCAGCTCAGAAGATTGAGCTCATAGGGGCCCAATCTAGGGGCCCACCTAGACTCATAAAGGGCCAGGTCTTCCCTCCCTCTCTCCAGGTTTCAATCAATGTGTACTATCATTTCAAACCTCTGCACTCCCCCACAACAACAGCAAGGCACTGTGTACAACTTCTGGGACACACGGTGGCCTCAATGTATGTGGTGAAGCTATCCTGCCTATGCATGAGGCCATTACAGTCCTAACTGGCACGGGTGTACCACCCCCACTATCGCTCACTAAACGAGCTACTCACCTTACCAAGGGACATGTTAGAAACCCTCGATGTTGATGCCCCTGGCTGCATATGAGGTCGCGCACTGGGTAACTCGAAGGAGTGGAAGGCCATAGCGCCGATGAAGCTCCTTCGCTCCAGACTCAGAGGCAGCCGGGACACAATACCACCAACCATATAAGGATGTTCCCCCGGTTTCAGGAAGCAAAATGGATAACAAGCCTTGAAAGTACCAGTGGAACTCGGTCAAAGTTTGTTCTCTAAGAGAAGGGGGAGAGTACTTCCACCGCGTACAAGGAGAAAAGTATTGAAGCAAACAACCTGTCTATATAAGGGTCACTGCAATGGGGGTCACTGCGCATGATTTGAGACGTGCCTGTCTCCGTGTGCCTGCTTGAGATCTCAAATAAATCTTAGTGTGCTTCTCCGCCCTGGTGTGGTTATTGGTGCTGCGCACTCCAGGCAACGAACCTAAACGAACTGTTGCTAGCTCCAGCCCGTATTCGGGCGTCCCACCTGCAACAGTTTTGGCGAGCCAGGTAGGAGACTGGGACTTTAGGGGTTTCAAACAGCCTTGCTCGGACCCCACCGAGAGCCAGGGCAGCCGCCCCTGCCTCGACGCCCACATGCACACTGGCACTTTGCCAGAGGGCGTCGTTGCGTGAGACTGTCCAGCCCGGTGGGCACTTAGGTGCAACGCACCCTTGGTAAGCGGAGAATCACTGGCAGAGGGTCGGGCAACGGTGTGGAACCGGTCCGGTCTACAGGTAGGACTAGTCCGTTTGGTGGTAAGTCCGTTTCCCTGGGGACGCCCAGGGGTAGTCTCGGGTAGGTATGGGGAAGGACAAGGAAAGGGCCCGGGGTATTATACCCCGTTGGAATGCATTCTGTTAAACTGGAAAGGTTTGGGGTCAGACCCCATGACTTAGAAACAATTGAAAAGGTTTTGTTCTGTTGATTGGCCACAGTATCAGCTAGGGGATCACGAGCAACGGCCTCAAGGGGGCTCCCTTAATTATAACACCATTCTCCAGCTTCTTTTGTTTTGCCAGCGCACCTGGAAGTGGAATGAGCACATGTATGTCCAGCTGTTTATGGCTTTACGGGACTGAAAAGAGCTGTTGCGGAAATATAGTCTGGTTGCAACCAAGTTGGAGGCGTCTTTGAGCAGACCATCCCCTCCCACGGCTGTAATGGCGGAACTGGCGCCCCCTTCCGCCCCAATACCCCCTCCAGTTAAGGATGAGGGCCCCAGAGATCAGGGAGTGGGGGGGGCCCTGGGCATGTACCCTCTTATAACTGAGACTGCAATCTCTCATCAAGGGGGGGGGGACAATCGACCATGCAGGTCTATACTCATGTCCCCTTTAACCCAGTGGACTTGGCTGCCTTCAAGGCACAAGCCGGGGACTTTTCAACAAACCCCAGCCGCTTTATGTCCGTGTTTGAAGGGTGTCTGGCAAGTCACAAGCCAGACTGGGACGACTGTAATATCCTCTTGAGAACCCTACTGTCTGAAGTCGAGAGGCAACAGGTAATTGCTAAGGCTAGGGAAGAGGCACAGCAAAGGCATGAGGCAAACCTAAATAATGCCCCGAATCAAGTCCCCTTTGTAGATCCAAGGTGGAACCCTGTAATTTTAGAGACTGCCAATCAGGCCTACTCTCTCCAAGAAGACGAGAAGGACAAATGGCAGGTAAAAGTGATGGTAGCCACAGTTACGGCTAGCGACCCCAGAAGAGCACAGCAAGGAAGACCACCCAGGGCCTATGGAGCGGCGGTTGGGGCGAAACCAGTGTGCCAGATGCCGGAGGGAGGGGCACTGGAAGAACGAGTGCCCGGAACGGGAGGTGACCCCCATGATGGAGGTGGCAAGTCCTGAGTAGGGAGGTCAGGGAGGATGGCAGGGCCCACCCTCTGAACCCCGTGCAAAGATGAGGGTGCGCAACTCAGAAATAAGTTTTCTAGTGGACTCGGGGGCAGCTCGGACGGCGGTCAACCAACCGTTAGACCTGCCCATTGAAGACTCCTTAACTGTGATTGGGGTGCCCGGGAAGGGGGTGAGATGACCTGTTTATGCCCCCACAGAATGTACTTTGGGAGACAAACATATTTCCCATCGCATAGTTTACTTCCCCGACTGCCCCACCCCTCTGCTGAGAAGGGATCTCCTCTGTAAGCTGGGAGCCACTCTGCATTTTACACAGGACAAAATCACTCTCAACCTACCCCCGGAGCATGCCTGGCTAATGGTAGTGAAACCTCAGGAAAAAGCCCAAGAAGCTCAGGATTGGGCACACTGGGAGGATCAAGTTTATCCCCTAGTGTGGACCACAGAGGCTCCGGGGAAAGCCTCTCACATTACTCTGGTTACAATCCAGCTCCTCCCAGGGAAAACCCCAGTGAGAATCCGCCAGTATCCCATACGGCAAGAAGCATGGGAGGGGCTGCAGAATACCATTAAAACATTCCTAAGGTGTGGGGTCCTCCAGGAGTGTCAGTCAGCTTGGAACACTCCCATTCTGCCAGTTAAGAAACCAGATGGCACCTACCGCTTGGTGCAGGATCTTAGGGCTGTGAATGAGCGGGTGAAGCCCCTGCACCCTCTGGTGCCAAATTCCTACACACTACTTGCTTCTATAGGGGAACAATATATGTACTTTACTGTTCTTGATTTAAAAGATGCCGTTTTTACCATCCCGGTGGAACGACAGTCCCAGGAACTCTTTGCCTTTGAGTGGGAGGACAGAAAGCAGATAAAGAAACAAATGTGCTGGACCGTTTTAGCCAAAGGATTCAAAACCTCCCACACCATTTTCGGCCAGACACTTGCTGGGGACTTACAGGAGTGGGACAACCAGGAGGGAGTACTCCTGTTGCAATACGTAGATGATCTTCTCCTGCCAGCCTGGGGACTGGAAGAATGCCTGAAAGCAATGGTAAGCCTGCTAAACTTTCTCGGGCTCAGGGGCTACCGCGTGCCACGCAAGAAAGCTCAGATCGCCCTTACCGAGGTCCGGTACCTGGGGTTCCATATTCAGCAAGGGCAGAGGCGACTTTCCATTGAAAGAAAGGAGGCAGTCTGCCAAGTCCCCACGCCGACCAATCGAAAGCAACTGCGGGGGTTCCTTGGCATGGCAGGGTTTTGCCGCATCTGGATCCCCGAGTTTGGACTTATAGCAAAGCCTCTTTATGAATGCCTCCAGGGTATGGACCAGGAGCCATTCCACTGGCCACCTGAGGCGGAAGCCGCCTTCAAGGCTCTGAAGCAAAAGCTGCTGGAGGCCCCAGCCTTTGGTTTCCCGGATTTGTCCAAGCCATTTCAGCTTTTTGTTTACGAGAGAAGGGGGTTGGCCCTCGGGGTTCTCACCCAATATTTGGGAACCTGGCGGTGTCCCGTGGTGTATTTCTCTAAGCAGCTGGATCAGGTGGCTACGGGATGGCTGGGGTGCCTGCGGGCAGTAGCCGCTACAGCCTTGATTATTGAGGAGGCTGAGAAGTTAATCCTTGGGGGTAGCATGACGGTCTGTACTCCCCATATGATCCAGGACCTCCTAGATAGCAAGGGCGGTCTGTGGCTAACTCAGGCTCGGTTAGCCCGATATCAGGCCAAGCTCATTGAAAACCGGGAGGTGCAACTGCGGACCTGCTCAATTCTTAATCCGGCCACCCTCCTTCCTGACTCTGAGGGTATAGAACATAATTGCCTGGAGACTGTGGATTCGCAACATTCCAGCAGGGTGGACCTTAAAGACCAGCCCCTGCCTAACCCAGACTTTGCATGGTATACTGATGGGAGTAGCATGGTGGTTGGCGGCCAGCGAAAGGCAGGATATGCTGTGGTTTCCCTCTTTGACACCATTGAGGCACAGACCAGAGGCGTCCTTGCCGTTGGGCTCACAGGGCGTTGGCCCCGGGTAGATTAGCCTGAGCCCCGGATCTATTTTCCCCAGCAGGCACATGAGCAGATAGCCTGTTTGCAGGGGAGGCAGAGCTAAGCTGGGAACGAGCTAGCTGCAGCCTGTAGCTCAGGCACCTAGCATGGAGAGAAGAGGGAACTTTAAATCCTCTCTCCCCTGCTGCACCAGCTCAGCCATGCAGCACTGCAGCTGACTCCTCTGCACCCTGTTTTATTTAGGAGCAGCTTCTTCTACACAATACCAGTAAGTACTGTGTGTGTGGGGAGGGGGAATCTGAAGGTGATGGTGTTGGGAGCAGGGGATCAATCCCCAGGTCAGTCCAGTGGGTCTGGGGAGCAGGCTGGGGATCATCCCCTGCCCCATGGGTTGGTGACCAGCCAGAGCAGCAGCAAATTGTAGGTTTGGGATTGTCCCCCCCCCCCCCCCCCCACGGTGGCAGGGGGGGGGGGGTGGCCACCACCCCCCGCCACGGTGTGTGCAGCTGAGGGGTGGGTGGCTTGGGGATCGTCCCCCAGCCAGGAGTGCCAATGATGACCCTATTTATGACTTCTTCAGACCATATGATGTGCCTAAAATTTATTCTGTGCTTTGAAATGTGGTTTTCTTGTTTGTTTGTTGTTAATTAAGCAGGGGGTGGAGGGTGACTGGAGGAAATGGAGTTGTGTTTTTAAACTACTTTCTTGCCCATCCCAGGGTGTGAGTATGTAACAATTTAGGGTTGCCTTCTCTCCCACAGGTACTGGAAGGTGATTTTGGCCCCTGGTATAGGACCTGTCCCCCCACCTCTGCCCCCCTCACCTCCTGCCCAGTAATTAACCCTATCCCCTCAGTTCTGTCCCAAACCAAACCTCTTTAATTCAGGGATCAGTTCAGTCCCCCAACCTCCATCAGCTGCCCCCCTTCCTGAAGCCATAGTACAGCTCCCCCATCCTCAGCTTTGATCCTCTTAGGGATCTTCACCCTCCCCAAGTCTGAGGGGAGATGGGTTTCAAATGGAATCCCCTCTCTCCCACTTCCCAGGCTGGTAGGGGAGCAAATGCCAGGGCCTGGGGAAGAAATCCTAAGATTTGAGATTTCTATTGGGAGATCATGAGTGAAGCTTATTTTTACCTGCTAGAAATCATGTTATTTTATGTGCTTCCATTTTGGCCTGTGTCGAAAAAGCCACAGTGGACTAATGCTTGTTATTTATGCAGGCTTAGAGTAAAAGTTTCAAATGCAAAGACTAGCCCCTGTAAGCATTTTGCAACTGCAGATCATCATACCAATTACCTTACGCAAAAGTGAACTCTGGTATAAGAGGCCCCAGAAATAAGCTCTGTCACACTTCCAAGTGTCTTGTTATCAAACTTTCCATCCCCTCCCTTTTTCCAGGTGTGACTCTCTCTTTGTTCCCTTCTCCTTGTTGTTAGGTGATTCTCTTTATTTACGTTATCTTTTGTCATGTATCCATTCTCATCAGCTCTCATGCTGAGAGAGAGACTCCACTCAGAGCCATATGAAATACCTGGGATGTTTCAGATCTATTGATCTATACACACATACATGTGATGCTGCAGGAAACATGATCCCATAATAATGCAGAGCATGTTTATGAGCATTCAGAAAGGAACCTTGCTTGCATGGCACGTTTTTCATCAAACCACCACACAATTACATGACAGGACAGAAAGCAAAGTTATACAGATTATACCCCACTATGCAACATATGACAGGGCGTGCTGGGGATCACAGCCCTTCTGCGCTTTCCCCTGGCCCAGGTGGCAAGTGTGAGGTGGGGTTACCCCTCCCATCCAGCCAGGGACCCCCTCTGGGCCTGGGTCCATCAATCCGGCTGGGCATCGCCCCTCCTCCTCATGCAGTGAGGTCAGTTGGGGGATGAGTGGCCCAGGGATCATCCCCCAGCTGGGGGTGCCAATGCTGGCCTTATTTATAAAGATAAATCTGCAGACCAGCACCATATTGGGCAACTAAAATTTATTCTGTGCTTTGAAATTTGGTTTTTTTGTTTGTTTGCAATTAACTAGGTGGTGGAGGGTGACTGGAGGAAATGGAGTTGATGTTTGAGTTCCCCCTGCCCATCCTAGGGTGTGAGTATGTGACAATTTAGGGTTGCCCTCTCTCTGACAGGTACTGGAAAAGGTGATTTTGGCCCCTGGTGAAGGATCTGTCCCCCCACCCCATCCCCTCAGTTCTGTCCCCATTACTGTCAGCCCAATAATGCTGCATTTTTAGTTTGGACTCTGCCTTTCCTATAAGAGTGAGCTTTCTCAGTTTTGGCTGTTGTCCTTTCTGCTTTGTCTCCCCAGGAGAGGGATTGGGAGCCTGGCAGGAGCTGTGGGGTGAGAGTAGGGAACAGTGCAGCAGCCTTCTCTGCCTTTTCTTCAGTTCACTCTGTTGTCTTCCCTTTGGCTATTTGCAGCGGAAGCACAGGCCGGCAGCCTGGCTGGCTGGGTCTGCTAGTTTGGTGGGACACGGCTCATGGCACCACACTGGAAGCCCCAGGCAGTCTACCTGCTTGCCTTGTGAATTCCCCAACTTCCTCCACCTGGTTTGTCTGCGCCTGAAAGCTGGGACCTGGCCAGAGCCTTTTTCAATTTCCTGCCTTGCGGCCTGCTCAGGCGTGTGGCCCAGGGCTGGAACAGAGCATGGGAAAATGCAGCTACTGTGCTGCCTTTCCTGGTCCCACCATCCAGCTGCACTGCTCCCCTGCCACCCTTCCCCTTCTCCCCACTTTCCTGCTCCACCACCCTTCTTCCCACTCCTGTTTGCTGAGGTCCCTGGCTCCTGATATTCAGCCACGGGAACCTGGAGGGGATGGGGAATGTTGTGCCTTGTCAGACAGGGAGACACATTTTATGTGTCCTTCTGACATGGTCTGACTTTTTAAGAAAGATTGCTTCTGTTCTAGTTCTTAAGACAGATGAGTAGGAAGGAGTTCTATTGCAACCCAGCATGGAGAGGAGCCTGGGATGTGGGTTTGTTTCTGTGTGTGTGTGTGTGTGGGGTTGTGAACTGGGGGAGGGGCCTAGTGGCTTGGCCAGGGGGTGGGGCCTAGCTGGGGGTGGGGTCTGGAGATGTGGCCTGGGGGAGGGGGGGCTAGCAGTGAGTGGGCTGGGGGCTACAGCCCTGGATCTTTTTGCTATCCAGCAACACCCCTGGCACAGACCCTGCCACCTGGGACCTCCGCACAGTTGGTGGAGCTGATCACCCTCACCCGAGCACTCGAGCTGGCCGCCAATAAGCAAGTTAATATCTTCACCGATTCCAGGTATGCTTTTGGGGTACTGCATGCCCATGCAGGGCTATGGAAGCAGCGGGGAATGCTAACAGCCCAGGGAAACCCAGTTAAGTACGGCCCACAAATCCTCCGTTTACTGGCAGCTGTTCAATTGCCTGCCGAGGTGGCTGTAGTACACTGCCGGGCCCACCAGAGGGATGATCAGGACGTAACTCGGGGAAATGCCCGAGCTGACCGGGAAGCCAAACGTGCAGCCTCTGGCCCCCCCGTAGAAGAAACTACCCTAGTGGGCGCTCTCATCCCAGCCCTAGAAGATCTCCCCCATCCGGTCTACTCACAGGGTGAGCGAGCTCTGGCTGCAAAGCTCCAGCTCCTGGACACAGATGGGTGGTGGCATACATCGGACGGAAAAGCATCACTTGAACAGACCCCCGGGCCAGGTGTTGTATGGCAAATTGACTTTACTGAGCTGCCACGGACCCAGGGGTATCAGTATTTACTGGTGATGGTGGATTGTTTCACTGGATGGCCAGAGGCCTTCCCTTGCCGAAATTACACTGCTAGGATGGTGGCTGTGAAATTGATGAAGGAACTGATCCCCAGGTTTGGACTGCCCCAATGGATTGAGTCCAACAATGGAACTCATTTTACTGCAAACATTGTAAAGATAGTCGCAGAGGCTCTGCAACTACAATGGAAGCTACACTCTCCCTGGAGACCCTAGGCCAGCGGGGTCGTTGAACGGACTAATCAGACTCTCAAGTGACATCTCTCCAAAATCTGCCAAGAAACCACCCTTAAGTGGCCGGATGCCTTGCCACTGGCCCTGTTGCGGGTTCGGGTACTGCCTAAGGGGAGGTTGGGTTTAAGCCCCTTTGAGATCCTTTTTGGACGGCCCTGGCCTATGAATGGTGCCCCGGTTCCGCTAGGGGAGTGGGTGCTAGGAGAGTCAATGTTATCCAAATACTTGTCCTCGTTGTCTGCTGTTCTTTCTTTTTTTTTTTCACAGGTTTGTGAAAGATGCTCAGCCTGTTCCACTAGAAACCCTGGCTCACTCCCTCCAGCCTGGAGACTCTGTCCTTGTCCAGAGCTGGAAAGACGAACCCCTCCAGGAGCGGTGGAAAGGACCCTTTACAGTTCTCCTGGTTACCCACACCACAGCTAAAGTCGAGGGACACAAGAATTGGATCCACTACTCCCGGCTAAAGCCAGCACCCCAGCCTCAGGATCAAGATACGTGGACTGTGCAACCCTCTAAGGCAGGGGTCAGCAACCTTTACTATGAAAAGAGCCATTTTGCCCCATCTTCCACTAAAGAAAAGTAGTCTGGAGCCGCAAAACATAACACACCTTATAAACTATTATTTGTTTAATTAATTGAATTGGAATGAATTTTGAATTGAAATTTAATTTTTAGAAAGGTTTTTATTTAAAATTAATTTTTTAAAAGCTTTTTAAAAAGGGAGAGAAAGAAAAAAGAAGGAAGGAGGAGAAAAAGAAAAATAAGAGAAGGAAAGGAAGAGGAAGAGAAAGGCAGGCAGGGCAGGGCAGAGAAAAGAGGGCAGAGAAAGGCAGGGCAGGGCAGGGCAGAGAAAGGCAGGGCAG
>ML685889.1:466626-488450 GCA_007922175.1 Pelusios castaneus | reverse complement strand
ATGGAAGTTCACTATTGATATTAAACTTAGGATAGGCATTAGTGCTCAGGATAGAGGACAGAGTTAGGATTATGGATACAGTTAGAAATAACTATTGGGTTGTTTGGGGTTTTGGTTAGCAGAAGGGTATAATGAAAAATGAAATGAGTTTGAATAGCAAAAGTAAAATTATTCTTTATCTTGATAGGCAGAGTGTTGACAATATGGAATGAAAACAAGGGGAAATCTATTGCCCTTAGAACCAGATTTTTAATGTTATTTCATTGCTTACAGCACATTGAAATAAATAGGAGATAGGCACTTCAACATCTTTACAAATATGGACTGTAGAAACCTCCTTTCCTGTATTTCCGTGTTGCCCATCAGTTTCCCCAAGCATATAGGATGTTCCCTAATACACACAGGGGTTCACAGATGGAAATTCTCTCTGTGTACATGAAGTTGGGATGAACTCAGGACATTTTTCCTGAGCAAATCAGTCCAAAGGCTTCCTCGAAGCATAAAAACACTGGGAACATAGGACTCTAGGAAGAAACTTAAGAATTCCTTTGTAAAAGCTCCTTGGCACCCTCTGGGTGGGAGAGGAGAAGTAGTATTTAAGAGCAAGGTGTTAGTTCTGTGTTATCTGTTGCAAACAGATGCACAAGCATACACACACGCATAATGACAACATCCTGGTTTATCAAGTAAAGCACAGCACACACTCAGACACACACACTCCATTTACAATCTTGGCTGCTCTTGGCACTGTGAAACACAATCATATTCGCTCCACCCAAGCCATCACACCTGGGACAAGACCCAGATCTTATTTCACTCACTTAGGGAGATGAATACATAGAGCCAAGGTTAGCACAGTCTGGGGGCTCACAGCGAGAGGTCGCTCAGGTAGGGGAGGGAGCAGAGGGGATATAAGCCACGTCAGTGTACGCAATACATTATGCAGTATTGGGCGTCATGTAAAGAGATTGTAAATTGTCCCACAAAAAAAAAGGAGTACTGCCTCCCACCCTGGTTTAAGATGATGCCCTGTGCAAGGGGAGGATTCCAGGCAAGCCAGAGTCTTCCCTGCTGTGTCTTTTCATCTCCCATCCCATCCCTGCTGGGAGAAACCCACATGTAAATCCTTGCCAAGTTTAAACACAATGTCCTTACCATGCCACTCTCACCTGCTTCTTAGGCAGTGAAATCCAGGGCGGACCCTGATTGCTGCACCTCCGGGAAATAGCCTGCTGTTGGTTTGTCTTCTCTGCCTCCTGGCAGCTCCCTGGTGTGAGTATTTCAGGAAACATTTTGGCAGGACTCACCACCTAGTCTGGTCAATAAACTAGGCTCTCCAGGTTTCACCATGATCAGGAACTGCTGGATCTGGGGAAGGGTACCTTGGGAGAGAAAAAGAGCAGTGACACTCCAGAGTATGATTTAAAGTGAGTATATAGCAAATCAATATACAATCATTTAATAAAGTAGTCAGAAGTTGCCACAATCAAAAAGATAATGTATAAAAAGAATGTTAAATCTATAATGCTACTACAAATACGCTCCTCTCTCTGGTCCGGCTGTGATGGTTTGCAGCCTTTCTTTGCCCTTTAAAGGCAGGGCACAGTCCCTCTTGCTGATGTTTCAAGATGGAGTGTCCCAGGCCAAAAGCCCAAAGCCATTCAAAGTGTCCTTCTTTGTTTCCAAATCCCACTCAACCCTCTTCCTCCAGGGCTGTGGTGATTTCCTTACTTCTACCTGTGCCAGGGGCAACAATTTCTATTGCCTTTGTCATGTAATTCTTCAGCCTCAGTGCTGTTTATGTGCTGCTGGAAGAGAGATCTATTTGACCTCCTCCTTCTCAGTCATGTAACCTGCTTCAAATGGCCACTCATACATGATGCTGCAGGAAACATGTTACTATAGTAATCATGTAGAATATGTTATGAGCATTCATAAAGGAACCTTGCATGGTATATTGGAATCAAACCATAAAATTACATTGCAAAAGTGAACAGGAAAGTTATGCAGATCATAACCTAGGGGTGCACAGATGTGCATCATGTAACATGGTTCCCCCAGTGAGTATACCCAGCCCTTAGATGCCACACTGGGAACTTTCATCCTGCAAGGACTGGGACTCTTCCCAGATACCTGTAATCTCATATGATCCAGTTCCCCAGTTTATCAAAGAAAGTGGAATACCCCAGTTTGGCTCATAGACCCTCTTTAAAGTTCACACAGCTTTAGATAAATCATGCACTATTTACTGATTAGAACATTACCAGTGAACCCCCGATTCTCTAAGGAATCGGAAATTGAAGAATGGCAGGAGCCACTGGGGGATCGGGGGCGGCAGAAGCTCCCGCGGAGCATCTGCCACCCCCCGAACCCCTGGACTGAGCTGGGGGGGCCAGCTCCGCTTCGAGCCGGCCCCGCAGCTCAATTCCCGTGCTCGGCTCTCAGCAGGAGCCGCAGCGCTTAAGCGCCGCAGCTTCTGCTGACAGCTGGGGGATCGGGTGGCGGCAGAAGCTCCGGCGGAGGTTCTGCCACCCCCCCGAACCCCTGGACTGAGCTGGGGGGCCGGCTCCGCTTCGAGCCGGCCCCTCAGCTCAGTTCCAGCCCCCACCCAGTCTCCTTGTCCCCCCCACCCCTCTAACCCAGCCACTCTCCTTGTCCCCTCTACCCCTCTCCAGGCCTCCCTCCAGCCCCTTCCCAGCCCCCTTACCTGGCTGGAGGCTCGGAGGTGCAGGGACGGCCGGCAGAGCCGCTTCTGGGCCAGGCCGCTCCGCCCTGAGTACACTCTGTCTGAGCGTGCTCAGGGCGGGAGATTTGAATCTCCCCAGCCCGGCCAGCAAGACGTGGATTCAGCTGCTGCGCGTGCACAGCTGTGTCAGTTATATGCGCGCGCAGCAGCTGTGTCCCCGCCGTGCATATATACAACTCTCGTTTAGTTATATAGATTTTAACGGAGTATAAAGCTAATCAATGCACAATGACTTAATAAAGAAGTCAGGGGTGAATGTCTAGAAAATTAAAATATAAGATACATTCTAACCTAAAATTAATTGTTCAGTCTTACTGTCTAGCTTGCCCACATGGCTGGTCTGTGATAGTTTTCAGCCAGCTTTTGCCTTTCTAGCCATGAGGATAGGTTTAGTCCCTTGGAGTTGTTTCAAGGTGGAGATTTTCTAACAAAAAACTCATTCACAGTTCAAATATGTGTGTACTTGTTTTCAATCCCCCTTCCCTCCTCCTCCTTCTTCCAGATGATCTTCTTTGTTCAGAAAGGTACGGAGATCTCCCCCTCTCTGGTCAAGGTATTAAAGACAGTTAGCTATCCTATTGTCATTGTTATTTTCTCTGGATGTGTGCTTGCAACGCTGACTGGGAGACAGCTCTGACTGACTGCCTCTCCGTGAGCTATGTGAACTTAAGTGAAAACTAAGTCGACTTAAGCCGAAAGTTGACTTAAAAGTAGGTTTAACAAAGTCAACTTAATTTTTCCTTAAGTCGACTTAAGCAGCTGCTTAAGTCAACTTAAGGAAAGTGTAGTGTAGACGCAGAGTAAATTAAGTTGATTTAAGCAAGCTTAAATCGACTTAATTTACAAGTGTAGACGCACCCATTGAGACAAGAACCCAAGAGGAAATATCACCTTGAATGAAGGTAGCTTAATCTGTTTCCTATTGCAATCCTTCTACTCTCACCTGTAAGGCCCGAGATCTTCCCCTGCCAGCACTGATAGCTCCTTTACAAACCTGCAATATTATAGAGCATTTCTCTAGCAAGCTCAAATCTTCATTGATCCAAGGGAAATGTGATTCAGGGATTTTAACAGTATTTAGGCACCTAATTCCTGTTTAAATACCTTTAAATATCTGGCCAGTAGTCCCTGTTACTTTTTTCCCTTCAGAGCTCTACCACAGGCTTCTCGTACACAGATCTCTCTGGGCCACATTTTCAGTGTTATTTAGGCACCTAAAATTTCAGCGAAGCCCCTTGTGGGATTTGCACAAGTGCCTTAGCTCACCTTGGCCCAGATATTTACAAGATGTAGATAGATACCACACTTCCATAGATGTCACTGAGTTTTTGACATGTAGGTGTTTTTGAAAATCCCAACGACTGTTTTCTGAAAGATTAGAAACTGAAATTCCTTTGACAACCTGGCCTACTGTGCCTCAGCTTCTCATCTGTATAACTGTGTAATGATACTTCCCTAATTCACAGGAGAGATGTTGTCACGGCTGTTTCCCCACTCTGGCACTTCGAGTGCAGAAGAGGGGGCCTGCAAAAGGCCTTAAAACCACTGGGCCCAAAGCCTTGTCCTAAAACTCTCCAAGGCTACTGATTTCCTGGCCTTGGAGTGGTATTGCTGCCACCACCCAAATGCAAAAACCTCATGAAATTCAGGAAGGCACACTTGGGAATTCCTTCCTGCGAGGTCCCTCAGTCGCCCTTATTCCTCCCTCCGGAGAGCGAGTGAACCTCAACTGTACTAAAAGCTGAAAATGGGACTGAATCCCCTTTAGTAGCTGGCTGTGCTGTCTCAGGCACATGCACACAAAACTTCTTACTTTTTAGGACACAGACATCTCTGGGATTTAACTTGGGTAGTTATAGGATGGTGGTGGTGGGCGGGGGAGAGGGGGACATGTGCTCAGCACAGAGGAATCCAAAAAAGAACCAAAACAAAGAAAATACCCTGATCCTGTCTTGTTAAACATTCCGTGTTCTACTCTCATTTGGTCAGTTACCAATCTGGACCTTTCTAAAGCACGGATGTCCTTGGATTCTCCCCAGTCCTGGCTGCCTGGCCTCCTCCTGCTCCTTCCAGGAGCTCTGCTGCCACCAAACAAGGAACAGGCAGGGCTATTGCTCCAATTCAAAACCCTGCACTCTGTTCCTATTGGCTCTCCTGGGACTCCTCTAGGAGTCTGTTAACCCTTTCCCTCCCAAGGTTATTACAGATGTAAGCACAAAGGACACTAAAGATTGTGAGGTCCTCAGAGACTGATCATTAGGGACACATAAATGACTGAAGTGGACAGTAAAACTTTTCATATCAGAGATAACCTGAAATGGAAAATTAGGTATCCAGCCAACTTGTTTTTAAAGAGAATATCGATTATTTGGTATTTTTATTTTAAAAATATTTTGGTTTTTGGTCAACCCCCCAGTATATTTAGTTGTTAATCACTGACACTTTTTACTATATTTTTTAAAAAGAAAAGTCAAAGTTTTTTGTTGTGTGAACAGTTTATTTTCTATTATACTCTCACAATCCAGTATGACATCATTGCTATTTTGGATATTCATTTCCAGTAACTGAGAGCTGGACTGCACATTTTGAGGGTCATCATAGAGATTTCACGGGAAGCAGAATCAGACCCTACCTATATTTAAGTTTATTTCCAAATTACCCAGAATAAAATGGTTTAACTTTCTGTGTCTCCCAGGCAGATCAGAATAGCACATTTCACCTGATGAAAATGGCAAGGTCCCAGACAGATCCCCATCTGGAAAATCATCTTTAACAGGTGTGTGGTGAAGCACTGCAATGGGTTACCTACAGAGGTGATGGAATCTTCATCCTTAAAGGTTTTTAAGTCTGACGTGACAGAGCCCTAGTTGGGATGATTTAGTTGAGGTTGGTCCTTCTTTGAGTGGAGGATTGACTAGATGGCAACCTAAGATCCCCTCCAACCAAAATCTTCTAGGATTCTATGAACAAACACAAGATCTAATTTATCAGCTACTCAGTCAGTTCTTTCCTGTTCTGCTCCGGAACAGCAGCTGTAGCACCTCTCTTGGGTTTCCCCATTTAACCCTCAATCATCACCCTGGCGGCCTCTTTCCTCTCCCATCCCTGCTGGGTGAAACCCACTTGCAAATCTGGGCCAAGGAGAGTTCCTGTTTAAATACAAACTCCTGATACCAGGGACCTCAGTCACTACCCAGACTGTACTGCCCATTCCTGTCTGCTGAGAAGTCTAGTCATTAACTCAGAGCATCATGGACTCATTCTTCACCATCCTTTTCCTCTTAGCCACCCATTCTGGTGAGTATTTGTGGGAGGGGAACAGGGAAAATCCTGCTTCTACTGTACCCAATGGAGAAATGCCCACTGACTTCAATAATGCACGGTGACTCCCTGGTGGGCAGTCTGAACAATAATATAATTCTTGAAATTCCCTCCTTTTCCAGGTGTCTGGTCCAAATTCAGCTGGTCCACTCTGGGCTGGGAGTGGTGAAGCCAGGAGAGACCTTCATGCTGACCTATACACTCTTGGGTTACTTCATCACTAGTGGTTAAAACTGACACTGGATCGAGTGCTCTTCTGGGAAAGGGCTGGAGTGGATGGGATGAGGATATTACAGCAGTTCCACATGGAAAACAGACCACGGCTCATCTTTCCAGAACCGGATCACCATCACCACCGACTCCTCCAAGAACCAGGTCTCCTTGCAACTCCACTTGCTGACAGCTGCAGACACTGCCACCTACTACTGCGCCAGGGACATATTAACACAAAGCAGGGTAGGGACTGGCACAAAGAGGGGAAGTGGATTCTGGGCAGACTGATGCACACATACTGGCCTATTGTTCCTCAGCTACAATTGTTTGCAGGCAGAGGTGCACAGTTGTGTGCACGTGAGCGTGCACACACACACACACACACGCACGCACACACACACACACACGCACGCACACACACAAACTTTTCTCCATGCCCAGTCCCGTACCCTTTCCTGAAAGACTCTATGGCCACTCTCTGGTGCCTGAAAACAGCCATTCTCCCCCAGCAGCCTGAACTCCTGGCCCATCAGACATCTCTAGGAAAGACTCATTTCCATGCACATTGTCTGTTCATTGCACAAATTTATTTTATGTGTCCTGCACATTTTACAGGAGCTACTGTTCCAATGGAGACACGCGCAACGACTCTCGTGTTCTTTGGGTCAAAGCCAAGTCAAAGACAAGGAGGGGGTGTTCAACTCTCCCATCCACCAGACATCACTGGCTTGCAAGACATCTCCATGGTCATACATTCCCACTGGGTGACACCCCCTTCAAATCTCTGGACCAGCTTGTTCTCTCAAGTCCCAATTCAGGGCCCCGTCTGAAGGACTCTCCTTCCTCCCTTGACACATCCATCTCCTGCCATGACACATGCATTGAGCTGAATGCGCTGTCTTTCTGCAGTACAAAGTGGACACTTCTCTGCAATGGGACATGGCCACGTACTGGGACCCTGTTATATACACACCCCTGGTTCTCGGAGCCTCCGTCTCTCCCCAGACACAGAATTGTCTGTTCCCACCTGCTGGGCATTGTCCTCACTCACAATCACCAAGGCAGTGTCACTGCTCGTCTCCCTTTTCCTATTTGTCATCCCATCCACTGAGTATTTGATGGGACATCGGAAAAAGTTCAGCTGGGGGATGCATCTGTTCAAGGCAAGGTCAGCGATGGTATGCAACACACACGTCATGATCTTCTATCCCCACAAGAGAGAGTTTATGTAATGAAAGGCCGCAGGGGGTTAATAATCCCAAAAAACTGTGAAAGCTCTCTGCCATTGTATCCGCCTCACCAGCCACATTGATCCACTCACCAAACAGGGTGTCATTCGCTTCAGCACAGACAAAAGGGATTTTTGTGCCCACTCGCTCACTCCAGAAATGCGCACACAGATATTCTCTGGGCTGGAGAGTGTACATTACCTTTCCAGCTGGGACTATTGACTAGCTTTCCAGCCATTGGTTTTTTTCCTCTCCCTTTCCCCATCCATCCATCTCTGTCCTGCTGACTATATTGTCTGAGCCCCTGGCAATCTTTAACACACTGATCCTCACAGCACTTCCAGGCGGTCAGTAAGAACACATTGGGCCTGAGGCTTGGAATTACTAAGATCATGGATCTTTCTATCATAGGTATGTTTAGGGCTCCCATCACTGCAGCATCTGAGCCTCATACTTTTATTAATACATGCAGCCTGACCCTACACCTATGAGGCAGGAAGTACCATAGGCCCCATTTTACAGATGAGGAATGAGGCATGTCTAGGCTAAGTGACTTGCTCAGGGTCATACAGGATGTCAGTGGTAGAGAAGGGAACTGCTCAAACACTGTGCACTGGACAATCCTCCCCCTCCATTTTGTACATCCGTTCGGGGTTTTGTCACCATTTACCCTGATGAACAGAGCCAATATTTGTATCTCTCCATACTATCCAGGGAAATCATCTGCTGTAATTCAAGGCTGCAAGTCCTAAATAAAAGCTACTCATGCTAGTCCTTTCTGATCTTAGAGTAGGGATGTCAAACATACAGCTCGGGAACCTTTTCCGTGCAGCTCACAACTGCTCTCCACGAGACCACATTAGAGAATGTGGTCTCACAGTATCGCGTTTTGTCAGCAACAGCCAGCCACTGCTCAGGCAGCACGGAGATGAAAGAACTGATACTTAGATTCAGACTACTAGGGGAAAATGCATGTATTTTCTAGTCTTTGTTATTATATCTATCTCCCTAACACGGTGAGCGAGAATAAGAGAGTAAGTCTCGCTGTATCACACAGGGCAGTGTCACATACACAGCACTCCATGATGCTGTGAGAGTATAGACCCTAATATTTCGATTTAGGATATGTACAGCCCACCTGAATTACATTTAAGTCAAATCTGACCCACCATAGCAAATGAGTTTGACACCCTTGCCTTTGAGTTTATGAGTCTGTCCACTATCCAATATGAGTACTATATATGAAATTAAAGCTCCTTGTCCTTGGAGATAGAAGGATGAGATTTGCAAGATGTGTAGAGGACCTGGACCAAATGCTCCTTTTAACAGACTCATAAACTATAAGATGAGAAGGGAGCAATACGACCATATATTCTGACCTCCGGCACAATGCAGGCCACAGAACCTCACCCCCCAGTTCCTGTGACAGACTCCTAACCTATGACTGAGTTATTGAAGTCTTCATATCATTGTTTAAAGACTGCAAAGTACAGAGAACCCACTAGCAAGAGACCAGTGCCCCATGCTACAGAGGAAAGTAAAAACCCTCTAAGGCCTCTGCCAATTGGCCCTGGAAGAAAATTCTATCCAAACCACAAATATGGAGATCAGCTAAACCTTGAGGCTTGAGCGTATGGGAAAGACTCACCTCACAGCTATAGCTATCTAACTGCCAATCCAGCTACCTACCTACTCATCCTTCCAAAAATCAGCCCTCAATAACCCATAAACAGAGATCTGTAATCAATGATTGCTCATTTTGGGAAGTATGAGGGGTAAATATTTGGGGTTGGAAACAGAGAAGGGCACCAAAGAACTGGAGTAGTCTCATGGGCTCAAATTTGGACTTTGTCAGTACTTTCTTTGTTTACATGAGTGAATGAATTGGCTCCATAAATTAATGAGGAGGGTGGCATTTAAACTGCATTCACTCAGGATTTTTGTATTTTCCTCCTCTGCAGTCATCAAGCAAAAAAATTATCTGTCCGTCTGTCTGACTCATTACCTCTGCCTGTCCAGAAGGGGACAGAGAGGAAGAGGGACCTTGTAATTTTTATCAGCTCTGTCTGTCTCCTTCCTTGGCTGCTCACACTTTATGCAAATCCCCTCCCTGGGCTCTGTGTTGAAGTAGTGGCCTCGAGGCACCCAGAACCACCATTCCCTGGAGCTAAGGTCCCCCTGTGAGGTGTTTGTTCCCCTCTTAGCACACAATGAATTCTCTGCGCAGCCCCCTGCTCCTCCTGACTCTGGTCCTGGGTGAGTGTCCATGGGAGGCTGCAGGAGGTAGCACTGATTTGGGGCAAAGGTAGGTTGTAATGTGACTGATCCCTGCTTTTCCCAGGTGCCCTGGCCCAGCTCCAGCTCCAGGAGTCAGGCCCAGGAGTGGTGAAGCCCGGAGATAGCCTCACACTCACCTGCACTGTCACTGGGGGCTCCGTCACTAGCAGCTACGTGTGGAACTGGATCCGCCAGACCCCTGGCAAAGGGCTGGAGTGGATGGGGTACTGGACGGGAAGCACAAGCTATGCCCCGGCTTTCAAAGACCGAATCACCATCTCTGCAGACACAGCCAAGAACCAGTTCTCCCTGCAGCTCCGCTCACTGACAGCTGCAGACACCGCCACCTACTACTGCGCCAGACACAGTGACACAGAGTGAAGCAGGGACTGGTACAAAAAAAGGGGAAGCGGTTTCTAAACAGAGCCATGAAGGGAGCTTAGCAGGGAGTGTTCATTCCAGATGCTATCCTCCGCCCTCCCACAGACAGACACTGTTGGGTCTCCTTCCCTCCAGCATGGAGCAGTGAGAACACGCCCACTCACAGATACACATCACAAAAAAAGACAACATTTCTCCAGAATAACACCATTCTTACCCACTTAATAAAATGACAATTTGGATTGAAATACCTAAGAATTTATTGACAGAAAGATGAAAGGACATGTAGTATCCAGGGAGAGTATCAGGTTAGGAGTAGGGTTAAGATTAAAGGGAGGTTATGGGTAAGCTTTAGGGTATAAGATAAGATATATGCTTTGATCAGCCTTCAAGATGGGGTGGAGTCCAGGGTTGGGTTTAAGGTTAGGGTTCACAGAAAGATAAGAGGTAACATAATCCTGCCTCTTCAGAAGAAGGGAACTGGTGTGACAAAATGAAGCTGACTGTGAAATTAAGATGTTAAAAGCTCATCTGTGTCTAGCACCCACTTCTATACCTCTCATGCAAAGAAAATATCCCACCTAGGGATGCAGGAGTACCCATGTCATGTCCGAGACAGGCCATGGGGTGGGATTGAACTGAAAGTATTTTGTAACATTTCCTCATTCAAAGTCTCTGTTTCCAGTTCATTAGCCACCCAGTGACCCAGGAAATTAGGAAGAAACTTCCTCCTGAGCAGATTATTCCACAAGGAGTGTCCTGGCACCTTCCTCCTAAAGCTGAGATTGGCAGCACTGTCAGAGGTTGAAGGATGTCCACTCAGATCCAATCCTGCGATGTATAATGATCTTGAGGGTTCATTAAAGACCACACCATTGAATGAGTGAGAAATAGAACTTTAATAACACAGACAGGAGTGATTCCCAGGTGTGTAGCTGGAAGTAGCCATGTTAGATCACCTGTAGGGCACATCTCCCAATTCACACAACACTGACCCATGCTAGGGAGTATCTCTAAAATCACAACCTTCTAAAAACATCTCTTTACATAGTCCCTCCTAAGGAAAACAAGTTAACGCTTAGATCCATATAAAAGTTATCTAATAATGCATGCACTAACATCTAACAACACATAACAGCTACCTAAAAAACATGTGTAACATCAGTCCATAAACCCTATAATTTGTGACACTGGATCCAGCATCCCCCCTGGGAAGGGGCTGGAGTGGATTGAACTGGTAAACCCAAAAGACATGAGCACATATTACAGCCTGTATATCTAGGGTCAAGTCACCATCTCTGCAGACTCCTCCAAGAAACTGTTCTTCCTGCAGCTCTACTCACTGACAGCTGTAGACACCACCACCTATTACTGCATAAGAGACGCAGGACAGAGCAGGGAGTGCTACCAAAGGGGAGGTGGATTTATAATAAGACAACTGGAATATACTTTATGCTGTAGGGGGTGAAAGAAAGGGGAAATTTCCAACAGAGGAGCCACCCCTATTTCCCCTACATCATAGCCCCATCCACAAAAGAATTTTAAACATTTTGTTTCTGGGCCCACCCCACTGAAAGGTCCACTAGGTGACTCCCTGAGACGGGGCAGTGGTTAGATTAATGGTGAGATACTTTGGGCCTGGTTTCCAAAAGATGCTCATCTCATCTGTCACTGACATCCATTATTGGTGGAGATGATTATCCACTCTTGGGTGTCTGGCTTGCCTTGACTCCAGTTGGGCACCCAAAAATTCAGACTCCCAAACTCATAAAACACTTTCGGAAATGTTTCCTTTGGGAGCAGATTTCAGAGCTGCTAATCAGGCATTCCTCCGGCTGAGGAAAGCTCCAGGGGTATGTCTACACTGGAGGCTCTGTTAAGTCTACTTAGAGAGTCCACGTTGAAAACTCCTGTCAACTGCCTGTGTCCACACTGGCAGGTGCTAGATTGACGGAGTAGTGGTGTGTTGAGGCCAATTAGGTCAACGTAAGGGCTTTCCCCATCTACGCTGGCTTAAGTCGACTTAATAAGGTCCACTTCAGTGTTAAGTCAACCGTAAGAGTTGGTGTTATTAAGTTGACTTAAGGAAGCACTTAAGTTGACTTAATAAAAGCCCAGTGTGGATGCAGGAGTCTGTAGGTTGACTTAACCTTCCTTAAGTGGACCTAAGGCTCCAGTGTAGATGTACCCCAGGTGTCCAACTCCTCCCAAAATCAGCCTCCGACCTTCTATTCACTAGCAGAAGAAGGGTCATTTTAGGGAAAAGGTGCTAGACTGCTTTAAAAATTAGGGTTCGATTCTGGTCTCTGCCAGACCCTGTCTGAGAGAAACTTGGTCACTCAATTAATCTCTATTTATTTCTGTCTCAGTCCCCATCTACAAAAATTCCACCTATCCAATCCCATATCCCAGAAACTATGTGAAGAGACCTACCTTTCTTTACAAGCAACAGCTGCTGCTCTAGATATGGTAGTAGATGACAAGAGGTCGATTAGTGGTCTCTGGGCCCCTGGGTCTCCCCCACTGGTGGGCTCCACCTGGGGTCCTGCCCGCCCTCGCCTGGGGCCACAACCCCCGTCCGCCTAGGCCCCTTCCCCCTGTGGGAGGGCTGGTGCTGGGGGACTGGGGCCAGAGTCCGGCCCCAGCCCAGATGACCAGTCCCCCAGGACAGTGCGGCCAACCGGCACATGCAGGGCCGCTTCCAGGGCAGCCCAAGTGTGGCCGTACTGCACAACAGACAGCCCCATCCCGCCTTGCCTCTGGGGGTGGACCAGCTGGCCCAGAGGCAGGGCGGGAGAACAGAACCCTGCCTCTGGCCCAGGGCAGTTCCACTGCCCCCCAGAGCTGCATGGCAGCGGGCCTTCCACATTTTGTGTGCCCCTGGGCACGGGCCCCACAATCCGATGCATTAATCTGCCCATGTAGATGACAGAACTAGGAGCAGTTGTCTCAAATTGCAGTGGGAGAGATGTAAATTGGATATTAAGAGAAACTTTTTCCTTATGTTGGTGAAGCAAAGAATTGGCTTACTTAAGGAAGTGGTGCAATATCTATCATGAGAGGTTTTTAAGGAGCAGCTTGACAAAGCCCTGGCTTGGGTTATCTATTTGAGGTTAGTCCTGCTTGGAGCAGGGGGTTGGACTAGATACCTCTTGAGGTCCCTGCCAACCCTTATCTTCTAGCAGTCTTCTAGGATTCTAAGCATCCCCAGACAGCTGAAAAGACATATAAAATAAATGCATGGAAAAGGAAAGAATCCAAGAGCCCTCTATCCAAAAGTAAGGCAATATCATAATACTGATTTTTTATCTCAGAAAACATCTGCTTTAGAACCACTGTAACAAACACAAGGTGCCCAAAACCACTGTGATGGGCAACAGTATAAGAACCTAATCTAGCATGCAGGAATAGTCATATTGAGTCAGAGCAATGGTCCAGCTAGCCCAGTAGCATATCTGCTGACAGTGGCCAATGTCAGGTATTTGAGAGGGAATGAAGAGAACAGGGCAATTCATTGAATGATCCAAACCCTCTCATCCCATCCCAGCTTCTGGAAGTCAGAGATATAAAAACACTGGGTGAATAGGGTTGCATTGCAGAACCATCTTGGCTAATAGCAGAGGATTGAACTATCCTCCCATAATTTATCAAATTCTTTTTTAATCCTATTTTAATTTCTCCTTTAGGATAGCTCCTGGTAATGAGATCCACAGGTAGATTGTATGTTGGATGAAGTACTTGCTGAAGTTTTTTTTAAAGCTGCTGCCTGTTTCTTTCTTTCTTTCAGACTAAGACTCACCCAAAGAAAGAAAGAAAGAAAGAAAGAAAGAAAGGGGCAGATCAGACATTATTGACTAACAGCTTGTCCACTTCCCTGCCCTGTTACACAGCTGTCAGAGAGCCACTGAACAAAGGTGATAAACAGCTCCTGTGGCTTCAGCTCCTTTTCAAGGTTGATACTAGAGTCTGCTCTTTATGCAAATCTCCCATCCAGGGTCTCCCTTTAAATAGCAGCTCCTGGGTCCACACAGGACCTGCCTCCCCAGTGAAGTGAATTTCATTTTGTCTGTATTTTTTTACCTTTTAAAAAGATGGAAAATCTATTGTTCCTTCTGACTTTATTCACTCTCTCACCCTGTAAGTCACAAGGAGATGCTCTGAGGAAATGATCAAAATCCTTAGAAAGAGAGGTAATGATTTAACAGAAACTTTTCCTATCTTTGCAGGTGTCCTGGCCCAAATCCAGCTGGTCCAGTCTGGGCTGGGAGTGGTGAAGCCTGGAGAGAGCCTCACGCTGACCTGTAACGTATCTGGTTACACCATTTCTTCTGGTTCCTATTGGAGCTGGATACGGCAGGCTCCTGGGAAAGGCTTAGACTATATGGGGCGTATCTATGGAGCTAGCGGGAGCACAAACTACGCCCCAGCTTTCCAGAGCCGAATCACCATCTCTGCTGACAATTCCAAGAACCAGTTCTCCCTGCAGCTCCGCTCGCTGACAGCTGCAGACACGGCCACCTATTACTGCGCGAGAGGCACAATGACACAGAGCAAAGCAGGGACCTGTACAAAAAGGGGAAGTGGTTTCTATGCAGACATTCAGGATATTTAGTGCTGCCATTTTCTCCTCAGGGACACTGACAGGACTAGAGAAGGAGAGACAATCTATTAGGAGTCAAGTCCTCATAAGATTCTTACCAGGCAATGACACACTGACATTGCAGAACACCAGTAACGTCGATTCTCAGTAAAGATCCAAGGGCTAAACAAGGAAACCCCAGGGAAACCGCAGCTCCCAGCATGTTCTGTCAAACCCAGCTGTGTTCATCACATTTCCTGTTCCATTCAGACCCCAGGATTCCCCACTGGAGTAACCAGTGATATCCATTTGCATAGGGCTGGAATAGGGAAATGGCATTTAATGCAAAGGTCACCCAGTGATCCAAACTGAAAGGAGAAAGATCTCCCTGGCAGTGTAAAAGTGCCTTACATCAGTCTGTCTTATTCCCTTTCCCCTGGGTTAGGAGCAAGCATTTTGTCTGTGTTATCCTTGGAGGTCAGAGTGTTGAAGACAATGGGCAGAGTTGATGATCCCAGAATATGGGTTCACCCTGATCCTGTCCAACCTTTTCTCAAAAATGTCCAAAATCCAGTTGTAAAGGGCATACTTTGAAATGGAGTCACTCTAGATCAGTGGTTCTCAACCTGTGGGTCGGGACCCCTTTGGGGGTCGAATGACCCTTTCACAGGGGTCGCCTAAGACCATCGGAAAACACATATATAAATACACATATATAAATAATTTTATGGTTGGGGGTCAGCACAACATGAGGAACTGTATTAAAGGGTTGCGGCATTAGGAAGGTTGAGAACCACTGCTCTAGATCCTTTCCAGGTCTGCCTGAAGGGCCCTCACACAAACATAACACGGAGCAAGTTCCCTTCCCTCCAGCAGCACACAGCCATCTGTCTGCCAACACCTCTCCCCTCAGAGGTGTCTCTTCTATACAAAAAGCCCCTAACAGGACAGCGATGCATTTCTCCCTGGTGTCTGCTCTAGATGTGCCCTGGCCTGGGTTACTGCCATCATGGTCCCAGAGGCTGCGTCTTCTCTCCCTGCATGGTTCTCTGCCCTTCAATAACCCTCTTCCTCACTCCTTGGTGCCTAAAAGCAGCCTTTAGCTCCCCCTGCTGCAGCTTCTCCCCAATCAGCAACTCCCAGGGAAGTCCCATGTCTGCGGACATCTCTCCGGAGTTTCTGTTTTTCAGCCCTGCCCAGAGCTTTGCTGCTGGAAGACTGGATTCAAACCCTCCACTGTGGGGACCTGAGCCAGCCTCCATTGCTTCACTTGGGAGAGCTTCTAAGAACACTGTGCTAACACAAGAGGATGTGTCACTCTGCTTTTTAACACACAGCATGACCTACCGGAGGTGTCTCTGTTTATATCCACTAGATGAAACCCACATGCAAATTTCTACGCCTGAGGTTCTTGTTTAAATACAAATCCCTGAGTCCAGGAGTCTCAGTTTGCCCACACACAGAACTGCCTGATCCTGTCTGCTCGGGAATTTTCCATCAGTGCATGAAAAGAAGAATGAAATTTCTGCTGCTTTTCGTTTGCCTCTTATTGGTCCCCACCTGTGAGTGACTTTTACAGACTGGGAGAATTAGGGGAAGATCCTCAGATTCATTCAGGGGCTAATTCTTTCCATGTTTGGTTTCCCTTTTTCAGGTGTTGTCACTCAGGTGCAGCTTGTAGAGTCTGGCCCAGGTGTGGTGAGACCTGGACAGACCCTCACACTGACCTGTGCTGTCTCCGGTGTCTCCATCACTGACAGCAGCTATGTTTGGAACTGGATCCGGCAGCCTCCCGGGAAAGGGCTGGAGTGGGTAGCCCGTATATATCCATATGATGGGAGAAAGTGGTTTGCTCCGTCTCTCCAGAGCCGGACCACCATCTCTTTAGACAATTCCAAGAACCAGTTCTCCCTGCAGCTGGCCTCCCTCTCAGCTGCAGACACCGCCACCTATTACTGTGCCAGAGAAGCACAGTGACACAGAGCAGAGCAGAGACTGGTACAAAAGGGGGAAGCTGATTGTCACTCGGGGCCCTTGACACTAACTTCTACATTTGAAGCTGGTGAGACACTGGGCAAAAGGGTATTAAGGAGGTGGAAAGAGGTGAGGGATAATTCCTCTTCTCCTAACTCGGTTCCTTGCAACACAGAAAAAACAAACAATAAGTTATGTGGCATTTCTAAATACTAACAAGTTTATTTAACACATAAGCTTTTCTGGGCATTTTGACCCATTTGTGCCTAGTGTAACCATCTGAAAATGCCAAGATCAGGACAGGCTGCTAAAATGACAGCATATTCTCCCAGCTCTGATGGGTGACACTGAAGTCTGGCTTCCCGCCAACTACAATTCAACCTCTGCCAGGAGTCTAGGAAGAAACTTCCCCCATGGATAGATTATTCCACCGGTGGCAACCTGACACCTTCCTCTTAAAATTGGGGTGCCATCAATGTCCCTCTGCCTTTTTCATTGGACAAACTGGACTGTCTCTGCACAAAAGAATGAATGGACACAAATCAGAGATCAGGGATGGTAACATTGAAAAACCAATATGGGAAATCCTTCAAACTCGCTGAACCCTCTCTGTCTATGTCTACACTACAAAAAGTTAGGTTGACTTAAAGAAGTAAGGTTGACTTTGACTTTAAGTCAACCTAAAGTTGATCTTATTGGGTCGACTTAACAAAGTGGTTTCCCTGAACGGGGACTTAGTAAGTCGACTTAACTGCTCTTAGGTCGACCTAATAAAGTGGACTTAAGCGTCCACACTGTGCTTAGGTTGACCTAAGGAGTTGACTTAAGGGTTAGGTCAACCTAACCGGCAGTTCTTATTAGGTCAACCTAAGCTTTCTTAAGTCAACTTAAGGAAAGCCTGGTGTGGACAGGGACTAAGTTAGGTTGACTTAAGCCTCCTTATGTCAACCTAACTTGCAAGTGTAGACATAGCCTCTGAAAGCAGGGCTGGCCCAAGGTTTTTTTCCCCTCTCCCCTCCCCACCCACACACACCACTGCCCCAATGACTGTGCAACACTGACTGAGAAAGACTGAACTGCTAGACCCTGTCCCCATTCAGTAAACCCAGGTGGTCCTCTTATGAAGCGTTGCTATACCCAGGAAAAAGATTCGGGTCACAGGCTCCCAAACCCACTCTCCTCAGGCCTGCTCCCTCCCCCGCCCCCTCGACTCCAAGCCCATGTGCGCAGCCTCCCCTCTCCCCAACTCCTTCTGACTCAAGAAAGAAGCTAAAGAGCCTTGCCCAGAGGCCCAGATAGCTCCCTCCCAACACTGAGCTGATGGAGCCAGCAGCAGCAGGGCTGGGCAGCCCTCATACAGAGCCCAGTGGGGCTGCCCACATTCGGAGCCAGCAGCCTGGTCCAACTCCCTCCCAGCCCAGTGATAGAGCCAGCAGCGGGTCCAGGCAGCAGGCACAGCTCTCCTCAGCCTAAGCCTAGCACAGAGCCAGCAGGGGGCTAAGAAGCCCCTTCCCCCATGCTGCATGTAATTATGATCTCGATTTAATGGACAGGAAAACTGAGGCACATATCATAGAAGGTATTGAATTCCCTCCCCATAAGATTATACCCTACACCCATGGTAGAGCAGGGAATAAAGCCCAGGAGTCACAACTCCCAACTCCCTGCTCTAACCACTAGATCGCACTCTCCACCCAGAGCAGCAAATAGAACCAGGAGTCCTGTTTAAACACAGCCCCATACTCTGTCCTTGGTCTATTCTTTGGTCTCTCTCTCCTCCTTCTCCTCTCTTAACTCCAAGAACCAAGCTAGGATCTGTCTCACCTGAAAGAGCTTCTGATATTTGGGGACACAGGTGGTATATGGTCTGGTGAAGGGATCCCAAGCAGGAGGGGGGTGGAATGGCGTGTGGGAGGACAAAAGTGACAAGGGATCAGAATAGAGTGAAATCAATCACAAACATCCCAGATTCATGTCATGTCTACTGGCATTAGCATCATGTTTCCAGGTCAAAGCTGCTTTCAAATCCAAGGCGAGTTCACTGTGTGAACCACCCATTAACCCCAGATATGTCCCACTGGGCTTGGTCCTATTGTCACGGCCCTGACGCTAGTGGAATCCCTCCTGCTTTACATCAAGCAGATGCAAGATCTGAATTATTAATCCGGGTTCTGGATTAATCCCTGCCTTGTATCTAAGGCCATCATTTCCCTCCAGAAAATGTGTGTTTTGGGGTCTTCCCCTCCCACACCCTCGTAGGAGTGTGTAACTGCCAGTACAAGGCCAAAGGCAGGAGAGAAGCAGCCCCACAAACCCAGGTTGTGGGCCAGGACTCCTGGGTTCTCTTCCTGGGCTGGACAAGGAATGGGATCTAAGGGCTAGGGAAGGGGAGGAGGAGTCCTGCCCTCCCCGCCATGTCTTCCCCAGCCAGGGGCGGCTGAACCCAGGATTTATGCCCCTCCACACACTAGTTTTGGCTCTGCCAGAGCCAGGGGGAGTCAGCATCCTCCCCTCCCCCCATGCGGAAAATCATGGAGCAGGTCCTCAAAGAATACATCCTGAAACACTTGGAGGAAAATAGAGTGATCAGGAAAGGTCAACATGGATTCACCAAGGGAAAATCATGCCTGACCAATCTGATTTCCTTCCATGATGAGATGACTGGATTTGTGGATGCGGGAAGAGCCGTTGACGTGGTATACCTTGACTTTAGCAAGGCTTTTGATACAGTTTCCCACAGCATTCTCATCGGCAAGTTAAGGAAGTATGGGTTGGACGAGTAGACTGTAAGGTGGATCGAAAACTGGTTAGATCAATGGGCTCAGCGGGTAGGAATCAATGACTCGTTGTCTGGCTGGCAACCGGTAACGAGTGGAGTGCCCCAGGGGTCGGTCCTGGGGCCGGTTCTATTCAACATCTTCATTAATGATCTTGATGATGGAATAGACTGCGTGCTTAGTAAGTTTGCGGATGACACCAAGTTGGGGGAAATGGTAGATACTCTGGAGGGCAGGGACAGGATCCAGGGAGACCTGGACAAATTGGAACACTGGATCGAAAGAAACCTCATGAGGTTCAACAAAGACAAATGCAAAGTCCTGCACTTAGGATGGAAAAATCCCATGCACTGCTACAGGCTGGGGACCGATCGGCTAAGTAGCAGCGCTGCAGAAAAGGACCTGGGGGTTATGGTGGACGGGAAGATGAATATGAGCCAACAGTGTGCCCTTGTTGCCAAAAAGGCCAATGGCATATTAGGCTGCATCAGTAGGAGTATTGCCAGCAGATCGAGGGATGTGATAATTCCCCTCTATTCGACACTGGTCAGGCCGCATCTGGAATATCGTGTCCAGTTTTGGGCTCCCCACTACAGAAAGGATGTGGACAAATTAGAAAGATTCCAGTGGAGGGCAACAAAAATGATTAGGGGGCTGGGGCACATGACTTATGAGGAGAGACTGAAGGAACTAGGCTTATTTAGTCTACAGAAGAGAAGACTGAAAGGAGATTTGATAGCAACCTTCAACTACTTGAAGGGGTGCTCCAAAGAGAACGGAGCTATGCTGTTCTCGATGGTAGCAGAGGACAGAACAAGGAGCAATGGTTTCAAATTACAGCTGGGGAGGTCAAGGTTGGATATTAGGAAAAACTTTCTCACTAGGAGGGTGGTGAAGCATTGGAATGGGCTATCTAGGGAGGTGGTAGAATCTCCATTTTTGGAGATTTTTAAGGCTCGGTTAGATAAAACCCTGGCTGGGGTGATTTAGGGGGAGAGGTCCTGCTTTTTAGCAGGGGATTGGACTAGATGACCTCGTGAGGTCCCTTCCAACCCTATGATTCTATGATTCTATGTGCTTTCCTCAGCAGTGATGAGGGACTTATGCCCCCTCCCAGCTGCTGCTGGAGCCAAAGCAGGAGTCAGTCATCCCACAGCACAACTGAGTTATTTACCTCCTTAAATGATGAATTAAGGACTTTAAGATACAGAGAATTCACTGCTAGGTGAGCCATGCCGTGTGCTACAGAGGAAGGTGAAAAACCCCCACAGCCCAGGCCAATCAGCCCTGGGGGAAAATTCCTTCACGACCACAAATATTGCAATCAGTTAAACCCTGAGCACGTGGGCAAGTCTGAACAGCCAGTTACCCAAGAAACAATTCTCTGTAACCAGTAAACCCCCGATTCTCTAAAGAATCGCAAATTGAAAAATGGTAATCACCGCTGGGTGGGAGGGACGGCGGGCAGCCCTGCGCGTGAGCTATCTAATCCACAGGCTTATGCACGTGGATTCAGCTGCTGCGCGCGCACAACTGTGTCAGTTATATACGCGCGCAGAAGCTGCGTCCACATCCCGCCGTGCATATATACAACTGTGGTTTAGTTATATAGATGGACTGGATCCCCACCTGGGCAGCGGCCGAAGAATCAGCCCCTCCATTCCAGCTGCAGGATCCGTCCCTGGTACAGAGGACCCAGCTGGATGGAGGGGGCAGGGGGGAGAAAGGCAGGTCCTAGGCGGTGGCTCTGTGCAGCCACCGCGGAGAGCCAGTGAGTAGCACGCTTTCATCGGGCCCCTGGGAACTCCCCATCCTAATGGACCCCTTGTGGGGGGGCTTTCTGCACTCCCGGCATTACAGACTCCAGGCTGCCCCCAGGCGAGAGCAATGAGCTTGGAGACGCCGAGGGACCCGGACACGCACCTTCCCCGTTACACCCCGGCTGCCCACGTTGGCTCAGCCGGTCCACGCAGCCAGGCGGCCTCTGGTGAATGTGGCGCCTCCTGCAGCTCTCACACCGGGGCAGAATCCGTCACCCCCCCATCACATGCCCCCCACATCCTCCTCAGTGCCCCCCAGCTCCCCACTCCCTCATCAGAACCCCCATCACCTGCCCCCCACCCCTCCTCACCGCCCCCATCACCTGCCCCCCACATCCTCCTCAGCCCCCCCCAGCTCCCCACCCGATCACCTGCCCCACACTTCCTCCTCTGTGCCCCCCAGCTCCACACCCCATCACCTGCCCCACTCCCTCCTCAGTGCCGCCCAAATCCCCACCTTGTCACCTGCCCCCCAGTCCCTCATCAGCGCCCCCCAGCTCCCTGCCC
>ML685889.1:441842-466226 GCA_007922175.1 Pelusios castaneus | reverse complement strand
ACTCTCCTTGTTCCCCCCCCACACACCCCTCTAACCCGGCCTCTCTCCTTGTCCCCCCCAACCCTCTCCAGGCCTCCCTCCAGCCCCTTCCCAGCCCCCTTACCTGGCCGGAGGCTCGCAGCTGCGGGGACGGCCGGCAGAGCTGCTTCTCGGCCAGGCCGCTCCCACCCTGAGCAAGCTCTGTCTGAGCATGCTCAGGGCGGGAGATTTGAATCTCCCCAGCCTGGCCTCAGCAAGACGGGGATTCAGCTGCTGCGCGCGCCGCTGCGTCCCCGCCGTGCATATATACATCTCTCGTTTAGGTATATAGATAACTCAGAACCCACCCCATATATCACCCCTTCTTAGGTCACTTGTAAATCCACCACCCGTAGCCAAATATCAGTCAATTTCCAAAATAGGCTATCTGATCATACCATCCCCTCCATAAATTTATCAAGCTCAGTTTTGAAAGCAGTTATGGATTTTGCTCCCACAACTTCCCTTGGAAGGCTATTCTTGAACTTTACTCCTCTAATGGTTAGAAACCTGCATCTAATTTCAAGCCTAAATTTCTTGATGGCCAGTTCATAATAATTTGTTCTCGTGTCCACATTGGTGCTGTACTCAAATAATTCTTCTCCCTCCCTGATGTTAATCCCCCTCTGATTTACCGTATTTTTCAGACTATAAGACGCACTTTTTTCCCCCAAAAGTGGGGGGAAAATGAGGGTGCGTCTTATAGTGCGAATACAGTCCAGCAAGCAGTGTTCCCTCTAAGCTGCGGGCGCGCGGCCGCAGAGCGGCCGTCGCACCCCCCCCCCTGCGCAGCAGTGAGGGACCCCCGCGCAGCCCAGCAGCCCCCGCTGCTCCCTCCAACCCCCGGGGCTGTGGCTTTGCCGCGGCACACCCGGCCTGCGCCCGGCCTCTGGGCTGGCCCTCCTCGCCCCCAGGGTGGGACAGGCTGGCTCAGGCTCGGGTCTGGAGCGCAAGCCTGCTTGCCTGCCCCACGCAGCCGGGCCAGAGGGGTGTCTGTGGCAGCGGCGGGCTCCCGGGCTCCCACCCGCTGTCCGCCTCCTTCCCGGGGCCGGGGCCGGGCTAATCCACAGCCCCAGCCTCCCAGCACCGGGCCGGGATCAGCCTCCAGGGCTGGGGTGTGCTCCCCCCTCCCACCGGCGGCTTCCCAGGGCCGCGGTAGGGTCCTCCGGCCTCCTGCGCCCAGCCTCTGGGCTGGCCCTCCCTGCCCCCAGGGCGGGACAGGCAAGCTCAGGTCTGGAGCGCAAGCCTGCCTGCCTGCCTGCCCGCCCCACGTGGCCGGGCCAGAGGGGTGGCTGCGGCAGCGGGGGGCTCCAGGGCTCCCACCCGCCGTCCGCCTCCTTCCCAGCCTGGGGCTGGGGCCGGGCTAATCCATGGCCCCGGCCTCCCAGCACGGGGCCGGGATCAGCCTCCGGGGCTGGGGTGTGCTCCCCCCCACCGGTGGCTTCCCAGGGCCGTGGTAGGGTCCTCCCCCGCCGGCGGCCTTGGCTGGCTTTCTTCCTTTCTCTTCCTTCTCTTCTTTCCTTCCCCTTTCTTCTTTTCTTCTTTGTCTTCCTTCTTTCTCTTCCTTCCTTCTTTCTCTCCCTTCCTTTTTCTTTCCTTCTTTCTCTTCTTTGCCTGCCTTCTTTTTTCTTCCTCTCTTTCTCTTCCTTCTTTCTCTTTTTTCCTTATTTGTCTTCCTTTTTTCTTTCTCTTTTTTCCTTCCTCTTTCATCTTTCTCTTCCTTTTTCTTTCTTTATTTCCTCTTCCTTCCTTCCTCTTCCTGTTTCCTCTTCTTTCTCTCTTTCTTTGCTTCCTTCCTTTCTCTTCCTTCTCTTTTTTCTTTCTTTCTTTTCTTCTTTTTTCTTTCTTTCTCTTCCTTTCTCTTCCTTCCTTCTTTCTCTCCCTTTCTCTTCCTTCCTTCTCTCTTTTTTCTTTCTCCCTTCCTTTTTCTTTCCCTCTTTTGCTTTCCTTTTTCTTTCCTTCTTTCTCTTCTTTGCCTTCCTTTCTCTTTCCTTCCTTTTCTCTTCTTTCCCTTCCCTTTTCTTTCCTTCCTTTTCTCTTCTTTGCCTTCCCTTTTCTTTGTTTTCTCTTCTTTGCCTTCCCTTTTCTTTCTTTTCCTGCTCTAAAAACTGGGTGCCTCTTATGGTCAGGTGCGTCTTATGGTCCGAAAAATACGGTATTTATAGAGAGCAATCATATCCCCCCTCAACCTTCTTTTGGTTAGGCTAAACAAGCCAAGCTTCTTGAGTCTCCTCTCATAAGGCAGGTTTTCCACTCCACAGACCATCCTTGTAGCCCTTCTCTGCACCTGTTCCAATTTGAATTCATCAACAGTCATAGAATCATAGAACAATAGGGTTGGAAGGGACCTCACGAGTTCATCTAGTCCAACCCCCTGCTAAAAAGCAGGACCACTCCCACTAAATCACCCCAGCCAGAGTTTTGTCTAACCGGGCCATAAAAACCTCCAAAGAGGGAGATTCTACCATCTTCCTAGATAGCCCATTCCAATGCTTCACCACCCTCCTAGTGAGAAAGTTTTTTCCTAATATCCAACCTTGACCACCCCAGCTGTAATTTGAAACCATTGCTCCTTGTTCTGTCCTCTGCTACCATCGAGAACAGCATAGCTCCGTCCTCTTTGGAGCACCCCTTCAAGTAGTTGAAGGTTGCTATCAAATCTCCTTTCAGTCTTCTCTTCTGTAGACTAAATAAGCCTAGTTCCTTCAGTCTCTCCTCATAAGTCATGTGCCCCAGCCCCCTAATCATTTTTGTTGCCCTCCACTGGACACTTTCTAATTTGTCCACATCCTTTCTGTAGTGGGGAGCCCAAAACTGGACACAATATTCCAGATGCAGCCTGACCAATGTCGAATAGAGGGAAATTATCACATCGCTCGATCTTTTGGCAATATTCCTACTGATGCAGCCTAATATGCCACTGGCCTTTTTGGCAACAAGGGCACACTGTTGGCTCATATTCATCTTCCCGTCCACCATAACCCCCAGGTCCTTTTCTACAGCACTGCTACTTAGCTGATCGGTCCCCAGCCTGTAGCAGTGCATGGGATTTTTCCGTCCTAAGTGCAGGACTTTGCACTTGTCTTTGTTGAACCTCATGAGGTTTCATTTGGCCCAGTGTTCCAATTTGTCCAGGTCTCCCTGGATCCTGTCCCTGCCCTCCAGAGTATCTACCATTCCCCCCAACTTGGTGTCATCTGCAAACTTACTAAGTACGCAGTCTATTCCAACATCAAGATCATTAATGAATATGTTGAATAGAACCGGCCCCAGGACCGACCCCTGGGGTACTCCACTTGTTACCAGTTGCCAACCAGACATCGAGCCATTGATTCCTACCTGCTGAGCCCGTTGATCTAGACAGTTTTCGATCCACCTTACGGTCCATTCGTCCAATCCATACTTCCTTAACTTGCCGACGAGAATGCTGTGGGAAACTATATCAAAAGACTTGCTAAAGTCAAGGTATATCATGTCAACGGCTCTTCCCGCATCCATAAATCCAGTCATCTCATCATCAGGGTGATCATCCTTCTCCCTCAGCCACCGGAACCTCATTGTGCTAAGCAGTTGTCCCATTATACTTCTCCTTCCTGTGCTACTCTGTGCATCTGGTGAGGTGGGGGTGGACTTCTTGGCTCCACGTCCCAGCGAGGGATTGGCCCCCTCTCTCTGTCAATTTCTAAAGGAGGCTGTACCTCCTGTTCCTTACACCTGCCCTTTAATTATGGCTGTTTCTCATTTTAAATCTGGTCTCTTTCCCCATCAGGCAATCCTAGTAGAATCTTATTTTTCTCTATGTATTGTTTGTATTTTATACCATTTTCCCATCTCATTTTGCAGTACCCACTGGTCCAACCCGGGGACACCCCTGACTTCACTGGACTTCAGTAACAGCCTTCCAAGCGTAACAGTGAAAGGGCAAAAATCCTAGCTGGTTTCAAAATTGAGTATGGTAAATTTATGGAGCAGGTGGTATGATGGGACAACCTAATTTGGTGATTGACTGATCTTTAACTACTAGTTGTGAACATTCCCAATGGTCTGTGATAGGATGTTTTATGGGGTGGGTTCTGAGTTACTATAGAAAATTCTTTCTTGGGTGCCTGGCTGATGACTCTTGCTCACATGCTCAGGGTTTAGCTGATCACCATATTTGGGATCAGGAAGAAATTCATCCCCCACCCCCACCCTCCGAGCAGATTGGCAGAAGTCCTGGAGGGGTGTTCGGGGGGTTCACCTTCTTTGCAGCGTGGAACATGGGTTACTTGATGGCAGATTCTCTGTGCCTTGATATCTTTAAATCATGATTTGAGGACTTCCGTAACTCAGTCATAATTTAGGGTTCTGTCCCAGGAGTGGTGGGGGAGGTTCTGCAGATTTTGCAGATCTGACCCTAGATGATCATATTGGTCCTCTAACAGAATGCTTCATGGCCCAGCCCTGTTTCTGCTTCTTCTCTAGTTACAAAGTCATTCAGAGACCCTTGATGTCATAACCATGGCTACAGGTTTATTTACTAGTGCTCCCACCACTGTTTGTTTACATTGTCTGCTCTCTTACCAGCCAGTCTAAAGAGGGAAAAAACACCACTCGGTTTCCATCCCTGGCTTCCTTCTGCCTCCACCCTTGAATCCTTCTCCCTTGGCTTGCTTTATACATCCCAGGCTAATTGCTGGCAGCTCTCTCTGATTGTCTTGTTAGATGCTGGATTTCTCCAGATAGCTCCAATTTACCTTCTGCAATGGGAGTTGGCATGGCAGGGGTCTGACTCACCAATCTTACCCAACCCCCATCACAGTCCCTTCTAACCTTCTGTCTATAATTTTGGATCGCATCTTATGATCCTACACAGTCCTCCACCTACCAAGAGATCTCTTGCCACTTTATACATATGGGAGTGACACCTACGTGCAAATCCCTGTATTAATGGGTCTCTCCTTACAGACCCTGTGGCCTCACAAAGCCATCTCCTGTCATTAGACATGTGCAAAGCTGAGCACAATGGCACACTGTGGTGTAAAGAGGACACCTGTACCCAATACAGTCCTGTCGTGTACTGAGCACTCACCCCCATCATCTCTAATACCCACCCTGGGAAACACGCATGAAAATTGAGGGTTTCTGGTTAAATACAAACCCTTGGTTCTAGAGCCACCATATCTCCCCAGAAGCCAAGCTGATGATTCCTGCCTCATGGGAAATGTTTCACTTTTTATGAAGTCAAGAATGAAATCGATGTTGCCTTTCCTTCCTCTGCTATCTGTCCCCTCCTGTCACTGTTTCTGGCACAGTGGAGAAATGAGGGATCAACCCATAGATTGTTTGGTTAGCTAAATCATTCATTGTTCTCTTTTGCTTTCTCCAAGTGTTCTCTTGCAGGTGCAGCTGGTCCATTCCAACCCAGGAGCAGTGAAGCCTGGAGAGACCCTCATACCGACCTGTGCTGTCTCTGTGTTCTCCATCTCTACTCAGTATAAATTATGACATGGTTATGGCAGTCCCCCAGTAAAGAGCTGACGTGGGTGGGACGGATGCAGCCATATGAGGGAAGCACAGCCTATGCCCTGACTCTCCCAGGCCAAGTCACCATCTCTGCCGACATTGCCAAGAACCAGTTCTTCTGGCAGCTCTGCTCACTGAGTCTATGTCTACACTAAGAAATTTAGGTTGACTTTACCAAGCCAACTTTACTAAGTCGACTTTAAGTCGACCTTATTAAGTCGACTTAGAGAATCCACACACGACTCTTAAGTTGACTTAAACCTGGCCTTACTAAGTCGACTTAGAGAGTCTATAAATAGACTCTCTAAGTCGACTGGTTAGGTCCAGGGGGAGGCGAGGCTCCTTTGGAGCCTCACTCCCCAGGCTTGGGGGGCTTGTCCTGGGGAGAGCCAGCCCTGCATGGGGCTGGCTCTCCAGGAGGCAGCAAGCACCGGAGCAGTCTGGGGGAGAAGGGAGTGCGGAGCTCCCTTCTGAATCGGACCACTCAGCTCCCTTCTAGCCGGGACCAAGCAGTCCTGGCTGATGGGAGCCCCGCGCTCCCTTCTGGTTGGGACCAAATGGTCCCCGCATCCAGCCAGAAGGGACCACAGGGCTCCCTTCTCTCTGGGACCCTAGCAGTCCTGGCTAGAAGGGAGCCCCGTGGCTCCTTTCTGCTCAGGACCCAAGTGGTCTCAGCAAAAATGGAGCTGTTGTTTCCTTCTTGCAGGGACCCACTGGGGTCCTAGCTAGAAGGGAGCACGGGGCTCCTTTCTGCCGGGACCCCAGCAGTCCCAGCCAGAATGCAGCCCTGCAGCTGCTTTCTGGCTGGGACCACGATCCAGCTGCTAGGGAGCCCCCAGAGGTTCCCCAGCAGTTGGAGTGCCAGCATGGTGCTCCAGCTGCTGCGGAACTGGAACCCCAGCAATTGCTGGCACAGCGCTCCAGCTGCTGGGAAACCTCCGGGGACTCCCCAGCAGCTGGAGCTCCAGCAATTGCCAGCATGGCACTCCAGCTGCTGGGGAACCTCTGGGGGCTCCCCAGCAGCTGGAGCACCAGCAATTGCCATGGAGTCCCCGGAGGTTCCCAAGCAGCTGGAGCGCCATGCTAGCAATTGCCGGGGCTCCAGTTCCCCAGCAGCTGGAGCGCCATGCTGGCACTCCAGTTGCTGGGGAACCTCTGGGGGCTCCCCAGCAGCTGGAGGGCCAGCAATTGCCATGGCGCTCCAGTTGCTAGGGAGCCCCCCGGGGGCTCCCTAGCAGCTGGATCATGGTCCCAGTCGGAAAGGAGCCCCACGCTCCCTTTTTCCCCTGCCCTAAGTCAAGTCGACTTAGGGCATCCACACTACTTAAGAGAACTTAAGAAGACAACTTAAGCATTAAAGTCAACTTAAAAGAAGGTCTAATTAAGTCGACTTTAAATTTCCTTAAATCAACTTAAGCAGCAGCAGCTTAAGTCGACTTAAGAAAACTGTAGTGTAGACGCAGAGTAAATTAAGTTGACTTAGGCTACTTACGTCGACTTAATTTACTAGTGTAGATGCACCCTGAGAGCTGCAGACACCACCACCTTTTACTATGCCAGACACACAGTGAAATGTAGCACAGGAGAGATCAGTATAAAATGGGAAGCTGTTTTCGTGCAGATATGCAGGGTATTTAATCTCTACAGCTCCCATTTTCTGTAGCCTCGGCAGGATCTGATTTTTATTGGTAAATGTGGATTTCAACAAACACATGGACCCTTTCTCCCTCCTTCCTGCACTTTCAAAATTGTTTACTATCATTCACACTGAAATTTACAAATTTTCAAACTGAAAAAAAATCTCAAAGCACACAGTTCTCTGCCACTATACATACAAGAAAAAATGCTTTCAAACAGCTAACCATGTTAGCTGTCAAAATTATTTTAACAAACAAAATTCTACCTGGCCTAATTATCTCTCAACTCCGCTTGAACACAGGCCAGTGTTTTCTTACAGAATACAAGGGATCACTTCCAGTCCTTACATATGTTGTCGGTTCCCTCTAGGAGGAGCTGCTCTGGCTGCTACCCTGGGAGCAAGGTCTCAAAGAGACACAAAAGACTGACTGGAATTATCAATGAACTCAAAGTACCCACAGTCTGAATGAGATAACCACAAAAATGCAGAACCCAGAAATGATACTTAGGCCTTGTACACACTACAGCATTATTGCGCAATAATGCTCATTACCATGCGATAATGCTGAGAGCGTACACACAAATGTTGCTTGTTGCTCAGCAACAGCCGTCTTGCCGCGCAACATGAAAACCACCTGGACAAGAGGCATAGCCATCATTGCGCAACGGCTGTTGTGCATCAGAGTGTGTGTGTACATTCATTGTGTGTTAAACAGCCTCCGGAACTGTCCCAGAATGCCAATCAAGGCTACTCTGGGACACCGGAGCTGTCACACTTGCCTAAGAGAGCAGTGAAATTGACAAGTAGCTGCCAGGGCTCCCTGATCCCCAGTGGCATCGGAACTCCAGCTGCTGTGGCTGTTGGCTCCCCAGCAGCACAAGGGTCCCAGATGCTGGGGTTGCCCAGCATTGCCTGGTGAACCCCAGCAGCTAGAGCTCCGATGCCGCTGGGGAACCCCAGTGGCTGGAACCCTGCTGCTGCCGGGGAGCTGGCAACCCTGGTGGCTGGAGCTCCACTGCCAGACTGGAACCCTGGCTGCTACAGGGCATGGTGGGATAGGTGCCCACTATGCACTGCTTCTTGCAATGAAAAGTCAAAGGAGCATGTGAACACTGCTTTTCATTACAAGGAGTGCTGTGTGGACGGGGGAAAGCGCAATAAAAATCATGTGACTTTTACTGCACAATGGGCTTGCTGCAGAATAATTTTGCAGTGTGTACATGGCCTTAAATTCCTGGCACAAAATCCCATCTGCTTGGGAACTGCAAAAATACAGAGCCAGTTGAGAGTGGCCAAATAGTAATTCTGGGGTGCTGGACATTTTTCTCTGTTAAACATACACTCCGGGTCAGTGGCATACCAAGAGGGTGGCAGGGGGCATGCCTTTGGGCACTGGCCTGGGATGGAGTGCTGAACAGGTGCTCTCCAAACCCTGCTCTGTTGGACTGTTGTGCTGCCTAAGAGTCACACACAGTTGAGCTGAGGTGACAGGTGTTTGAAAGAAAAACAAACAGGTTGTCCCTGGAGGAGGATAGGATCAAATGGTACCGTTTATTAACAACTCGTTGTCTCGACATCTCGAGTGAGCACTGCAGGGTTGTTTTACAACTCTCTTATACAGAACAGTATGATAATACATACATGATTGACAGTGCCCCAAAGACCCTTATTTGGTGACCTTAACACTCATATAATGATTACATAATGCATATTATTAGTTACGCCCCTGTTTACTTGTTTACTGATTTAGTTAGTGGCACACAGGCATCTAGCTCACAACATGTTACTTTTATTACAACAATGCCCATAATATTACTGACCAAGCATTTTTCAAGGAGGAGAGGAGTGGGAAAGTTGATAAATATATTTCTTTCAAGGCTCTTATGCAGGAAAGAGAGGATAGTTTCTGTTGGTTACATTTCTATCTGAAACCATAAGAAAGGAAGCTAGGACAGGGAAGATAATAAATCTTTCACTAGCTTCTAATTACAAGAAGAGACTGATCCTGTTACCATAACAGCTGTGAACCCTGAACCCTAAGCGGTATCCCAATGTCCAAGCAGTTCCTAACAGGCAGGCAAAAAAGCAAATTCTATTCTAAACTATTGTTATTACAGGCTGAGGGTTACTAATCTGTTATTCTTATGTTATGTTTAAATATAAATGCTGATTGCCTTTAATGCAGTCCCATGATATCCTGTGCCACAGGCCTGACCCAATTCCCAATGTTGTCTTATTTTAAACTTTCCTACAACAGGGGATAAGGACTGATCTGGATTAACTGTAACCAGCTGCCTGAGAGGGAGAGGGTAGAGGCAGATCAGGGGCCTTAGGGCCCCTGGGCCCCTCACCGGTGAGCCCCCCACCTGAAGCCTGCCCCCCTCCTGCCTGGGGATCCAGCCCTCCCTGCTCCCCCCCACCAGCCTGCGGCTCTGGCCCTGTGCGGGCAGACCAGCACTGGAGGGAAGGAGGGGAGGACTGGGGTCAGATTCTGGCCGCAACCTGGCTGGTCGACCCCCAGGGGTGCTGGGGCTGACTGGCGTGCGCAGTGAGGCTTCTGGTGTGGCCCAAAGGCCGTGCCAGAGGACATACTGCATGTGCCAGTTGGCCCCACCACCTCCACAGGGGCCAACCAGCCAGGCCACGGCTGGCCCGCTCCGCTCCCCCAAAGACAGACCTGCTGGCCCAGGGGCAGGGAGGAGTGTGGAGCTCAGCCTCTGGGCTGGCCCGCCCCACTCCTCTCCCACTGCAGCAGGTTGGAGGCCCCCACATCGTGATGGGCCCCTAGGCATGGGCCCCATAGGCCCCTGTGCTAATCCTATTGTAATTAAAATGAAAAACTAGCAGGATCTCATTCAGGGGGACAAGGCAATATGCCACATTTATTATAAGAAAAACACAATTATGTTAATAGCTAATATCTAGTAGCTGTACACACAGACATACACACTCGTTCACACAGACACACACCCCAGGTGTTCTGCTGTTGGTCATGTATAGTTACCAGCCCTGATTGTTGCTTGTGATCATAGCTTGAGTTCGGTGGCTGGTGTCTGCAGCTCATGGCCGCTACCTGTCCAGGACAGCTGGGCATGAGGAAGAGTGGAGGCTCTGTCAGGCACACAGCTGTGCACTAATGGTCTTGGATGCGGTAGAGAACATTACCCAAAGCTATGCAGACTCACCCATATTTTATATCTTTTTGTCCATGGATCTTGCTGTGTCCACACTGCCCCAGGGCAGGGCCATCATTGGGGGGAGAGGGGAGCAAACGGGGCAATCGCCCAAGGCCCTGCGATTACGTGGGCCCTACACTGTCCCGCTCCCAGCGGGACAGTGTGGGGCCTGCCATAGCTCCCCCCACAGCTGCACCTCGCTCTGCTCCCTGCTGCCTTCAGCAGTGAGCTGAAGGCAGTGGGGGGGGGGCAGGGGGGCGGGAGTGCTTTGCCCAGCCTCTGGCCAGTCCTTCCTGCCCCCAGGGTGGAGCAGGCAGGCCCAGGGGTGGGGCAGGTGCACAGGATGAGGCATCTGGGCTGGCCTATCCCACAGCCACACCCACGGTCCCCGGCCATGGCTGGGGGCAGCCCCCACCCACCAACAGCGTGGCCTCGGATGGGTCCAGCTCCCGGCGGTGGCCTCAGGTCCTCAGCTAGGGCAGCGGCATGGCCACGGCCAGGGTCAGCTCCCAGCGGAGGCCTTGGGTCCCCTGCTGGGACCTTTAAATCATTTGTATGTATGCGATTGATTTAATCCTTTAACAGTTCTCTTACAGTTTCACCCCCCCATCCCCTTTTATTATAAACCTTTAGTTTTAGTTACTAAAGGATTGGCTACCAGCATGGTAGTTTTTCCAAACTTATACTGATCTCGTGATGTGGCTGATCCCTTGGGGTCAGGAGAACTCTTTTGGTAAGGAGCATGGAGTTGTAGGTAACTTATCTCTTTACGGGATCCAGTGACTGACTTGGAGCCAGAGGCTGAAGTGCAGTAAAGGGGCTGTTTATATTTTATTTAGGCTTGTTGGTGACCAGTGTGGGGAGTAAGAAACATTGTTTATAGCTGGTTAGGAAGTCTAACTTCAGGTGTCACCTACCATTGCTGGGAGAAGCTGCTCTCCATTTGCAGCCTGCCCTGACCGTAGCATCTTCAGGTGATCTGCTCTAGGCATAGACAGGTCACACCCACCCTGTGCCCCAAACATATGGGATGTTACCTGATACCCACAAGGACTCACAGATAAACATTCTCTCCATGTAGACAAAGTTGGCATGAACTGAGGACATTTCAGGATACTTTCTATGAGTCTTTCTGTTCCAAGGCTTCCTCAAGTAGAAACACTACTGGAATCCAGGGCTTTAACAAAAGTCCTCTCTAAGCAGGATATTGCATGATATTCCTGGCCCCAGCCTCTGAAGCTTCTGTCACTGGCTGTGGACAAAAACAGAGGGACTGTTGGTCAGACCAATTCCTGCAATTTCTGTGGTGTCTCTGGTTACCTTAGGCCATTGGGGTTGCCATAGTGATAGATGGGAGGGTTGTTTAAGTGCTTGGGAAATCCTGTTTGTCTAGTTTTGCAGTTTCTCCAGTCATGCTGAATAAAGCTAAGTAAGGGAGCTTCCAAGCCTGTTATTTCTATTAATCCTATAATATGCCAAATACATATCACTGGAGACGAGACAGAATAATGAGATAACATCTTGTGAATCCAGGAAATCATGAGCCATGTAAGAATTAATTTTTTATATGCCTGTATTATGTGCCTGTAGGGTAGAGGAGCTGACTGGAGTTGAAATCTGATCTATTTGCTTGGTGAAGTCAATGAACTGGAGATAAACAACCACAAGAGGTAGCCATAGCTCCACTCACTGGTTCAGCCATGGCTTCACTCACTGGTTCCCCCGGGAACTTTAATGCTGCCTTAGACACTTGGAATATGTATACAGCACACTTTCAGAACTTTGTGATAATGAATGATATATGTGATGAAAAGAAGGTACCTGTTTTCTTGACCATTAGAAGAGCTAAGACCTATAGTTTTCTGTTTAATTTGTTTTATCCGAAGAAGCCCGAGGCAAAGTATTGTGGTCTTTAGGGAATGGGCCACCCAGGAGATGCAACTAATCAGTGCTGATGCAGGGATGCATAAGGTATCCACAAAACCTACCACCTGGCAGCTGGGAAGGCAGGAATGTCATCAGTTTGGAAAACTGGGTCATCATGAATCAGAGTGCTCGTGTAAGAACTATACTGTGTCAATGATGTGTCAAAAAAGGACACACTGAACATGCCAGCAAACAAAAGAGGAATGAGCCAAGAAAAAAAGCAGACTGAAGAAAAATGATTCTGCCTGTCCCTAGAGGAGGACAACAAAGGAGTGAGAAGACCCTGATGATAAACAGGTGGCTCAGGCAGTGGTGCTATAAGGAGGGCTTTGGCATGTATGGTCACTGGGAGGCATTCATGGGCAGAAGACTGTTCTCTTGGGATGGACTGCACCTGAGTAGGGAGGGAAGCCGACTTCTTGGGAGGGAGATTAGCACAACTGATCAAGAGAGCTTTAAACTAGGGAGTTGGGGGAGATGGTTGGGAGATGCCCGAATAATCTCCGCACCTGATATTAGTGTTGAGAAGGAGGAAAATGAAATAAGAAAGGACACAGAAATACGGAGCGGCATGAGGGTTATGAGGAGGAGGAGTGTAAATGCCAGTCTAGCGAGTGATATTGTCTGTGGAATGACTGTGCCGAAACAGGCAAAGAACGTGAGTGAGGCCAAGCAGCATAACCTAAAATGTCTATATACTAACGCGAGAAGCCTCGGTAACAAAATGGAGGAACTGGAGCTACTGGTAGAGGAAGTGAGACCAGATATTATAGGGATAACTGAAACATGGTGGAATAGTAGCCATGACTGGTGTACCAGTATTGAAGACTATGTGCTCTTTAGGAAAGACAGATATAAAGGGAAAGGTGGGGGAGTGGCATTGTATGTCAATGAGGAGGTAGACTGTAGGGATATTCAAAGTGATGGAATTAACAAGACAGAATCAATCTGGGTAAAAATCATGTTAGGGAAAAAAGCTACTAAAGTTTCTCCTGGAGTGGTGCTTGGAGTGTGTTACAGACTGCCAGGATCTGCTTTAGACATGGATAGGGACCTCTTTCAGGCCTTTAAGGAAGTTAATATTACTGGGAACTGTGTGATTATGGAAGACTTTAACTTCCCAGGTATAGAGTGGAGGATGTGTGCTAGTAGTAAGAGGGCCCAGTTTTTCCTGGATGTGATAGCTGATGAATTCCTTCTCCAAATGGTTACCGAACCAACGAGGGGGGATGCCATCTTAGATTTAGTACTGGTGAGTAGCGAGGACCTCATAGATGAACTGGTTGTAGGGGACAACTTAGGTTCAAGTGACCATGAACTAATTCAGTTCAAACTAATTGGAAGGATAAACAAAAATAAATCAGCAACCAGGATCTTTGACTTTAAAAAGGCTAACTTTAGAAAATTAAGGGAATTAGTTGGGGAAGTTGACTGGACAGAAAAACTCTGGAATGTAAAGGTAGAAGAGGCTTGGAATCATTTCAAATCAAAGTTGCAAGAACTATCTGAAGCCTACATTCCGAGAAAGGGGAAAAAATTCATAGGCAAGAGCTGTGGACCAAGCTGGATGTGTAAGCATCTCAGAAAGGTGATTAGGAGGAAGCACAGAGCCTACAAGGAGTGGAAAAGGGGAGAGATCAGCAAAGAAAGCTACATTTTGGAGGTTAGAACATGTAGAGAGAGTGTGAGAAAGGCAAAAAGTCAAGCTGAGCTGGACCTTGCGAAGGGAATTAAAACCAATAGTAAAAGGTTCTTTAGACATATAAATAGAAAGAAAACAAAGAAAGAAGAAGTGGGACCATTAAAAACTGAGGATGGGGTGGAGGTGAAGGATAATCTAGGCATGGCTGAATGTCTAAATAAGTACTTTGCATCTGTTTTCAATGAGAGTGAAGTTGAGCTGGGGGATAGAGGTAGGGAAGCTAATGGGAACAAGGTCATGAAAGTGGAAATTACCATATCTGAGGTAGAAGCCAAACTTGAGCTGCTGGATGCAACTAAATCGGGGGGCCCGGACAATCTCCATCCGAAGATACTAAAGGAATTGGCTCATAAAATTGCCAGCCCTTTAACGAGGATTTTTAATGAATCTGCAAACTCGGAGGTTGTACCGTATGACTGGAGAATCGCTAATAGAGTTCCTATTTTCAAGAAAGGGAATAAAAATGATCTGGGTAACTACAGGCCTGTTAGTTTGACCTCGGTAGTATGCAAGGTCTTGAAGAAAATTTTGAAGGAGAAAGTACTTAAGGCTATAGAGGATAACGGTAACTGTGATAAAATACAACATGGCTTTACAAAAGGGAGATCATGCCAGACCAACTTGATCTCCTTTTTTGAAAGGATAACAGATTTTTTAGACAAAGGGAATGCGGTGGACCTAATTTACTTAGATTTCAGCAAGGCATTTGATACAGTTCCACATAGGGAGTTATTAGTTAAGTTACAGAAGATGGGGATTAATATGAATATAGTAAGGTGGATAAGGAACTGGTTAAAAGGGAGACTACAGAGGGTCATACTGAAGGGTGAACTGTCAAGCTGGAGGGAGGTTACCAGTGGAGTCCCTCAGAGATCTGTCTTGGGACCTTCTTGTTCAACCTTTTTGTTACTGACCTTGGCACAAAAAGCGGGAATGTGCTAATAAAGTTTGCAGATGTCACCAAGTTAGGAGGTATTGCCAATACCGAGAAGGATCAGGATACCATACAGAAAGATCTGGATGACCTTGTAAACTGGAGTATCAGGAACAGGATGAAATTTAATAATGGGAAGTGCATTGCCATGCATTTAGGGGCAAATAACAAGTATTTTTCCTGTAAGTTGGGGACGCATCAGTTGGAACGGACTGAGGAGGAGAAGGATCTGGGAGTACTGGTTAACTATGAGCTGCAGTGTGATGTGGCCGTGAAAAAAGCTAATGCGGTTCTAGGATGTATCAGGAGAGGTATTTCAAATAGAGATAGGGAGGTGTTAGTGCCGCTGTACAAGGCACTGGTGAGACCCCATCTGGAATATTGTGTGCAGTTCTGGTCCCCCATGTTTAAAAAGGATGAATTCAAATTGGAACAGGTGCAGAGAAGGGCTACAAGGATGGTCTGTGGAGTGGAAAACCTGCGCTATGAGTGGAGACTCAAGAAGCTTGGCTTGTTTAGCCTAACCAAAAGAAGGTTGAGGGGGGATATGATTGCTCTCTATAAATACATCAGAGGGATTAACATCAGGGAGGGAGAGGAATTATTTGAGTACAGCACCAATGTGGACACCAGAACAAATGGTTATGAACTGTCCATCAAGAAATTTAGGCTTGAAATTAGACGCAGGTTTCTAACCATTAGAGGAGTAAAGTTCTGGAATAGCCTTCCAAGGGGAGTTGTGGGGGCAAAAACCATAACTGCTTTCAAAACTGAACTTGATAAATCTATGGAGGGGATGGTATGATTAGCCTATTTTGGAAATTGACTGATATTTGGGTACGTGTGGTGGATATACAAGTGGCCTAAGAGGGGAGAGTACATGGGATGGGTTCTGAGTTATTATAGAGAATTGTTTCTTGGGTAACTGGCTGTTGAGACTTGCCCACGTGCTCAGGGTTTAACTGACTGCCATATTTGTGGTTGGGAAGGAATTTTCCCCCAGGGCAGATTGGCCTGGGCTGTGGGGGTTTTTCACGTTCCTCTGTAGCACAGGGCATGGCTCTGGTGAATTCTCTGTATCTTAAAATCCTTAAATCATCATTTAAGGAGGTAGATAACTCAATCATAGGTTGGCAGCCTATTGTTGGAGTGGGTGGGTGAGTTCTTGGGAGGCCTGCATTTTGCAGGTCATAATAGATGATCGTACTGGTCCCTTCTGACTTTAAAGTTTATGAGTCTATGAGTCCCTAAGTTAAATATTAAACCTGACTGCCAACCTAAATGTTTGAAGCCCAGACTGGTGCCATTTGCTACCATATCGAAGGCTAAAGCAGATTTGGAGCAAGTAGTCAAGGAAGGAGCCTTAGTGCCAGTTACTCACAGCCAGTGGGTGACACCAATCACCCCAATAGTGAAGAAAGACGGCTCCATTTGGATTTGTGGAGATTTTAAGGTCACTGTTAACTCAGTGTTAAGTACAGAACACCATCCCCTTCCCCGCATCAAGGACCTCTTCATAGATTTGGCTGGGGAACAAAAATTCAGCAAGATTGATATGAAGCAAGCATATTTACAGATGCATGTCAAAAAAGAGTCTTGAGGGTTGTTGACTATTGTAACGCATAAGAGGCTGTACAGATACTGCTGCTTGCCTTTTGGGATTACTGCAGTCCAGGCTTTGTTCCAGAGGGCTATGGACCAGATCTTGAGTGGTCTATCGGGCGTATATATATGTGAAGAGGACACCTGTCTGTGAGGAGACACTGCCATGTACTGAGCGCTCAGCCCTGTCATCTCTTATACCCACCCTGGGAAAGTGCATGCAAATCCCCGCCCGAGAGTCCTGTTCAAATAGAAACTAGTGGTTCTAAGAGCCTCAGTCTCTTCCCAGACACAGAACTCTCCAGTCCAGCCTGCTGGGAAGTTTCCCTCGCTGCATGAAAATGACAATGAAATCTCTGTTGCTTTTTCTTTCCTTGATCTCTGCCCCCAGCTGTAAGTGTGTCTAGGGCCATGAGGGGATTCCAGATAGACGGATAGGTTGATTGTGGTGGCTAATTCTTTCCTTGACTTGTTTTCCTCTTCCCAGGTGTCTTCTCTCAGGTGCAACTGATCCAATCTGGCCCAGGCATTGTGAAGCCCGGAGAGACCCTCACAGTGATCTGTACTATCTCTGGGTTCTCTGTCAGCACTCAGTATTATAACTGGGACTGGATTCGACAGCCTACTGGGAAAGGGCTGGAGTGGATGGGGTATGTGTACCCATATAGTGGGAGCACAGGCTATGCCCCGTCTCTCCAGGGACGAGTCACCATCTCTGCAGATACCTCCAAGAACCAGGTCTCCCTGCAGCTCCGCTCGCTGACAGCTGCAGACACAGCCACCTATTACTGTGCCAGGAGATACACAGTGACACAGAGCAAAGTAGGGACCTGTACAAAAAAGGGGAAGCTGTTTCTAAACTGAGAAATGAAGGGAATTTAGCAGGGTGTGTTCTAATTCAAGGCATGGTGGGCTAAATAAAATTTCTGCATGCTGTCTGTGACCGTGGCCTCCTGGGATACCCTCCTGGACGTGCAAAAATCAGGGCAAGCTGCAAAACTAGGAGCCAAACTCCCCACACACTGGTGGGTGGTACTTAAACCAGTCTCCCTATCAGTCACAACCAGGCTTCTGATTCCTCACACTAGGTACCAAGAAATCTGTCCAAAAGAGAAACAGCTCCCTTTATTGCATTCCAGTTCCTCTGGCTCCCTCCTAGCCACACGGTCCCTTAAAGAAATAGGTTCTCCTGACCCCAAAGGGCTAGCCACAGCACACAGGACAATATAGGTTTGGATCTTACCCAGAGTACCACACTGGTAGCCAATCCTTTAGCAACTACAACTGAAGGTTTAATATAAAATGAAAAGAAACAAAATATGAGAGATGTTAAAGGGTCAAAGCAAATCCCATACATACAAATGATTTAAAGTTCATGTAAAGTAGTTTGCAGGCTTGTTCCTCTGGTAAACACCCAGCACCCGGGTAGGCCTCAATCCTTTGTCCAGGCTCAGAGGAATATTTTCAGAGATGGGTGTTGGCTGTAGACTGGGGACTTGAGAACAAAATGGAGTCGGGGCTGCTGCCTTTTATCACCTCTGGCCTTCTTCATGTTGTATGCAGTTCTTTCCAATCAAAATGGAGTTGAGTCACATGGTCAAGTCCTAGTGGCTCAACAGGTTTCTCCCTTGGCCCATTGTACTGGGGAGCTTCCTTAATGGGCCATTAAGGGGACAATGGCTGGGTAGACATTCAGTCTGGGGAATTTCCCCAGACTCACACAAGTTAAAATATAGATATAACAATCATATTCCTAACTTCTAATATGAATACAATTCCTACACATAAACTATATAATCATTCCCAACAGATTGCCACCTTTCTATTGACACCAAACATGGCATAGTTCCTATGGATTAAAACAATTATAAAATATTAATACAAAATAATATAATAAATGGTTCCCTAAATCCAGACCACGTCACACTGTCCACTATCCAATATAAGCACTGTACATGAAATTAAAACTCCTTGTTCTTGGGGGAAAAGGGTGAGATTTGCAAAGGTGTTTAGGGGGACCTGGATCCCAAGTTCCCCTTAATAGACTCAGAGACTATAAGGTTAGAAGGGACCAATGTGATCATCTAGTCTGACCTCCTGCATATCACTTGTCAAAGAACTCACCTACCCAATCCTGTAACAGACCCTAACTTAAGGCCAAGTTAATGAAGTCCTCAAATCATGGTTTAAAGACCTTAAAGTACAGAGACTCCACCAGCAAGAGACTAGTACTCCATGCTACAGAGGAAGGTGAACCCCCCCATACGGCCTCTGCCAATCTTGTCTGGGGGGGAAATTCCTTCTTGATCCCAAAACTGGAGATCAGCTAACCCCTGAGCATGTGGACAAGACTCACCTCACAGCTACAGCTACTAACTGCCTATGCAGCTACCCACCTGCCTACGCAGCTATCCACCTACCAATAAGCATTCATCAATAACCATTAAGTAGGCATCTGTAATCAATAGCTGTTGAGTTTGGGAAGTATGGAGGTGAGCGTTTGGGGTTTGGAAAGAGGGAAGGACATTGAAGAACTGTAGTCTCCAGGACCCAAACTTAAACTTCATCCATGTCTCCTTAATTTACTGGGATGAATGAATCAACACAGTAAATTGATGAGGCCGGGGAGGGAGTTTAAACTGCTTTCACTCAAGATTTTTGTGGTTTCCTCCTCTGGAGCCATTGAACAAAGCAGTTATCCGTCTGTGTGTCTGTCTGCCTAACTCAGTCCTTCCGTCTGTCCAGCAGGGTCACAGAGAGGCAGAGGGGCACTGTACTTTTTATCAGCTGTCTGTTTGTCTAATGCCTTAAGTGCTCACACTTTATGCAAATCCCCACCCCGCACTCTGTGTGAAATAGCAGCCTCTGGGCACCCAGAACCTCCATCCCTCTGGAGCTGACCTGTCCCCTGCACGGTGTTTGTTCCCCTCTTAGCACATAATGAATTCTCTGCTCAGCCCCCTGCTCCTCCTGGCTCTGGCTCTAGGTGAGTGTTGTGGGGAGGCTACGGGAAGCAGGGCTGGCCCAAGGATTTTTGGCACCCTAGGCGAACTATGATTTTGGCACCCCCTCTACCATATTATAAGAGAAAACATTAATATAAATTTTAAATAAAGTAAAAAGTTCTCTTCCATCTAATTTGGTGCCCCTTAAAGCCTGGCACCCTAGGAGACCACCTAGTTCACCTATATGATTGGACCGGCCCTGGTGGAAGGCAGCGCTGATTTGGGGAAAAGGTGAGTTTGAATCTGACCGATCCCTGCTTTTCCCAGGTGTCCTGTCCCAGCTCCAGGAGTCGGGCTCGGGGGTGGTGAAGCCTGGAGAGAGCCTCACACTCATCTGCACTGTCACTGGGGGCTCCATCACCACCAGCTACCATTGGAACTGGATCCGCCAGGCCCCTGGCAAAGGGCTAGAGTGGATGGGGTACTGGCTCGGTAGCACAGGCTATGCCCAGACTTTCCAGGGCCGAATCACCATCTCTGCAGACACAGCAAAGAACCAGTTCTTCCTGCAGCTCAAGTTGCTGACAGCTGCAGACACTGCTACGTATTATTGTGCCAGAAACACAGCAACACTGTGACACAGAGTTATTAGGGACCTGTACAAAAAGGGGAAGTGGTTTCTAAACAGATAAGTAAGTTGGATTTATCTGGGATTTCTGACTCCAGACCCCATCCTCCACCCACCCACAGACAGTCTCCTTCCTTCCAGCAGGAAGCAGCAAGAACACACCCGCCCACAGACACACAGTATTGAAAAGCCAACCCCCAAAAAAGTGATCCATTTTCCCTGCTGTATATCTCCATCTTTCCTTCCTACAGTCACAGCCCTTTTTCTTATAAAGCCAATAAGGTGCTTCCTTGTCTCTCTTCACTCCACCCCTAATTCCCTTTGCTTTCATTTACCCTATTGTCACTCTCTGGTGCATGAAGCCTGCCTTTCTCTTCCTGCATCCTGAGTTCCTTCCCCATTAGAGACATTCCTTGAAGAGACTCATTTCTATGTACATTGTTCCTGTTTGTTTTATATGCCCAGCATAAGCCCCTGGATACCAGACAAACCATTTAAGAACATCAGTGGACAAATGACTTTTTTGGGCTCTCTTTCTCTCTCTCTCTCTCTCTCACACACACATGCACAGAAGTGCATGTGGACTCATCTCAATGGCTTGGGACCTCCCTATAGAAAGGATGTGGACAAATTGGAGAGATTTCAGTGGAGAGTCACAAAAAAGACTAGCGGGCTAAAGCAAATGCCTTATGAGTAAAGGCTGAGGGAATTGGGCTTGTTTAATTTTCAGAACAGAAGGAATGAGAGGGAAATTGATAGCAGCCTTTAACTACCTGAAGGGGGGTTCCATGAAGGATAGTGCTAGGTTGTTCTCAGTGATGGCTTATGACATTGGTCTCAAGTTGCAGTGGGGGAGATGTAGGCTGTATATTAGGAAAAACTTTTTCATGGAAGGCTGGTGAAGGACTGGAATGGGTTACATAGGAAGAGGTGGAATTTCCATCTCTGGTGAGTTTTAAGGTCTGGCTTGACAAAACCCTTACACGGATAATTTGCTTAGGGTTGACCCTACTTTGAGCAGGGGGTTGGACTGGATGACCTCCTGAGGTGTCTTCCAACCCTAATCTTCTGTTATTCTATCTCTGGGGGAAGGAAATTAAAATCTCAAGCAAGGAGAAACTCTATCTTTATGCTGTTTTGTCTTGGAGAAACAAGGATTACTAAGCATAAGCAAAAGATTACCAGGCTTGACCCACCTTAGCCCTAAAAGTCATATAGAACTTACTTATTACAGAAGCTTCTATTATTTTTTTAGAACCTAAGACTGTGACACATTTGTGTGTGTGTTTACTTGCTTTAACCCTATAAATAACTCTTACTTCTTTTTCCTAACCAATAAACCTTTAGTTAATTTATTATAGGATTTGCTGCAGGTTCTGTCCTTGGTGTAGAAATCTAAAGAGTAATTAACCTCAGGTATGGGACCAGTCCTTATAGGAGGACAGTAATTTGAACTTTGTTGGCATTTGTGGCATAAGGGACCATCTATCACAAGGGCCATCTTTGGTGGATTACCCCCTGCGAGAAACCCACTTGCCAATCCCTATCCAGCCAAGTCTCACTAGATGTCTTACAGCCACAGACATCACCTCTTATTACTACACCCGGAGAGACCCTTTCCATGAGCAAATCAGGTTTCTCCAGAGTGTAAATGCACTGGGAACTCAGGACTTTAGGAAACTTCCTCTCTCAGCAGGACATTGCATATTTCACTAGGGACATCCTAGCCCCATCCTCTGAAACTTCTGTCATTGGCCATAGAAAAAGGCAGATGGACTCTTATGTCTAGGAATTCTATTTCGATTAGAAGTTAGGAATTTGATGTTATATCCATACTTTAACTTGTGTCATGCTGGAGCAATGCCTTAGACGGGAGGGTGTGAATAACCATTGTCTCCTTAATGTTAAGGAATCTGGCAGGTGATATGGTCCCAGGGAGTAAACTGATGAGCCATTAAGGACACAATGGTTGTATTCTTTATGTCCTTAATGGCTCATCATGATACTCCCTGGGATCATTCTACCTGGAAAATTCCTAAACATTGAGGAGACAATGGTTGTTCACATCCTTCCGTCTAAGGCATTGCTCCAGAATGACACAAGTTAAAGTATGGATATAACATCAAATTCCTAACTTCTAATCGAAATAGAATTCCTAGACATAAACTATATAATCATTCCCAGCAAATTACTACCTTTCTATTGATACCAAACATGACATAGTTCCTATGGATTATAGCATTTATGAGATATCCATTGAAAATAATATCATAAATGCTTCTCTAAATCCAGACAGCATCACACACAGGGCTCTCCCCTGCCAGGGTCCCTGTCCCCCTTTGCCCCATTGCACACAGGGGGTGCCCCTCCCCTGCCACCGTGGACCTGCCCAAGGTCCCCTAGCCCCACAAAGTCGACCTAGAGCGTCCAGTCCGGATGCTCTAGGTCGACTTTGTAAGTTCCCCTTTAAGTCGACTTTAATTTTAAGTGTAGACACACTAAGTTGACTTAAAAGTGCAAGTGTAGACATAGCTTTGGTGAGACCAGCTCCTGCAGTTCCAGTCTCTCTCCTTTCAGTCTGGGAGGGAAAATACCCAAAGAAATGGCAAGAGGTGACCTGGGATCTCTCCTTGTTTTATATCCCACACAGGGTTTCATTACAGCATAGACCAGGGGTCTGCAACCTGTCTCTCCAGAGCCACATGCAACGCTTTGGCTGCCCCCTTGCAGCTCCAGGCCCCACCCCCCACCACTAGGGGACCCTGTGTGTGGCCCGCTCCAGGCTCCCCACCACCACTGGGGGGCCCGGTCCTGGTTCTGGGCTCCCCACTCCACCATAGGACCCTGCGGCAGGCACCCTGGCCCAGCTCCCTCCACCCCCCACCAGGAAGCTACACCCATTGCAGGTCTCAAAACACTTGGTTATTGCAGGAATTTTTAAAAATGGGTCTTCTTATCTTTGGGGTTGCCGACCCCTGGAATAGGCACTATTACAGCCAGCTCTGCTAGTAAAGGCAGAGACCCTTTGGAGGAGGCCCTCTGAGGCATCACCTGTCTCACTGACAAGCCCCCTCCCCACCAGATGAATATTCAGTGCGGGGAGCCGATCTGAGAGATAGATTCTATCTCCCTCCATGTAAAATGCAGACATGGATCAACAGGGTGCCTTCATCCAACCAGAATCACTCCTGCCAAACTCATTCATCTCCATCCTGCTGGATGAAAATCACATGTAAAACCATGCCCCTGGGGGGTCTTAGTGAAATATAAACCCCTGATTCTAGGAGCCTCAGTCTCTCCCCAAGCGCAGAAATGGTCGTGCCTTCCTGTTGGAGGAATTTCCTTTCTTCTGTGAAAAACAGAAAGAAACCTCTGTTTTTTTTTTCCTTTCTCTGTTCTCTGTCCCCAGCTGTATGGGTCTATGGAACAGTGGGGAATTAAGGACACACAAAAAGACACAGACACAAACACACATTTGGTGGTCAATTCAGTCTTCATTTTTGTTTCCTTTTCCTAGGTGTCCTCTCTCAGGTGCAGCTGGTCCAGTCCAGCCTGGGAACAGTGAAGTCCAGAGAGACCATCACACCGACCCACGCTGTCTCAGATGTCTCCATCACAGACAGCAGCTATGGCTGGCACTGGACCTGGCAGCCCCTGGGAAAGGGCTAGATTGGATGCGGTATGTGTACCCATATAAGAGAAAGGAGATGGGTTATTCCCCATCTCTTCAGGACTAAGTCCCTATCCAACACCTCCAAGAATCAGATCTCCCTGCAACTCTGCTCACTGACAGCTGCAGGCACCACCATCTATTACTGTATGAGGACATGGACAGTGACATGGGGCAGGGCCGAGGTCCTGAGAAAAAGGGAAGCAGATTCAATAAAGCCCTCCGGGGCCTAACATAATGATTTCTCTGAGAGTGGCTGAGATGCTGAGCAGCAGTGAGTAAATTCTGCTTCCTCACACCCAGCCCCGCTTGTCATACACTGAGTAGGGTCCACCCATCTACCTGGGGCAGTAATCTATCTGTCCATGTAGGTCTCAGCCACCAGCTATCCAGAGCTCTTCTCATTTCATCCCACAGGAGGCAGGTGTCTCATTTGGACAGAGATGTCACTGCCCAGGTGTCAGTCCTCAGAATAGGAGACAAGAACATCTCTCACACAAACACACTGACCAGGACTCACTCCTTGCCTCAGGGGCCAACTGAGACACACAAAAATACATGACCAGAGTCACACTGAGGTGTATCAGTCTCTCACACACACACACACACACACACACACACACACACACACACACACAC
>ML685889.1:398145-441832 GCA_007922175.1 Pelusios castaneus | reverse complement strand
ACACACACACACACACACACACACACACACACACACACACACACACAGTTTTACCAAGCACAGACAAACAGTCACACACAAAGCATCTCCCTTGACTGAGCTGGTGGAGATGACACACACACACACAAACACACACACACACACACACACAAGCATCTATTCTCCTTGTACCAGGCCCAGAAGGTAACATGCCTGCCTTGTTGCGGTGTTTATCACATACCCAGGTCATTACAAGCCCAGCGCTCAGTCCGATAAAGCCAAGAAGATGGTTCCTAAACTTGCTCTGGGCTTATTCATCCCATTAGATAAAATCAACATTCAAAATTGGAGCCAGGGGGACTGTACAAGCCTGGAAACTCCAAATTCTACTGAGAATAATGTATACGGATCTTTAAGCCATTTGGTATGCATGTAATTGCTTTCACCCTTTAACAGTTCCCTTACAGTTTGTTTCTTTCCTTTTGTAATAAACCTTTACTTTTAATTGCTAAAGGACTAGCTGGCAACATGGTGTTTTGGATAAGATACAAACTTATATTGCTCTGGTGATGTGGCTGACCCTTTAGGGTCAGAAAAAACGTTTTGGTTAAGAACATGGAGTTTTAAGTAACTGATCTCTTTACCAGACCCAGTGGCTGTCTGGCAGCCAGAGACTGCCATGCAGTAAAGAGGATTGTTTTATAATTTATTTTGGCTTCTGGGTGGCCAGTGTGGGGAATGAGAAGCACTGTCTGTGGCTTGTTGGGAAGTCTGACTTAAGTGGCACCCACGAGTATTGGGGAATCAACTCTCCATTTGCAGCCTGCCCTGATCTTGGCATTTTCAGCTGTGTATCATAAGTATGGACGGTCCATAGCCACCACCTTCCCCAAATACTCCATGATACCCACAAGGACACACAGATAGAAATTCTCTCCACGTAGCTGAAGTTGGGGTGAACTGAGGAGATTTCAGGACGCTTTCTATGAATCCATCATTTGAGGGGCTTCCCCAGAGTATAAATGCACCAGGAACTCAGGGCTTTAGAAAAAGTCCTCTCCTAATAGAATATTGCTCCATATTCCTCCAAAGGCAACCTGGACCTATCTGCTGAACCTTCTGTCACTTTCCACAGAGAAAGACAGAGGAACTCTTGTTCAGACCAGCTTTTGCAGTTCCAGTCTCTCTCCTTTCAGGCTGCAAGGGAAAATACCCACCTACTGGTTTGCTGGGGCTCACATGGAGGGATTCACAACAGGACAGAAATGATCAGGGTAAGCTGTGGCATTAAACCCAGAGAAACTTTTGAAGTAGGCCTTTGGAGATGTGGCCTGCCTCACTGACACTCCCCAGATGAGCTTTCAATGGAGGAAGCTGATCTGTGAGCTGGATTCTACCTCCTCCCTGTAAAATGTAGACATGGCCCATTGGGGAGTCTCCCTCCAGCCAGAGCATCTGCTGCCAGGCCCCTTTAACTCCATCTTGCTGGATGAAAATCACATGCAAATTCCTGCCCCGGGGGTCCTAGTGAACTACAAACTGCAGATTCCAGGTGTCATGTATTAAGATTAAATAATGATCAATAGACATAGAAGGCTTCAGAGTTCCCTTATTAAGCTTTATTTAGCATCTCTGGCAAGGACTGCCAGCAGACACATCTGATCCCTTAACAACTGCCTATTTATCACTATAGCAAACCCCAATGGTCCCAGTAAACTGAGACACCACATATTCCTCCCCCTCAAAGGAAGATGCCCTCCCCCACCAAAAAAGAATAAACATTAAACTGGGAGATGAGGGTAGACTGCCCCATCTCCAGGTGAACCCCCAGGGGATTATTCTGCCCCATGATGAAAGGGTCACCCCTAGCTAAAGATCCAGCCAAGTAGGAGGCCTCTCACTCTAGGTGGATTGTGGCAAATTTCTGTTGAACCCAGAAGATGGTATTGGTGGCGGTGTGGCCACAGGTACCAGAGAAGTAGCAGGCTCTGGCGAAGATGTTGTATCCAGTTGGGCCACCAGGAGCCTCAGTCTCTCCCAGGCACAGTGTAGACGGAGGTTAGTGCTAAATTGACTTTATTAAGTCAACGTAAAGCCAGTATAATGGCTATCTCTGTTGTTAAGTTGACTTAACAAGGTCGACTTAAAGTCAACCTTATTAAAGTCGACTTAAAGTTGACTTAACTTTTCAAGTGTAGACATAGCCTAAGTGACTAAATGGAATCTGAGACCTCTAGATCCGGCCCCATTGTGGATACTCTTCACAGAATCAGTTTCTTAACATGGCTTAAAAGATGGAAATTATACAACCCACTTTTATGCAGGGGCAGCTTCTCCCTGTTGCGTGGTGCAGATGGAGCCATGCAAGGTCTGAGTTTTCCCTTAGTTCTATACATGTTACGACTGATCCACGCTTCTTTACCTAGAACCCTGGACAAGGGGGGAGTTCAACATCAGGTGCCATTGGGAGCTGCTTTATCTTGTAGCCAGCAATGCTCTGATAGTTCACCCAGAAGCAGCACTGTTCCCATGAGCCGGTCCATCCAGATAACCAAAGGCCTATTCCCCAGAGGTGTCTGACAGGGTCACTGTGGCTGGAGACAGGAGCTGAGTGGAACAGGCTTTCTGAACCACCCAGGAACCAGAAGTGGGGACCATAATGTGGACCTTTATTCCCTTGTGGGTTGGCAATGACAAAATACATCTCAGCAATAGTGAATTATTTATCTATTCTTCCTGGCTTCCATAGGAAAGACTGCAAAATCTATTCTGATTGATGCAGTATAATAAATCCAGGCTAAGATCACCATGTAGAATCAGATGAGCTTGAAACCTGATGTCTCAGGCCAGTGGATGGAGAAGAAATTGTGGGGTCAATTTGATGGTATTTCACCCAGTGAGTCCTCCCGGCTCTCACCTCCAAAATGACCAATCTTCAGCTCTGTCATTAAAAATCTCTGAGTACATTGAACATTACTCAAACTCTTCCACCAGTGCATTGTTACAGGAAAGATTAGGCCAAAATCCTCCACAAGCTGATTTCCCTCTCCCTGAAATTACAAGGAGGAGGTTTTTCAAAGGTGACTAGGGCACCTGGATGCTTTCATCTCCCTATCTCTGTATCTATTGATCTAGCTGCTTATTTCCCTACATAGAAATTTCCAGGGGGGTAGCCATGTTATTCTGTGTACAGCAAAAACGAGAGTCCTGTGGCACCTTATAGACTAAGAGATTTTCTTTGGCATAAGCTTTTGTGGGCTATAACCCTTACATCTGACAAACTGTGTTATAGCCCACAAAAGCTTATGCTGAAGAAAATCGCTTAGTCTATAAGGTGCCACAGGATTGTTGTTGTTTTCCCTACATAGTTGCTCACCCTATAAATAATCAACAATCAGTCAAGAACCAGATAGCATCATTCTGGTTGGGGTTTGTCCTGCTTTGAGCAGGGGGTTGAACTAGATATCTCCTGAGATTCCTTCCAGCTCTCATCTTCTAGGATTCTCTGATCAATTATCAATAACCCTTGGGTTTAGCAAAACAGAGAAGGAGTCCTGTGGCACTTTTAAAGACTAACAAATGTATTTATCGCATGAGCTTTTGTGTCTGAAAATCCCACTTCATCAGATGCTTTGAAGATGGGAAACTTACACACACCTTGGGTTTAGGAAGCACCAGGGGGAGAAGTTGAAACAAGGAAGGATAGCAAGGAATTGAGGTCCCTGGTTTCCAAAATCAAGTTCTTTAGCCTCTCCTTAATCTGCAGTAGCAAATGAATGAACAACGAAAGCTGACTAGAGACACAGCAGTGAACGCTGTGAATTTCAACTACATCAACCAAGGCTTTTTGTATTTTCCTCTTCTGCAGCCACCGAACCAAGTGCTTATCTGTCTGTCACACTATCCCTGTCTGTCCAGAAGGGTCTCAGAGAGGCAAGAGGCCACCGTCCTTTCTATCAGTCTGTCTGCCTCCTTCCTTGGATGTTCACACTTTATGCAGATCCCTGCCTTGGCTCTCTGTTCTAGTAGGAGCCCTAAAGTGCCCAGAACTGATGATCCCTGGAGCTGAGCTACCCCTTGCAAGGTCTTTGCTCCCCTCCCAGAAAACAATGTATTCTCTGATCAGCCCCTTACTGCTCCTAGCTCTGGCCTCAGGTGACTGTCCATGGGAGATGGCCCTGATGCGAGGGGAGAAGAACGTGGTTTGAATCTTTTCTTAATCCTTGTTCTCCTCTACACCTTTTTCGCTACCCTTACCCAGCCATCACCTGTCATTACATGTGCACTGAGCTAAGCGCCCTAGATACTGTGGATTAAAGGGGACACCTGTCCCTTAGGGGTCACGGCCATGTACTGAGAACTCACCCCCCTCATCTCTCATAGGCTGCGACTACACTTGTAAATTAAGTCGACTTAAGCTTGCTTAAGTCGACTTAATTTACCCTGCGTCTACACTACAGTTTCCTTAAGTAGACTTAAGCAGCTTGCTTAAGTCGACTTAAGGAAAATAAAGTCGACTTAATGAAAATTAAGTCAACTTTATTAAACCTCCTTTAAATTCGACTTAAGCCAGTGTAGACGTGGGGTAGCCCTAAGTCGACTTAGGGCTACCCCAGGACTACACCAATGCCCTCCCTGCTGGGGGGGGTGCAGGGGGAGTCTGGCATGCCCCCCCAAAGGGCAGGGCAGAGTCCTGCCCACCCTGCCCCTATGCCCTGCCAGAGTCCCTGTCCCCCTTTGCCCCATTGTACCTATGTACAATGGGGCAAAGGCTGAGCCCCCTGGCACTGGGCAAGGGGTGCACCCCCTGCCCCTGTGGACCTACCCTAGGTCCCCTAGCCCCTAGAAGTTGACATAGGTGTCCAGTGTGGACGCTCTAGGTCGACTTTGTAAGTTCCTCCCAAAGTCAACTTTAATTTTAAGTGTAGACTCACTGTCGACTTAGCTAAAGTCAACTTAAAATTACAAGTGTAGACATAGCCATAGCTATCCTGGGAAACTGCATGCAAATCCCTGCCTCAGGGGCTCCTGTTTAAATACAATTCCCTGGTTCCAGGACCCTCAGTCTTCCCCCAGACACAGAAGTGCCCCTTCCTGCCCACTGGGGAGTTTCTCTCGTATAGTGAATATGGGAATGAAATCGCTGTTCTTTTCCTTTCCAGTTCTACACTCTTGCCTATAAGTGTGTACACACACATACACACGCACACACATGCACACACATGAGTCAGCAGCTAATTCATTCGGATTCATTCTTTTGTTTCTTTTTTCAGAAGTCTCCTCTCTCAGGTTCAGCTTGTCCAGAATGACCCAGGCACCGTGAAGTCCAGAAAAACCCTCAAGATGACTTGTGCTGTCTCTGGGTTCAACATTTCTACTCGGTATTACACCTGGCACTGGATCCAGCAGGCCCCCAGGAAAGGGCTGAGTGGCTTGGATGGGTGTATACACATGATAGGAGCATAGTTTACACCCCACCTCTGAAGGACAGAGTCGCCATCTCTGCAGACACCTTTAAGAACCAGTTCTCCCTGCAACTCCACTCGCTGGCAGCTGCAGACACCGCCACCTATTACTTTGCATGACTAGACACAGTGACACAGAGCAGGGTAGGGAGTGGTACAAAAAAGGAAAGCAGTTTCCATACAGATAGGCAGGGCCTTTAATACCAACCTTTCATTATCTGCAGGCTTAAAAGGATCTGAATTTCATTTATAAACATGGATTTCATCAAACACACACGATTCCCTCCTCCCCCCAAAAGATATTTCCATCTGTCATCACTGAAATTTACTAATTTTCCAACTAACAGAAATCCTTAAAATACATAATTCTGTGCAACTATATAACAGAGCTTTCAGATAGCCATCAATATTAGCTCTCCCAATTATTTTTTAAAAATAACAATTTTTGCCTGTCCTAGTTATTTCTCAACTGTGCTTCAATACCAGCCAGACAATATTTTTCACATACTCCAGCATATCACTTCCAGCTCTCACACATTTCAAAGACAGTCCTTCCCTCAGATCTCTGTAGGTGGAGAACCTTTGGCTGCTAACCCAAGAGGAGGGTCTGAAAGGGACAAGTGGAATGGAACTGAAATCAAAGAGTTGAAGCATCAACAATCTGGGTGAGGAACCCACAATAAGGAGGCAACAGAAATCACATTTATCCTGCTGGCACAAAATCCCGTCTGCCTGGGAACTGCAACAACACAGAGCCAGCTGTGAGTGCTTAATTGTTAATTCCAGGGTGCCGAGTGTTTATCCTTATTAAACAAACAGCTGGGGTGGAAGATTCCCAGTTCTCTTTTCCCTCTCTTGGCTGCCCTTTAAGTGAAAATTTAGAGGAGACCCACAGAGAGAGGGAAATAATTTACGGGCAAATTTTTGGTTACCCTGAAGAATAATTTAGGATTTGGATTGAAGTTAGAGGGTAAACAGAGGTTCATAGTCAGGGTGAGAGTTCAGTATTCATATTAAAATTTGAATAGGCATTACGACTCAGGATAGAGGACAGAGTTAGGATTAGGTTTCCAAGTCACAAATACCTGTAGGGTTAGGTTAAGGCTATGGTTAGGGTTCTGGTTCTGGTTCGCTGAAGTGCATAAGGAAAAATGAAATAATTGTTTTGAATAGCAAATATATAGTAATTGTTTATCTTGATAGGCAGAGTGTTCACAATATGGGATCAAAATAAGGGGAACTCTAATGCCCTTTGGACCAGATCTTTAATGTTAGTTGTCTAACACTGACTGAAATCAGTACAAGATAGGTGCTTCAAAACTTTTACAAGTACAAATTTAGAGACCTCCTATCCCAAGTTTTCAGGCTGCTGATCACATACCTGAGCAGCCTCGTGGGAAAGGATCGGGCACTACAGCAGGGGGTGGCCCAGAGTGCAGCTTGGCTTTCAGTAGCTGAAACACCATCGCCCCGGACACCTTGAAAGATGAAATGTATCTGTAGCTCCGCTCATTGACAACTGCAGACACCACCACCTCTAACTGTATAAGAGATACAGGGACATAGAGCAAAGCTGCAGCTTCCACAAAAAGGAGGAAGCAACTATCCAAATAGCCAATGAACTGGATCACTCCCTTTGTGCTACAGGGGATGGGACAGACTGGGCATTGCCAACAGGGTGATCTCAGCAGCTACTGCTGTTTCTCCCCTAGAATCAACCTCCTCCCCAGCTCCCTCCACCTAGGGATTTTAAACACTCCCCTTCCTTATGCTCCACTCTGAAAAGTGCTCCCAGGGATTCACAGAAACAGGGGTGACGGTTTGGGTTACCTCATCTTTTGGACACATAGCCTGAGACACTGTGAGTTTGATATGCAGAAGATACTCCTCTTTAGAGTGCATCTACACTGGGAGCTTAGGTCGACTTAAGGATGCTTAAATCAACTTAAACCACTCCCCGTCCACACTGAGCTTTTATTAAGTTGACTTAAGGCTTCCTAGGGTGGGAGGACAAGGGAGTCCTGCATGGCTCCCTGGCAGAAAGGAGCCGCACGCAGCTTCCCAGCAGAAGGGAGCCGCGCGTGGCTCCCTTCTGTCGGAGAGCCATGCACGACTTCCTTATACCCAGGGGGAGCCGCGGCTCCCTTCTTCCAGGAAGCCCTGGCTCCCTTGTCCCAGGGGGAGCCCCTTGTCCCCAAGAGAAGCCGCAGGTCCCTTCTCCTTGGGGGACCCGGAGGTCCCGGCAAGAAGGGAGCCACAACTCCCTTCTCCCCAAGAGCCCTGGCTCCCCCTGGGATACAAGGGAGCCATGGCTCCTAGGAAGAAGGGAGCCACATGGGGATTCCTGACCCAGGCTGCAGTGGCAAGGGAAACCCCCACTACCCCGGCCTGAGCTGCAGCAGTGAGAGAAGTCCCCACCACCCTGGCCAGGGCCCCAGCAGCGCGGGCTTCCTGTGCCTCCCTGGTTGGGGCTCCAGCGGCGAGGGATTCCCACGCTGCCCTGGCTGGGGTTCCAGCCATGCGGCTGAAGCACTGGCCAGGGCAGCAGAGGAATCCCTCCCCGCTGGAGCCTGTGGTGGGGTGGAGGAGGAATCCCTCACTGCTGGAGCCTCAGCTGGATTGGCATGGGTTTCCCTCACCCCTTCAGCCCAGTCCAGGGAGCCCCACGGGGCCCCCTTCTGTCCAGGATCCTTAGCTCCCCACTTGTGGGAGAGCCAGGGCTCCCTTGTCACCAGGAGTCATGGCTCCTCTTGCCCTGGGGAGCTGTGATCCCTTCAGAGTCGTGGCTCTCTGTCGACCTTGCCAGTCGACTTAAAGAGTATAGTGGAGACTCTACGTTGACTTAACAAAGTTGACTTAACTTTTGTAGTGTAGACGTAGCCTTATTGACCTCAGCTGGAACTGTGGGAAGGTAGCACTTCTGGGAATCAAATTTGTCATCTCTCGAACTGGAATCCCAAATATACAGACTCCCAAACTCACCAAAAAACCACTTTGGGAAATCTGGTTGAAAGGAAGTAAATTTCAAACTCCCCCAAACACAGATAAGCTGAAGTCAAGAGAAATTGCAAGTGCTCAGTGCCTCAGAAAACCAGACCTCAAATTTTGTAAGAAGGAGGACGGTTTTAAGGAAAAGAGGGTGGACTGAGTTTAAGAAGATTTGGATCTCATCTTTGCCAGAGGCTTCCTGGGTGACCTTGGGGGATTTCCATCATCTCTCTCTGCAGGAGGAGAAGGGAATCAATTTTATTTACTTAACTATGACTCAGGAAAGAGAGGCATGAACTCATTTTGCCCAAGAGATGAAAGAAGTGACAAACACACACATAACAATGCTCAATGCTTTTTTTACTTCAGTCTTCACAGGCAGGGCCAACTCCCAGGCTACTACACGGGGTAACGTGGAATGGAGAGGAGAGCGGCCCTCGGTGATGGAAAGTCAGATTAGGGAACACTTAAAGGAATTGGATGTGCACAAGTCCATGGGGCCGGATGAACTGCATCCGAGGGTGCTGAGGGAGTTGGCGGAAGTGATGGCAGAGCCGCTGGCCATTATCTTTGAGAACTCATGGCGAACAGGGGAGGTCCCAGAGGATTGGAAAAAGGCAAATATAGTACCTCTCTGCAAGAAAGGAAAAAAGGAGGATCCGGGGAACTAGAGACCAGTCAGCCTCATCTCAATCCCTGGGAAAATCATGGAGCAGGTCCTCAAAGAATCCATCCTGAAACACTTGGAGGAAAATTGAGTGATCAGGAACAGTCAACATGGATTCACCAAGGGCAAATCATGCCTGACCAAACTGATTTCCTTCTATGATGAGATGACTGGATTTGTGGATGCAGGAAGAGCCATTGACATGGTATACCTTGACTTTAGCAATGCTTTTGATACGGTTTCCCACAGCATTCTCATCGGCAAGTTAAGGAAGTATGGCTTGGATGAGTGGACCGTAAGGTGGATCGAAAACTGGCTAGTTCAACGGGCTCAGTGGGTAGGAATCAATGGCTCAATGTCTGGTTGGCAACCGGTAACGAGTGGAGTGCCACAGGGGTTGGATCTGGGGCCGGTTCTATTCAACATCTTCATTAATGATCTTGATGATGGAATAGACTGCGTGCTTAGTAAGTTCGTGGATGACACCAAGTTGGGGGGAATGGTAGATACTCTGGAGGGCAGAGACAGGATCCAGAGAGACTTGGACAAATTGGAACACTGGGCCAAACGAAACCTCATGAGGTTCAGGAAAGACAAGTGCAAAGTCCTGCATTTAGGATGGAAAAATCCCATGCATTGCTGCAGGCTGGGGACCGATCGGCTAAGTAGCAGTGCTTTAGAAATGGACCTGTGGGTTATGGTGGACGGGAAGATGAATATGAGCCAACAGTGTGCCCTTGTTGCACAAAAGGCCAATGGCATATTAGGCTGCATCAGTAGGAGTATTGCCAGCAGATCAAGGGATGTGATAATTCCCCTCTATTAGACACTGGTCAGGCCGCATCTGGAATACTGTGTCCAGTTTTGGGCTCCCCACTGCTAAAAGGATGTGGACAAATTAGAAAGAGTCCAGCGGAGGGCAACAAAAATGATTAGGGGGCTGGGGCACATGACTTATGAGGAGAGACTGAAGGAAGTAGGCTTATTTAGTCTACAGAAGAGAAGACTGAGGGGAGATTTGATAGCAACCTTCAACTACTTCAAGGGGTGCTCCAAAGAAGAGGGAGATAGGCTGTTCTCGATGGTAACAGAGGACAGAACAAGGAGCAATGGTTTCAAATTACAGCTGGGGAGGTCAAGGTTGGATATTAGGAAAAGCTTTCTCACTAGGAGGGTGGTGAAGCCTTGGAATGGGTTACCTAGGGAGGTGGTAGAATCTCCATCTTTGGAGATTTTTAAGGCCCCGTTAGACAAAACCTTGGCTGGGGTGATTTTGTGGGAGTGGTCCTGCTTTTTGCAGGGGGTTGGACTAGATGACCTCGTGAGGTCCCTTCCATCCCTATTATTCTATGATTCTAACATGTCTCCTTCCATCCTGTAGGAATTAGCACTCACTCACATCTAGAGGTTTTCAAGACCCAGCTTGACAAACCATGTCTGTGATGATTTAGTTGGGGTTTGTCCTGCTCTGTGCAAGGGGTTGGACTAGAAACTCCTGAGGTCCATTCCAACCCTCATCTTCTATGATTCTATGCTCTCTGATCTGTGTCTACAAAAACTGTTCCCTTTCTCTAATGCATGTCCAATATCTGTGTCAATATAAACACAGCCCTCATTCTGATAAAAGTTCAAAACTGTATTTTCACCTGGAACACAATCACCTACCCTTTAATTATGGATGTTTGTGAGCCTAAAACCAGCCTTTTTCACCCTAAAACTCCTGGCTCTATCCCCACCAGGCATTCCCAGCAGATTCATTTCTGCCTCTGCATTCTTGTCATTTGCCTGGCTCATTCTGTGCAGTCATGCACTGACTTCATTGGACTTCTGGAACAGTCTTCCAAGGGGAGCAGTGGAGGCAGAAATCCTAGCTGGCTTCAAAACTGAGCTTGATAAATTTATGGAGGGGACAGTATGATGAGACAGCCTAGTTTGGCATTGACTGATCTTTGACTGTTAGCAATAAATATGCTCAATTGCCCGTAACAGGACATTAGATGGGCTGGGTTCTGAGTTACTAAAGAGAATTATTTCCATGCCTCTGGCTGGTGAGTCTTGCCCACATGCTCAAGGTTCAACTTGACTGCCATATTTGTGTCATGAGGGAATATTCCTCCAGGGCCAGGAGCAGATTACCTCACAGGCACACAAGACCTGTGTGTGCCCAGCCAGTGCTGGGTGGGTGCGGGGCCCAGGGCCGCTCTGGGGAAGAGGTCAGGCTCATGCTCCTGCCCCTCCCCTGGGCCAGCTGGTCCAACCCCAGGGGTGGTGCAGGCCAGCCCAGTGGTTGGGATCTGCACTCCTGCTCTGCCCCTGGGCAAACTGGTTCTCCCCTGGGGGTGGGGCCAGCTGGTATGCTGTATAGCTTCCAATGCAGACTTCCAGGGCCCATGCCAGTCATGCCCTCTGCCCTCTGATGATCATATTTGTCCCTTCTCTAAGACCCAACAGACTCCTCTACTGTTTGTGTGAAACCTATATGCAAATCCCTGTCCCAGCAGGTTTTTTCAGTCCTGGGCCCGTGGACCAACCCTCCTACCTTCACAGAACCGTCTCCTGTCATTAAATATTCTGAACTGAGCACATTGGCTTGCTATGGTGTAAAGGGAACAACTGACCCCAATAGTGTCCTGCCATGTACTGAGTGTTCACGCTATCATTCCTTATACCAGCCATGGGAAACCACATGCAAATTTCTGCCCAGGGATTCCTAGTTAAGTACAAACCCTGGTTCTAGGAGCCTCAGTCTCTCACCAGACGCAGAGCCCACAATTTCCTGCCTGCTGGGGAACTTCCCTTTTCGTATGAAACCAAGAATGAAATCACTGTTGCTTTTCCTTTCCTTGCTCTTTGCCCCCTCCTGTAAGTGATTCTAGCACAATGGAGAAATGAAGGACTGAGCCATAGATTTGTTCAGTGGCTAAATTATTCCTTGCTTTTTTTTTTTCCTTTTTCCAGGTGTCTTCTCTCAGGTGGTGCTGGTCCAGTCCGGCCTAGGCATGGTGAAGCCTGGAGAGACCCTCACACTGACCTGTGCTGTCTCTGGGTTCTCTATCTCTAATCAGTATAATTCGTGGCACTGGATCCGGCAGCCCCCAGGGAAAGGGCTGGAGTGGGTTGGACGGGTGCACCCATATGATGGGAGCACAGCCTATGTCCCATCTCTCCAGGGCCGAATCACCTTGTCTGCAGATACCGCCAAGAACCAGCTCTCCCTGCAGCTTCGCTTTCTGACAGCCACAGACACTGCCACCTATTACTGTGCCAGGAGAGACACAGTGAGAGAGAGCAAGGCAGAAACGAGTACAAAAATGGGAAGCAGTTTCAGCGCAGACATGCAGGGCATTTAATCTTCCATTATCTGTAGGCTTGGCAGGATCAGATTTTTACTGATAAACATAGATTTCATCAAACACACAGATCCTTCCCCACCCGTGCCTTTGAAATCCTATTTCCATCCACCAGCATTGAAATTTACAGATATTCTCACTGAAAAATGATTCAAAGCACACAGTTCTCTGCTACTCCATGCAAATAAAAAATGCTTTCAAACCGCCATCAATATTAGCGATCATAATTATTTTAACAAACCAAATTCTGCCTGGCCTAATTTTCTCCAACTCTGCTTGAATACAGGCCAGTATTTTCTCCCAAAATCCGAGAGATCACTTCCAGCCCTTACACATGTCGACAGTTCTCTTGGGTGGAGCCATTGTGGCTGCTACTCTGGGAGGACGGTCTCAAAGGGGCACAAATGATAGACTGTAGTTACCAATGAACTCAAAGTACCCTCAATCTAGGAAAGATACTCACAAAAATGGAGAAAGCAGAAACTATATTTATATTACTGGCACAAAATCCCATCTTCCTTGGAACTTCAACAATCCAGAGCCAGCTGTGGTGGGCCAAATAGTAATTCAAGGGTGCAGGACGATTTTCCCTATTAAACAAACACTCAGGATGGAACACTCTTTGGGTTTCTTTTCTCTCTCTCGGTTGCCTTTTAGGTTAGAATTTAGAGCAGGTTGAAAAAAAGAGACAGAGATGGAAATAATATATTTTATATGTTAAGTGAAAGGGATTAGGGGGATCTTTTCCCATTCGGGTAAAGAATCATTTAGGATTTGGATTGGGATTAGGGGATAAATATAGGTTTCTGGTTAGAAGGAGGGTTCAGTATTGATATTAAAATTAAGATAGGGCACTGGTTCCCAACCTGCCCATGGGGGCTTTCAAAGTGACTGCAGAAGGGAGCTGTTGCCTAAGGATACAGGCAGAGCACGTTGCCACCTGGCTAAAACACTGATGCAGGCTCTTCCTGTACCCAAGGTGGTGGGAGATCAGTGCTTTTCTCCTCCTGACTCTAGCTGGGATCCCAGCAAAGTACCCTGCCTAGGTCCCTAGATGCTGGGGGTACCTGCTGGTGCCAGAGGGAAGGGAAATCAGTGCTCCCATTCCCTGGCTTCAGCAGAGAACAAAGTGCTTTATCTAGGTCCTAGACTCTGGGGTCCCTGCTGGAGCCAGAGGGAGTAGAGGATTAATCTTCCATCCCTCTGGCTGCAGAAGACAGTCACTACCTAGGGACCCAGGTGGAGAGCTCGGGGCTATAGGATGTGTACAGTTTCCCATCTACATCTGGGGAGATGGGAGATCAATAAGGAGGCTGCCTTCTCATTGAACTCCTTCTGTCTCACTGCAGTGTGGGAGAGCCCTACTGATGGAGGCTGGTAGCCCTTCAGGGTTGCAAAAATGTCTGTCACCTTCAAGCTGAAAAGGTTTGACGCCACTAGGATAAGAATTAGAGCTTGAGATGGAGCAAAGAGTTAGGATTGGGGTAGGGTTAGAAATAAATGTAATCTTAAATTAGAGTTAGGGTTATGATTCACAGAAGGTTATACTGAAAAGCATAAAATAATGATTTTGGATAGAAGTAATAAAATGATTCCTTATTTGATAGGAGGAAAATCGACAACATGGAATCAAAAGAAGGGGAACTCATGTCCTTAGAACTATATTTTTAATGCTATTTAATTGCCTAACACCCACTGAAATCATTAGAATTGGAAGCATAGTCTAAGTGTCAAGCAAGACCTGAATGTCTGAGGGCACTCCTCCTGATCAGTCAACTGAAAGGGAGCACCTGATTTGCATGGGTGTTGTATTTGCATGAGTACAGTTAAGTCCTTAGCATAATTCTACTTGTCATAGGATGCAAATCTGTGCATCCCTGAGCTATGATCTATGATTTTTTGGTTCACTTTTGCACTGTGGTTGTATGATTTGATGCCAGTTATGCCATGCAAGGTTCCTTTATGAATGCTCATAACATTGTCAGTGTGATTACTATGATACCATGTTTCCTGCAGCATCATATATGTCTACACATTTGAAGTATGTTACAACCTAATAGCATCTCGACTGAACGCTTAAATCAACTTAAGCCAGTGTGGACAGGGATTAGTGCCTAAGCCTTAAAGTATTAAGTCGACTTAATAAGGTAAAAAAGGGGCTATGTCTACACTAGAAAAGTTAAGTCAACTTTTCTTAAGTCGACTTAATAAGGTCAACTTAAAGTCAACTGAAACTTTTCTAGTGTAGACATAGCCCAGGTGCCAACAAGAGGCAGAAGCTGCAAGTGGTCGCTGGCCGCAGATGGCGGGAGCCAGCTGATGGGGACTCGCTGATGCCGAGAGGTGGCAGGAGGCAGCATCAGCGTGGATCTGATCAAGTCCGTGTCGGCAAGGGCCTGCAGGAGGAGACTGGCTGAGCTCCCCCTCCCCACCATTGTAGGGGTATGTGGGTAAAATCATCTCGATTGCTGTTTGATTGATCCATTCATAAAACTATGTTAATTGTAATTCATAAACCGTGTTAATTATAAACCGTGTTAATTGACCCATTCATAAGAAAAACTGCTTTGACTGCTTATTGGGATGTGCTTGGTAAAAACTGCTGCTTTCACTCCCTGCTGAAAAAGCCACTTCTTTTAAAAAGCTATCACAGCAAAGCTGTCTGTCTCCAGGTCACTCGCTGTCTGTTTTCCACCCACCTGGCATCTTGAATTACTTGTATTTTTAGGCTTGTGTTTTTAGCATTATAACTGATAGAAATGTTTGTCTTTTTAAAATCTTTTATTGTTGCTATTAGAGGTCTTTTATATCTATTTTCTGGAATCCTTTTAGATACATTGTAACAAACTACATGTTCTAACAACTCCATATTGTAACTAAAACTCCATGTTATAAATGTAAAATTCCATCTTGATTAATGTACTCTATTTTGTATGGAACTTTTAGGTGAACACTGTAATTTCATTTAGTTTTAGATGTGTGAATGAAGAATGTGCATGTGATGGGAACAGTCTCAAACACCAGGTGTGTATGTGATGAGATCAGTCTCAAATGCCAGCCTGTCCTGATGAAGTGCCATCTAAATGCCTGAAGAATACAGACATCCCTGAAAAGCACGAAGAAGGATCCACCCCAGAAAGAAAAGAATGAAAAGCAATGAAGGCAAGATGAAAGTCATGTCTGCTATTGTCTGGTGACCAACTGTCACATAGCCCCTAGAGCAGCATGACACAGCAGAAATCATAGACTTACATCAGAATTAAGGACCTATAAAAAGACTGGGTGAGATCTCAAGGCTTTGGGTAACATTCTGCATAACATCGAAGAGGAAAGAGTGTCGGTGTGTGCCTGACAGAGACCCTGTTCTCCCTCGTGCACAGCTTCCCTGGCCAGGTAGCTGCCACACACTACGAACCCCAGTAAAAAAAACCCCAAGGTACAATCTCAAGCCACAATCAAGACTGGTAACTATATAAACTGCAGAACATCTTCTGATGTGTTTGGACGCGTGTGTGTATGTGTATATATTTGAGATAGTTATTAATTTTGTTTCTTATAATAAACATGGGATATTGCCTTTTCCCTCCTGGAAAAGATCGAGGGTGCTCTTTGTGCACAGCACCATGAATGATGGATATTGCAACTACGATGGTCAGTACAGGGGAAAGAGATATGGGAGAAGTGACGGACATGCCCCACATACTATGGAGTAGGGTGAGTTCTGCTCATTGTGTTTATGTGCTCTCTACTTTTCTCAAGCTAGTGCTGTTTTGATATTTCCCACCTTTTGTTAAAAAGTTTATGTCCTACACTTAGACTCTGTAGTTTGTGAGAGGGGAAGTGTTCCCATTTGGGCACCCACGGGATAGTGTGTGATTTTCCAGGAGACAAGATGGGGGATCAAGCTGGTTTGGTGTTGTGTCTTTGACAGGAACTCATGGATATGTAACCTGTTCCTTTGCTGCTGTTAGCTTTGCTTGGCAGAAGGGTTACCCTTCAATACCTTTACAAACTTGGCCCATAGCAACTTAGAAACACAGCCAAGTCAGTGCCTTCTGTTCATCTTGCCTTATTTGCTTGGCCTGCAATGTAGGTAGCCTATAAAGAGCAAGAGGGCAGCACAGCCCTTTTTTGTAAATATGCAAATTGATTTCATGCAACTACCTAAGTGTAATGGTTTTAGTATGTTTTAGTAATAGTATGCATGTTCTTGGGATAAGTCAGAGCTGACATAGCTACAGTAGTGAAGTGCTTATTAAGGAAATCTGTACTTAGAGCTGGCCAAGATCCCCGTCATTTATCTGTCCATTTGTACCTAGATTCGAAATACCTCTGGGATTGAACTCGGACAGAACTCCTAGCTGAAGTATGCCAAGTCCTTAAGATCCAATAGCGCTTCTGTTCAGTATTGTTTAAATTTAACTAAAAGTCTCCGCAGAATATCTTTGCAGGTGAATATCTGAAGTGGTATCAGAGGAAAAACACCCTGGAGTCTCGAAGGCAGGGCGACCTAGTTCACGCGCTGCAGTGTAAGGAAACCACACCTCCACTGAGGGAGGTGTCCAGTTAAGAAAAAGGACCGGTAACCGTGTGGCCAGATTAACCAACCCAGGATGAATCCATGAAATGTCAAAAGATCCAAAATATTATAAATATAAAAGTTTAATGTAGTGAGACTCATAAAGTCTCAAATGGGGGAGATTGTAAAGGGCTGTAGCAGAGGGGCTCTGATAATTGTTTTTGGGGCATTGAAAATGTTTTTGCTGTCTCTGTCTCTTTTTCATCCTTGAGCTCTGACTGTTCCTGGATTTGTTTTGTTTTTCTTATCTTTCTGTCTGAAAATGGTCTCCGTAAGCTCAGGAGTTGTTACCAGGGCAGAGTGAAGTGCATCTGGGGAGGAGAGCCTTTTTAACCTATCAGAAACTGTATTTGATTCCTGTAACATGAACTAAAGTCTATAAAAGAAGTTGTTGCTACGTCACAGGTTGGAGATTTCCTGTGTTCTCTCCCCGTGAGCGCTCCCATATATAGATCTAAGTAAAGGCTTGCTAATCACACTTAAATGGGCCGGATGAACTGCATCCGAGGGTGCTGAGGGAGTTGGGGGAAGTGATTGCAGAGCCGCTGGCCATTATCTTTGAGAACTCGTGGTGAACGGGGGTGGTCCCGGAGGATTGGAAAAAGGCAAATATAGTACCTATCTTTAAGAAAGGGAAAAAGGAGGATCCGGGGAATTACAGACCGGTCAGCCTCACCTCAATCCCTGGGAAAATCATGGAGCAGGTCCTCAAGGAATCCATTCTGAAACACTTGGAGGAAAATAGAGTGATCAGGAACAGTCAACATGGATTCACCAAGGGCAAATCGTGCCTGACCAACCTGATTTCCTTCTATGATGAGATGACTGGATTTGTGGATGCGGGAAGAGCCGTTGACGTGATATACCTTGACTTTAGCAAGGCTTTTGATACGGTTTCCCACAACATTCTCGTTGGCAAGTTAAGGAAGTATGGGTTGGATGAGTGGACCGTAAGGTGGATCGAAAACTGGTTAGATCAACGGGCTCAGCGGGTAGGAATCAATGGCTCGATGTCTGGTTGGCAACCGGTAACGAGTGGAGTGCCCCAGGGGTCGGTCCTGGGGCCGGTTCTATTCAACATCTTCATTAATGATCTTGATGATGGAATAGACTGCGTGCTTAGTAAGTTTGCGGATGACACCAAGTTGGGGGGAATGGTAGATACTCTGGAGGGCAGGGACAGGATCCAGAGAGACTTGGACAAATTGGAACACTGGGCCGAAAGAAACCTCATGAGGTTCAACAAAGACAAGTGCAAAGTCCTGCACTTAGGACGGAAAAATCCCATGCACTGCTACAGGCTGGGGACTGATCAGCTAAGTAGCAGCGCTGTAGAAAAGGACCTGGGAGTTATGGTGGACGGGAAGATGAATATGAGCCAACAGTGTGCCCTTGTTGCCAAAAAGGCCAATGGCATATTAGGCTGCATCAGTAGGAGTATTGCCAGCAGATCGAGGGATGTGATAATTCCCCTCTATTCGACACTGGTCAGGCCGCATCTGGAGTACTGTGTCCAGTTTTGGGCTCCCCACTACAGAAAGGATGTGGACAAATTAGAAAGAGTCCAGCGGAGGGCAACAAAAATGATTAGGGGGCTGGGGCACATGACTTATGAGGAGAGACTGAAGGAACTAGGCTTATTTAGTCTAGAGAAGAGAAGACTGAGGGGAGATTTGATAGCAACCTTCAACTACTTGAAGGGTTGCTCCAAAGAGGAGGGAGCTAGGCTGTTCTCGAGGGTAACAGAGGACAGAACAAGGAGCAATGGTTTCAAATTACAGCTGGGGAGGTCAAGGTTGGATATTAGGAAAAACTTTCTCACGAGGAGGGTGGTGAAGCATTGGAATGGGCTATCTAGGGAGGTGGTAGAATCTTCATCTTTGGAGATTTTTAAGGCTCGGTTAGACAAAACTCTGGCTGGGATAATTTAGGGGGAGTGGTCCTGCTTTTTAGCAGGGGGTTGGACTAGATGACCTCGTGAGGTCCCTTCCAACCCTATTATTCTATGATTCTATGATTCTATGAAATGACTTGAATTTGATTTTCAGTGACATCTTTGTCACCCATGTTTCTGTACTCCTTACTACCTTCTCTAAATATGTAGGATGTCTCCTGATACCCACAGGGACTCACAGATAAAAATTCTTTCCACATAGATGAAGTTGAAGTGAATGAGACATGCTGCACCCACACCCACACTCCTATAAGTGATGTATTTATCTTCCCTGTTCACCCTCACAATGTGATGGTGTGGATTAATGCAGAGTATGTCACTATCAGTGTTTTCAGAATGTGCATGTCATGCTTTGCATTCTATATTATTGTTATGGAAGCTTGTTTTCTGCAACATCATACATGTGTACAGATATGAAACACGTCCCCAAAGGTATTTCCCATGGCTCAAGTTGGGGGCAGACAAACAGAGCTGTGAAAACCAGAATGAAACCTCTGTTGCTTTTCTTTCCCTGTTCTCTGCCCTCAGTTGTGAATGTCTATGGGAGAATGGGGGATTAAGGATATACATGCACACATGCACACACACACATATCCAGTACTTAATTGAGCCCTTCTTTTGTTTCCTTTCCCTAGCATCCTTTCAAAGATACAGCTGCTCCAGGCCAGCCCAGGCATGGAGAAGCCATGAGAGATCCTCACACTGGGTATGTCTACACTTGTTAAGCTAAGTCGACTCTGTTAAGTCAACTTAACAAGGTAGACTTAAAGTCGACTTAAATCGACCTTGTTAAATTGACTTAACAGAGCCTGTAGTGTAGACATCCCCATCCACACTGGCTTTAATCGATTTAATAAGTCGACTTAAGCCTTAAGTCAACCAAAAGAGGGGAAATTATTAAGTCGACTTAATAAGCACCCAGTGTGGATGCAGAGTTCTGTAGGTTGACTTAAGCATCCTTAAGTTGACCTAAGTTGCAAATGTAGACATACCCACTGACCTGTGCTGTCTCAAGTGTCTCCATCACCGACAGCAGCTATGGCTGGCACTGGACCTGGCAGCTCCGGGAAAGGGCTGCAGTGGCTGGGGTACGTGCACCCATATAAGAGCGGGGAAACAAGTTATTCCCTCATCTCTCCAAGGCCAAATGATTGTCACTGCTGTCACCTCCAGGACCAAGAACCAGCTCTCCCTGCAGCTCTGCTCGCTGACAGCTGCAGCCCCGGCCATCTATTACTGCGCCAGGACACGCACAGTGACACAGAGCAGGGCAGGGACTCCTGAGAAAAGGAGAAGTGGTTTCCATACAGCCACCTGGGGCCTGACACAGTGATTTCTCTGAGACTGATAGATGCGCTGGGCTTATTTATAGCAGCAGAAGCAAGGAAATTCCTCTTCCTCAGACCCAGCCCTGCCAGTCACACACTGAGCAGTAGCCATCCATCAAGCCAGTGCAGGAATCTATCTGTCTGCATTGGTGTTGGCCACCACCCAAAGCTCTTCTCATTTCATCCCATAGGAGGCAGTTGTCGCACCTGGCCTGAGAGATCACTTTCCAGGTGTCAGTTTCCGAGATAGGAGGGAAGACTCTCTCTCTCATTCTCTCTCTCTCTCTCTCTCTCTCACACACACACACACACACACACACGTACATGCACACACCCAGAGAGCAGGGATATTTTTACCTGAAACAGTCCACACGTGGCATCTACCTCACCTGACCTCATGGAAATCAGACCCTACACAGGAACTGCTGTGAGCTGAGAAGTGGCTACGCTCTAGGTGACTGATCAGAATCAGAGACTTCTTTAGATCTCTTCCCCTTTGTGTACATTGCACTGGGGATATCTGGCCCTGAGCTCTTTGCAGAATCTGGTTTTTAGCATGGCTTAGAATGTAGAGAATAAATGACGCACTTATGTCCAGGGGCAGCTTCTCCCTGTAGAGTGGTGCAGACAGTGCCATACAAGGTCTGAGTCTTCCCTCAGTTCTATACAGGGGATAACTGATCCTCGCCTATTTACCTAAAATGCAGGAGGTGGAGAGTGGGAGGGAGTCTCTCCCCCGCCCTGTTGCACAGCCAGCAAAGAGTGACTGAACAATAGGAGCTAAATAGTGCACTTTGGATCAGCTCCTTCTCAGGTGCAAACAGGTGTATGTCAATCTTTTTTATGCAAATTTTTATGCAAATCTCACATCCAGGTTCACAATTTCAATAGGAGCCCCTCACATCTCATAGGAACCCGCCTCCTCCGGCCCAAACTAGGTCTGATTTCTTTACTTTCCACTTTGAAGACAAATGGATTTCCTACTGTGAATGTTGCCTTTAGTGATCATCTTTGAGTGGAAGTCTTTAGGAAGATGATGGGAAAAAATCCTCTCCTAGAACTAGCATGGCATGCACCCAACACATTGAGGAGTAGCCATGCTCTGTGGAAGAGACAGGCATTAATTCCACGGGGCTCTCACTTAACAAAAGGAAGTGGTGTCCAACTCCCCTGTCTACCAGATAGCACTGCCTGGATAGAGGGCTTCCTGAGTTTACCTCGGCCAGATAACACCAGTGTGCAAATCTTGGCCAGGAGGTTCTCATGGGTCCCAACCCTGTCACTGTCCTCTGCACCCTCTTTGCTACCCTCACACAGCACCACCCATCATTGCATGTGTGCTGAGCTGAGCTCTCTAGCTATAGTGGGATAAAGGAGACACCCAAGGGGACACTGCTCTATACTGAGCGCTCACCCTCATCATCTCTTATGTCCATCCTGGAAAACCACATGCAAATTCCAGACCCTGGAAGTCCTGTTTAAATACAAATCCCTTATTTTTGGAGCCTCAGTCTCTCCCCAGACTCAGGACTTTTCCTTCCTGCCCACTGGGGAGTTTTCTTCATTGTATAATGAAAATGAAATCTCTGTTGGTTTTCCTTTCCCTGTTCTACACCCTCACCTGTAAGTATCCATGGCTAAATGGGGAAATTAGAAAAAACACACACACATTTGGTAGCTAATTCATCCTTGCTTTGTTTCCCTTTCCCCAGGTGTCCTCTCTCAGGTGCAGCTGGTCCAGTCTGGTCTAGGGGCATTGAAGGACAGAGAGACCCTCACACTGACATGCACTTGTCTCCGGGTTCTCCATCTCTACTCAGAATTATGACTGGCATTGGATCCGGCAGCTCTCTGGGAAAGGGCTAGAGTGGATGGGACGGGTGTATCCCTTTGACAGGAGCAAGCACTATCCCGCATCTCTCCCGGGCCAAGTCACCATCTCTGGAGACACCTCTAAGAACCAGTTCTCCCTGCAGCTCCGTTCACTGACAACTGCTGACACCACCACCTACTATTGTGCCAGAGTAAACACAGTAACACAGAGCAGAGCAATGACCAGGACAAAAAGAGGAAGCGGTTTCCAGGCAGACAAACAGGATGCTTAATGCCAAATTTCCATTATCTGCAGGCTTAGAACTAAGGATCTGAGTTTGTTGATAAATGTGGATTTCATCAAACACTCCCCCTCCCAAACCATATTTCCATCATTTACTAGTTTTCCAACTAACAGAAATATTTAAAATACATAATTCTGTGCAACTATATAACGATAAAAAGACTTTCAAATAACCATAAATATTAGCTGTCCAAGTTATTTTTAAAAATAAACCCATTCTTCTTCACCTATTTATCTCTCAACTTCACATTTATAAAGCTCAGACAGTATTTTTCCACAGAATCCAGGAGATCACTTCCAGCCCGTAGCCATTTCAAACACTATCCTTACCTGAGCTCTTTGTAGATGGAGCTGCTCTGGCTGCTAACCCAAGGGGAGTGTCTGAAACAGATGAGTGGGACTTGAATCAACAAAGAGCTGAAGCATCAAACAATCTGGGCGAGACAGCCACAATAAGGAGGCTCCAGAAATCACATTGATCCTGGCACAAAATCCAGACTGGGAACATCAACAACCCTAGAACCAAGTGTGAAGGGCGGAAATTAGTACTTTGGGGCGTCGAGCATTTATCCCTATTAAACAAACACTTGGGGTGGAACATTCTGGGTTTTTTCCCCTCTCTTGGCTGCCCTTTAAGTGAGAACTTGTATGAGACCCGGAGAGAGGGAAATAATTTAGGGTCAAGTTCTCAGTTAGCTTGAAAAATAATTAAGGATTTGAATTTGAGTTAAAAGATAAATACAGGTTTATGTTTAGGGTTAGAGTTCAGTATTGATTTTAAAAGTAGGATAAGCATTAGCACTGGGAATAGAGGACAGAGTTAGGATTAGGGTACAGTTAGAAATAACTGTGGGGTTAGGGTTAGGTTCTTGTTAGCAGAAGACTATAATGAAAAACAAAATGAGGGGTTTTGGTAGGAAACAAAGTGATTGTTTATCTTGATAGGCAGAGTGTTCACAATATGAACTCAAAATAAGGGAAACTCTATGATTTGGTTCTAAAGTCATTAAACAATATTTAATTGCCTGATTCACACTGAAATCAATTTGAGGTATCAATATGAAATTATGAAAACTACTTTCTCATGTTTCCATATTGCCCACCACCATCCTCAAACATACAAGAGGTTCCCTTATACTCACAAGGACTCAAAAATCTAAATTATTTTCAGACAGATGAAATTGGCATGAACTCTGTGTAATGATCTTGAAGGTTCATTAAAGACCGCACCATTGAATGAGTGAAGAATAGAACTTTAATAACACAGACAGGAGTGATTCCCAGGTGTGCAGCTGAGAGCAGCCATGTTAGATCACCTGTAGGGCACATCTCCCAATTCACACAACACTGACCCATGCTAGGGAGTGTCTCTAAAATCACAACCTTCTACAAGCATCTCTCTACACTCTGGACATTTTAGAATCTTTTCCATGAACAAATCAGTTCAATGGCTTCTTCAGAGTGTAAATGCTCTGGGAAATTAGTGCTGTAGGAAGAAAGTTAAGATTTCCTTTGTAAAAGTGCTTTGAAGCCCTCTAGGGGCAGGACTGCATTAAGGTATGGGCTGTAGGGGCTGCAGCCCTTGGCCCCAGCCTAGAGGGAGGACCCACTGCCTCCCAAAAATCCAGCCCTGGCCTGAGTGGCTGGGCTGCCGCTGGTCCCTGCCTGCCCAGCCTCCCCACAGCCCTCAAGTAGCACCAGCCAGTCCCCTCACAGCAGCGCTGGCTGCAGCCCCTCCCAACCCCGCCCCCCCCCAGCAATGCCACCCAGCCATGGTCCTCCACTGTGCCAGATGGGCCTTAGAGCCCCTGATGCCACCCCCAACACGGGGGGGGGGAGGCACCCCAACCCTAGCCAGAGCACCATGGCAATGAGGAGGACCAGAAGGGAGGCCCCCACAAGGTTGGGCAGCCCTGGGCTCCCACAGGCATTGATCCGGCCCTGTTTGAGGGGGAGGAGAGAAGTACTATCTCACAGCAAGGTATCAGTATTGTGATACCTGCTCGGAAAAAGACGCACAAGCATACACACTCAGTGACACGGTCCTTGCTGATCAAGTAAAGTGAAGCACACACTCAGACACAATTTTCTCCCATGAAAGTTCATGCAATAAATAAATCTGTTAGCCTTTAAAATGCCACAGGACTCTGTTTGTTTTTCTGATAATTAGGATTACACAAATGACTGAAATGAATAGTAAAACTTTTCCTACCAGAGATTTCCTGCAATGGAAAATTAGTTTTCCAATTAGTCTTCATCTGCATCTGTTAACCCGGGCCTAAGGAGGCTAGGGCAGTCCAAGAAATAGCTCCTAGTGACTAAAGTGGGTCAGACCAATGACCTAATCAGGAAACAAGGAAGATCAGAGGCCCATGACCAGGGATATAAGAGGAGCTGGCAACCATCATGGACTCCTTCGCAGATGACACCAAGCTGGGGAGAATGGTAGACACGCTGGAGGGCAGGGACAGGATTCAGGGAGACCTAGACAAATTGGCCCAAAGAAATCTCATGAGGTTCAACCAGGCCAAGTGCAAAGTCCTGCACTTAGGATGGAAAAATCCCATGTACTGCTACAGGCTGGGGACCGATTGGCTAAGTAGCAGTTCTGTAGAAAAGGACCTGGGGGTTCTGGTGGACAGGAAGCTGGGTATGAGTCAACCGTGTGCTCTTGTTGCCAAAAAGGCCAATGGCATATTGTGCTGCATCAGTAGGAGTATTGCCAGCAAATCAAGGGATGTGATTATTCCCCTCTATTCGGCACCGGTGAGGCTGCATCTGGAATACTGTGTCCAGTTTTGGGCTCCCCACTACAGAAAGGATGTGGACAAATTAGAAAGACTCCAGCAGAGGGTAACAAAAATGATTAGGGGGCTGCGGCACATGACGTACAAGGAGAGACTGAAGGAACTAGGCTTATTTATTCTGCAGAAGAGAAGACTGAGTTTGATAGCAAACTTCAGCTATTTGAAGGGGTGTTCCAAAGAGGAGGGAGCTAGGCTGTTCTCAGTAGTAACAGACGACAGAACAAGGAGCAATGGTTTCAGGTTGCAGCTGGGGAGGCTGAGGTTGGATATTAGGAAAAACTTTCTCACTAGCTTTGGAATGGGTTGCGTAGGTCGGTGGTGGAGTCTGCATCTTTGGAGATATTTAAGGTCAGGTTGGACAATACCCTGGCTGGGATGATTTAGTGAGAGTGGTCCTGCTTTTAGCAGAGGGTTGGACTAGATGACCTCATGAGGTCCCTTCCAACCCTGTGATTCTGTGATTCACTGTTCTTCTCCTCTTAGCCACACATTCTGGTGAGCATTTGCAGGAGGGGGACCGGGATATTCCTGCTTCCACTATACCCGAAGGAGAAATGACCATTGACTTCAATATAGCAGGGTGACTCCCCCATGAGCAGTCTGAGCAGTAGTGAAATCCCAGAAATTCCCTTCTTTCCCAGGAGTCCTGGCCCAAATCCAGCTGGTCCAGTTCAGGCTGTGAGTGATGATGCCTGGAGTGACCCTCATACTGAGTTGTGCCATCTCATGTGTCTCTATCAGTAGTGGTTACAGCTGGAACTGGATTCGCAGCCTGCTGGGAAAGGGCTAAAGTGGATGGGACAGGGATCAAACAGCAATTCCACCTGGTACACAAACTATGCCTCATCTTTCCAGAGCTGAATCACCATCTCAGGGGATTCCTCCAAGAACTAACAAGGAGTCCTGTGGCACTTTTAAAAACTAACAAATTTATTTATCACACAATCTTCCATGGGAGAAAAATCCCATGTCTTCAGACCCTTTGAAGATGGGGAACTGTAAGAATGGGAGGAAAGTAAATGCAGGTGTAACCTTCAGGTGGGCTAAAATTAATTAAATTGCCCTTCTCCAGTGCCTCACAGAAATACACCCCAACCCCTGTGGAGAAAAGCAGCTGGAGACCCAGGATCCAGTTTGTATGGGACTCACAGCAAAGATTGTTCAAAGCAGATAAAAACAAAGAAAGAAAAGTAATGAGTTTTATTAAACATTAACTTTATAAATCATATGATTTAAGAAACAAAATAATGACTACCATATAAATCTATAACAAGATGTGGCTAATTTTGGGAACTCACATTTACTATTTCACAATACATATAAACAAGAAAAAAAATGAATTCAAACAGAGCAGCCCCTCAGAAACACTCTCCACTCAAGTGTCCCAAAGTTCTGGTGGAGTTCACCTGGCTCTCAGTGATAGTCTCTGTGTGCTAAGCTCAGAGGCTTGAGTAGGAAGAAGCAGCTCCTCGCTCTTTGTCTGCTGGACTCTTCCAGGCAAACCCTGCTCTTCAGTCAGCTTGCTGCTTAGGCACCACTCATTTATATATAGAGAGAGAGAGATATAAAAAGAAAGAAACCCTGAAGCAAAAGAAAACATACAACTCTGAGAATAACAAAGTATAATTAACTCTTTCCCCTTATTACAGTAAAGAACTGTTCATTCCTCCCAGTATTTAATACTATTCAAAGTATCCAATTAAAAGAAACCCCCCTCTTCTTCCACTGGTCCCTTTTCTGCACCCAGTGCCCCAGACTGCCCTGCTGGAGGGTTAGCAATAACACTGACCTGAGGCAAATGCTTCAGAGTGGGGGGAAAACAGCCTGCTGTCTGCTCCTGGCTTGCTTCTCCCTGTGCACAGAGCACGTGGGCTCCTCTCAGTCCAACCACCCTGGCTGCTGGCTCTCAGGCATCTCACTCCAGCAGCCAGCAGCAGGGGACCATGTGGAGCATGCTCAGAGCTGTCACTCCACAAACCAGAAACTTCTGGCTCTAAGCTGCTAAATCTGCCTAGCAACACTGACCCAACTGATCTCTTAAAGGGAAACTCTCCATTTACACTAATGGGTTACACAGGGAAATGTATGACACAAGATCAGGTCAGCCTGTAACAGCAAATCAGAATACAATGTTGGGATTCAAACACTGGGGAATAGTTATAGAGGAAGGTGAGGTCAAATCACAGCCTTTGTGCTGACAAAACTCAGAATCTGCATCTTCTCTGCCTCACCTTTTCCTCCCCTGCCACTTTAACTGCTTTCCCACCTCTGCCACCTAAACCAGCCGTTCTCCCACATTCACCTGCTGATCCTTCCCTGTAGACATTTGCATGGGGATGTTATTTCCCTGAGGTCATGGTACATTTCTATATAACACGGGTTTTCAATCCCTTCAAGGTCGCAACACAGCTGTGAGTCTTCCCAGCTGTGCGCAACACACTGAGGCTCCCCCCACTTTCTGTAGTGGGTAAATTTAAAGAGGATCCTGCCACTGAAAGTAAACTGCCTGCAAAGATAATTTTGGTGGCAGGAGTCTTCAAAGGCACTACAAAAAAGTGACTGCCTGGGCGCTTTCACTGATGGCACTTCAAACAGCACCCTCACCACCACAGCTGAGCCACAGCCACTCTCCATTTTAGCAGCATCTTTTAAAGGGCATTGTGATCCCCTAGAGTATGATCTGTTTAACTATCCTGTTCATGTTGATGTCCTATTGATGCATGGAGATGTTTGGGAATGCATGGACCTATCAATAAGATGTGTGGCATCAAAAAAGGCGTATGTGGACCAATCAAGGTCAAGTCAGACCCCAAAAGGGGCTGAGCCAATAGGTCCGAGCAGGGTATAAAAGTAGGAGCCCAAAGCCCAGATTTCGTGCAGCCGAGGGGGTGACAGAGAGTCAGCTGAACTGTTCCGTTGCATTGAGAGCACGAATGCTGCCAGCAGATTTGTCAATATAGGTCACTTGCCATTGTGCTATGTTGCAATAAAGCCTAGCCTGGCACCTTCATTTCTACAAAGATCCATGGTCGTGCTGGTTTCTTCGATTGTGAGTGTTTTCTTCTTGTACACAGGGTATTCCTAGGCTCCAAATCACTGAGCTAAGTCCACATTATAGATTTGAGCCAAAGGTAAGCCGAAGCTTTAACCAAAGGAATACATCAGCTTAGGACCGCCAGGCTAACTTAGTCCATGCTAAAGGTCGGAGTAGGCTCTAGATCACTGGGCTAACAAAGTACCCACTTAAAGATCTGAGCTGGGGTAATCCTGAGGGAACATGCGTACAGAGATACATGCACGCAGCCAAAGAGATACCCATGCTGGATACAGAACAACACAGATAAGAACACCTCTAGCCTGGCATACCACATCTCTGACTGATTTATTAAATTATTGTACAGTGATTTGCTATATACTCACTTAAAATCATGTACTAATCAATAAACTAAAGTTTGTTTAATCTAAAGCTCTGTGGACTTTAGAGACTGTGAATTAGCCAAGCTGGAGCATTCTAGTTTCTTTGATAAACAGGTGAACTGGAGTCTATGGCTGTGTCTACACTTGTAAATTAAGTCAACTTAAGCTTGCTTATACCTTGTGTCTACACTACAGTTTCCTTAAGTCAACTTTATTAAACCTGGTTTTAATTCGACTTAGGGCTTAAGTTGACTTTTTCAAGTTGTCTTAAGCCAGTGAAGACCTGGAGTAGCCCTAAATCAACTTAGGGCTACTCCAGGACTCCACCACTGCCCTCCCTGCCGGGGGCGGGGGGGCAGCACAGGGGGAGCCTGGCATGCCCCCCCACAGGGCAGGGCAGAACCCTGCCCACCCTGCCCCTATGCCCTGCCAGGGTCCCTGTCCCCCTTTGCCCCATTGTACCCATGTACAATGGGGCAAAGGCTGAGACCCCTGGCACTGGGCAAGGGGTGCCCTCCCTGCCCCTGTGGACCTGCCCTAGGTCCCCCTAGCCCCTAGAAGTTGACCTAGGCATCCAGTGTGGATGCTTTAGGTCAACGTTGTAAGTTCCCCCCAAAGTCGACTTTAAATTTAAGTGTAGACTTAAAGTCGACTTAGCTAAGTCGACGTAGCTAATGTCGACCTAAATTTCCAAGTGTAGACATAGCCTATGAGCCTACAGTGATTAGAGAAGGGTCCTGATGGAAGTTCCCAGCGTGGTATCTGGGGCTGGGGGTGCTGGCTAGGGGTCCATCCCCTGAATGACTGGAGAGCACACCTCTACTACTTGGGACTGAATACATGCAGGAGGCTAATGTGAACTGACCCAGGAGTGGGTGGTCACCTTGCAAAGCAGGGTAAAGTGAGGTCTAGGAGTAGGCTATAAGGGAGGCACAGCAGCACCACAGACCAGATTTTGGGAGGAGAATGTCACAGGGGGTCTTTCAGTAGCAGGCAGCTAGAAACTGCCATACTCAACCACTGTGCCATGACACAGTGTTGTATCGTGACATAGAAGTTGAGAACTGTTATATAATATGCCCACCACATTTTTCAATAACCACAGCTCCACACACATAATACACTGCAAGTTCCTTTCCCTCCAGCAGGGCACACCCACTGTCTGTCAGCCACTGACTCTCAACCTCAGAGGTTTCTCTCCTATACAAAAAGCCTCTAAAAGTAAGGTGATACATTTCTCCCAGGTATCTAGCAGTGCCCTTTGTTACAGCCATCATGGCCCCAGAGGCTGCGTCTTCTCTCCCTGCCCAATTCTCTGCCCTGTCACTAATCCTCTTTCTTACTCCCTCCTTCCTGAAAGCAGCCTTTGGTTCCCCCACTGCACTTCCTCCCACATCAGATGCTCCCAGGACAGTCTCATGTATCTGAACACTCCATCTCCACAGTTTCTATTTCTCAGCTCTGCCTAGAGCTTTGCTGCTGGAAGGCTGAATTAAACCTCACCCCATGTGAGGACCTGAACCAGCCTCCATTATTTCCTGCGGAAAGGCTCATAACAATGCCAATGGATGGTGCATCATGCACTAACAGAGACAGATTAAGGGGCCATGAGGACCTGGACCCCGGCCACCAGTGGGCCCTCTCCACATAGGGCCCTGGCCTCCCATCACAGTGGTCTGCGGGCAGGCTGGTGCTGGGGAGGGGTGGAGGGGACCTGGGGCCAGAGGCCACTCTCTGTGCCAGCCTCAGCCCCTGCACTGGCTGGTCTGCTCCTGGGGGTGGCGTAGCCAAATGGCATGCAGAGCGGCTTCCAATGCAGCCCCGGAAGGCTGTGCCAGAGGCAGTACAGCATGCCATCCAGCCCAGAGATGGGACGTGAGCATGGAGCCCAGCCTCTGGCCCCATCCTCAACCCCAGTGCCAGCAGGACAAAGGATCTCCCTGCCAGGATCGTGGGGGTCCCTGGACATAGGCCCCATCAGCCCATGCAGTAATCCACCCCGGGCGCTAAGACAAGAAGGGGATGTGTCACTCTGCTTTCCACCCCACAGCATAACCTACCAGAGGTGTCTTTGTTTATACCCAGGGGGTGAAACCCACATGCAAACCCTGCCCCAGGGGTTCCTGTTTAAATACAAATCCCTGAGTCCAGGAGTCTCAGTCTCTACCCACACACAGAACTGCCTGTTCCTGGCTACTGGGGAATTTTATCTCTGTGCATGAAAAGCAGAATGAAATCTCTTCTGTTTCTCCTTTCCCTCTTATTGGCACCCACATGTGAGTAACTATTACAGACTGGGAGAATTAGGGATAAATGCTCAGGTTCATTCAGGGGCTAATTCTTTCCATGCTTGGTTTCCCTTTGCCAGGTGTCCTTTCTCAGGTGCAGCTGGTTGAGTCTGGCCCAGTCGTGGTGAAGCCTGGAGAGACCCTCACACTGACCTGTGCTGTCTCGGGTGTCTCCATCACTAGCAGCAGCTATGCTTGGAACTGGATCCGGCAGCCTCCTGGGAAGGGGCTGGAGTGGGTAGCCCGTATATATCCATACAATGGGAACAAGGGGTTTGCTGCATCTCTCCAGAGCCGGACCACAATCTCTTCAGACAATTCCAAGAACCAGTTCTACCTGCAACTGGCCTCCCTCGCAGCTGCAGATACTGCCACCTATTACTGTGCCAGAGATGCACAGCGACTCAGAGCAGAGCAGGGGCTGGTACAAAAAGGGGAAGCGGATTGTCTAGACTCCGTTGGGGCCCTTGACTCTAATGTCTCCACTAGCAACTCAGCAGACACTGAGCAGGAGGATATTTAGGAGGTGGAAAGAAAATCCCCCCTCTTGTAACTCAGTTCTTTGTAACACAGATGTTAGGTTTTAATATTTTTTCTGTCTTTTTAGACATTTCTCTGTCAGGTCTCTTCTGTTACAGCATGGGTACTTTTCCTGACATTAAGTTGTGGCATGAAATTCAAGTTAACCGATAGCCATACAGTACCAGACCCACCCAAGGACAATGGTGCTGTGAACAATCAATAAGGCAGTGGCCAGCTGCCTATTGAGAAATTTAGATGGGAACAATACATTTCGGACTATCGGGAAGGACTTTCCTCTCCATTCCATCCTCCCACCCCACCCCAAATATAGTCATAGGGCCTTTAATGTAATTAAAGTGTCTCTACATCAGTCATTATCACCTCTGTCCTCTCTGGGTGGAACAAGTCTGTACTTGTAAGTAAATAGGTAAAGAATTCCAAGTGGATTATGTAACTGATAAAGAAGCATATATATTTAACCACTGTAACATCACCAATTTGAAGCTGTCCTGTCAGTCTTCCCGGTATCATGAATAAACCTCTTCAGTATTATCTATGCTGCCTGATTCTTGGGGAAAGAATCTTTCGTGCTTCACACAGGCATGGAGAGATCATGCCTCATTTCTTCCCTAGGGCAGGGGATTGATCACACAAGAACAACCAGGTCTTCTCCCAGTCACTGTGGGGGCCTAGCAATAACATAGGCCTTCTGTTTGAAAATTAGCTAAAGAACAAAGTCCTGTATTTTTACCTCAGGAACTTAAGAATTCCTAGATGGGATCAAGTCAAGTTCCATCTACTCCACTATCCTGCCTCTGACCATCCCTATCAGGGGCTATTTCACATGAGAATCCTGCAGTGTTATATGTGAGATAATCTAGCCTTGCCTTAGCCTCCTCCTGGTCCCTAACAGAGGCTATGTCTACACTTGTTCAAATAAGTCGACCTTGTTAAGTCGATTTAGCTGCATGTCCACCCTGTAAATTTAGGTTGACTTAAAGTCGACCTTGCTGAATCAACTTAAAGCATCTACACTGCACCCCTAAGTTGACTTGCAGGGACTAGGTGGACCTTGGAGTGGTGCATGGTGGGAAGGAGGGCACCCAAGAGGTGCCCCCCTTCCCCGGACACCTCTTTAAAAGTGCCAGGAGCTCAGCATCTTCTCCATTGTACCTGGGTACATGAGGGCTAAGCAGGACAGGGACAGGAGGGGGGTGGGCAGGGCATGCCAGGCTCTGGCTGTGCCAGGCACCCTGAGCCAGAGGTCAGTGGGGGAGCCCTGGGGACCCTTTAAGTCGACTTAGGGCTACTCTGTGTCTACACTGGCTTAAGTCAACTTAATAAAGTTGACTTAACCAGCAGCAGCTTAAGTCGACTTAAGGAAACTTTAGGGTAGACGTAGAGTAAATTAAGTCGACTTAAGTGTAAACGCACCCAGAGAGTGTAATCTCACATATTCAGACAACAGAGTCCTGTGGCACTTTTAAAGACTAACAGATTTATTTATCGCATGAGCTTTCGTGGCTCATGCGATAAATAAATCTAGGCCCTAGCATGTTGATTATATATGGCCCACTTTAAGTAGATTTAAGTAATATGTGCATAGTCAGTCTTAGCGGGTGTGCAGTGCAGGGCTTTTTTACATTAGACCATACACAGTCTATTCCTGGCTGCTGGGGAGTTTCCCTCATAGCATGGAAACCAGAATGAAATCTCTGTTGCTTTTCCTTTTTTCTGTTCTCTTCCCCCTCTTGTATGTGTCTGTTCTGGATTGTCCAACCCATGATCCAGGGGCCAGAATGCAGCCCACCAAAGGCTGCTATCTGGCCTTCCAGTTTCAGCAGCAGTCCTCCTCCCAGCCAGCTGGAGATAAAGAGCAGCTTATCCCCTCCAGCCTTGTGCCAGCCAGGGGTGTCGCTGCCCCAAACACGAGGGGAGGGGGATATGTTCCCCCAGGGGGCCTGGTCCCCGTGAGTCGTGCTCCTGACACCATCAGCCTGTGGGCCTGCCTAGCCCACGCTCTGGTGAGGGCCACATTGGGCCGCCACTGGTGGCCAGGCCCTGGGATCTTGGTCCCAGCAGGGGACGGATTGGGGCCCTGGCCCTGGCAAGGGCCGCATCAGATCATTGGTGGCTGACAGGCCTCAGATCCCTGGTGGATCGGGCCACCAGTGGCAGCCGTGCCCCGGATTCCTGGCCCCGGCAGGGCTGCATTGGGTGCCCAGTGCCAGTGACACCACTGGTGCCAGCCAGGAACAGCTCTGTCCCTCCATTCCAGAATCATGCATCACCTTGCACTGCACCAGCCAGGACTCAGGAGCAGAGGTGGGTGAAGAAGATCAGGCACTTCTGGCTGGGAGGGGACACTGCTGTGCTTTATGCTGTGTGTGTAACTCTGTGACGGGACGCACATCCATGCGCCCCCTAGGGCATGATCTATGTAACTTTTCTGTTCAACCAGTAAACCCCCGATTCTCTAAAGAATCGCAAATTGAAGAATGGTAATCACGCGCAGGGGCGTTGCTGGATAGAAAAAAGATCCAGGGCTGTGGCCCTCCAGCCCACTCCCTGCTAGCTTCTGCCCCCCAGCTAGGCCACACCCCCAGCCCCCACCCCCACCCAGTCCCCCCACCACGACCCAGCCCCCACCAAGTCTTGTCCCCATGCCCCCTTCGCCTCTCCCCAGGCCTCTAACTCCATCCATCCCTCCCCAGCCCCCCATCCTGACCCCTTGCTTGATGTACTCACGAGTCCGGACCCCTCCATTCCCACCCCCGGTCTCCGTGTTCCCCCCGTACCTTAACCCCTGATACAAAGGCCTGGGACCGGCCTGCGGCGGTGGAGCAGGACAGCCGGATCAGGCCATGCTGCTAGCCGCCACGCTCTGCTCCTGCCACCGCAGCACGCCGGCCCCTCGGGCCTGATCCTGCCCCTCTGCCGCTGCACCCCAGCCCCTCCGGCCTGATCCTGCCCCTATTCCGCTGCACGCCGGCCCCTCGGGCCTGATTCTGCCCCGCTGCACACCGGCCCCTCGGGCCTGATTCTGCCCCACTGCACACCGGCCCCTCGGGCCTGATTCTGCCCCACTGCACACCGGCCCCTCAGGCCTGATCCTGCCCCTCTGCCACCACCATCACGGGCAGGCAGCATGGCCAGATCAGGCCTGGGGGCCCTTTCCCGGCTCCTCTGTCCCCCTGTCCCGTGCTCCTTTCCCGGCTCCTCTGTCCCCCTGCCCCGTGCTCCTTTCCCGGCTCCTCTGTCCCGCTCCTCTGTCCCCCTCCCCCGTGCTCCTTTCCCGGCTCCTCTGTCCCTTTCCCGGCCCCACTGCCCACCGCCTCCTCCTCCTCCCAGCCCCCTTACCTGGCCAGAGGCTCGGAGCTGCAGGGACGGCCGGCAGAGCCTCTTCTGGGCCAGGCTGCTCCCACCCTGAGCACGCTCTGTCTGAGCATGCTCAGGGCGGGAGATTTGAATCTCCCCAGCCCGGCCACAGCAGGAGTCTGCGGCTTTGCTGGGGCCCCTGGGCAGAACGCAGCATTCCGCCTGGGTGCGCATGTGCCTGCTGGGGAAAATAGATCCGGGGCTCAGGATTTTCTACCCGGGGCTGGCGCCCTGCCAGCCCGACGGCAACGACGCCTCTGATCATGCACGAGCTATCTAATCCACAGGCTTATGCACGGCATGGACGTGGATTCAGCTGCTGCGCACGCACAGCTGTGTCAGTTATATGCGCGCGCAGGAGCTGCGTCACCGTCCCGCCGTGCATATATACAACTGTGGTTTAGTTATATAGATTTTGCAATGTAATTGTGTGATTTGATGCCAAATATGCTATATCAGGTTCCTTTGTGAAGGCTCACAATATATTCCACATAATTGCCACGGTGCCCTGTTTCCTACAGCAACATGTGTATACAGATGTGAAGCGCGTTACAGGGTTCAGACTCTCAGGACTATCTCTAGCACCGTGGCTGGAGACCTACATGAAAAAGGGAATGCAGAAGCCCTCCCTGGCTCCTATAGAAGTGAAGAGAATGACAGCAGCAAAGAGGGGGAGGGACAGTCAGGAGTGTGTAAAAACAAAGACACAGACTGTTAGGGGGAGAAGCTGCAGGTGTTTATTTGGGAGACTTTATCTTGCAAACAACTTCAAGCAAGATCTGGGCCTTGCCTTGTAACAGGAAGAGAATGGCTGTAAAACACCGAAAAGATGAACACTTTGTGCATAATCTTGGACTATGAGGTCATTTTAGGTAGAGATGTTAAATTAGTATGCGGTTTATACCTTTTATTTGATAATGGTCACTCTTGATTCATTTATAGTAGGATTCTGCCTTGATTGGCCATTTTATCACTTGAAATCGTACTCTGATCAATAAACTAGTATTTGTTTTTTCTAAAGCTGTGTGGTCTTATTCCCCACCCCTGCATGCAGGCCAAGCCCAGCAGGAATGCGGTCCAGCCCACAACCTCCAGAGCCCACAACCTGCAGTAGCTCTACATGGCTGGGTTGCTGCTCTGTGCAGCATAGCAGCTGCCTGTGGGAGCCTGGATGGGGGAAGCAGCCTCCCTGCTATATCCATGTTGGCTGCTGGGGCCAGGGACCATGTGAACCAGAGCTCCCTGTTCCCTCCTTCTCCCCACTACCGCTCCAGTTTCCAGATGAGTTCATCTGGGTACCTTGTCTGGCAGCCATCCCAGGGCAGGGAGGGGAAGTCACTTTCCATAGCCAACCCCCCCAGGCAGGAGGTAGCAGAGTTGGAAGTGGATTCCCAACCGCTTGCCCAGATGTCAGGGAGAGCAACCAAATGAGTGGTGGAGCACAGCGGGAGAAGGAAAGAGACACCCCCTCTGTTATGTTGGGTCTTTGTATCCAGAAAGATAGAGCACCAGACAGGGAATATATGTCCAAAAGTGGCTTTATTCAGAAGAAGACTAAAACCAGCATAAGCCAGTTTGGCTAACACCCTAGGGTGCATCTACACTTGTAAATTAAGTTGATTTAAGATTACTTAAGTCAACTTAATTTAATCTGCGTCTACACTACACTTTCCTTAAGTTGACTTAAGCAAGCTGTTTAAGTTGACTTAAGGAAAATTAAATCGACTTAATAAAACCTCATTTTAAGCCAACTTTTGGCTTAAGTCAACTTTCTAAAGTCGACTTAAGACAGTGTAGACCTGGAGTAGTCCTAAGTTGACTCTAAGTCAACTTAGGGCTCTCCAGGACTCCCCCACTTCCCTCCCTGCCAGGGGGGTGGCACAAGGGGAGCCTGGCATGCCCCCCCACAGGGCAGAGCAGAGCCCTGCCAACCCTGCCCCTATGATCTGACAGGGTCCCTGTTCCCCTTTGCCTCATTGTAACCAGATACAATGGGGCAAAGGCTGAGCCCCCTGGCACTTGGCAAGGGGTGCCCCCCGCTACCATGGACCTGTCCCAGGTCCACTTAGCCTCTAGAAGTCGACCTAGGCGTCCAGTGTGGATGTTCTAGGTCAACTTTGTAGGGTCCCCCCTAAGTCGACTTAAAATTTAGGTGTGGACATGATAAATCGACCTAAATTAATAAGTGTAGACATAGCTACAGTGGTCTAATTCTATTACTTTGGCAACCAGTGAGCTGGCAATTTAATACACAACATATTCCTCCCTGCCAATGAAAAGAAGCCCCCTCCCCCAAGCTAGGAAAATGCTCCCCACACTAACCTAGGAAATGACAGTAGATTGCCTCATTTCTGGGCTAAACCTCAGGGGCTATTCTGTCCCATAATGTGGATTTGCCTCTAGCTAAAGATCCAGCCACTGAGGAGGCCTTCTCTCTCTTGGTGGATTATGATAGATTTTTGGTGCTCCTACACCAGCAGATGTTATTGGTGCTGCTCTGACAATGGGTTCCAGAGTAGTAGCTCGAACAGGTGAAGATGTTGTATCTGGTTGAAGAGGGGAGGAGGCTGTACTTATTGTAGAGGTGGATGGAAAAGGAGAGTCAGGAGCAGGTGACTTTTGGTTCTATGATATCTCACCCGTAATGGTAAGGTCAGGCAGTTCAATCGGAGATGTATCCTTAGGACAGATATCCTGGCAGCAACTGATCTACATACCTCCACCTAGTGAGACCATCTGTCACCTGGACAGAATAGGAAACAGATCCTGTCTGGTTGTGTAGCAGGGACCCACTTAGCTCCAGAAGCATAGTTCTGAGCTAGGACAGGCTGTCCAAGACTAAAGGTTTGATCGTTTGCTCTTTCTGCATGCCTGATGACTTGGTTCTGCTGCTAGCGTTGTACAACTTGCTGTGCTTCAGACGGTTTCAACAAATCAAAGCAAGTGTGCAACTGTCATCTCATCATTAGGAAAGCAGGGGACACTTTGTTCATAGCATGAGGGATTCTTCTGTAGGTGTTTCTGAAGGTATCCAGAAACTTCTGAATGGACAAACGTCCCCTTGAAGATTTTAGAGTTTGTTTCAGTGTCTGCCCAGACCTTTCAGCTAATGTGTTGGTGAACAGATGATATGGTGCTGAAATGGTGTGATGTATTCCATTTGCTTTCATACAAATTTTCAAACTCCTGAGAAATGAACCGCGGATCAGTGTCACTCACAAGTTTTTCTAGTAGACCATAATGACTAAAGAATCCACGCAGTTTCTCGTTAGTACTTTCAGCAATAGTGGACTGCATTACAGAGGCTTCCGGCCACTTAGAATGGGCATCTACAACAATTGGGAACATGCTTCCTTCAAAAGGACCAGAAAAATCAGTATGAATGTGCTACTATGGGTTTTCAGGCCCATCCCGGGTGTAGGGGTATCAACTGAGATGCGTTCCTCACACTCTGACATGAAATACAAGCTCTTGCCTTCTCTTCAATGGCACTGTCCAGGCCAGGCCACCAAAAATAGCTTTGTACAATTTCTTTCATGTGCACTAGCCCACAATGACCTGAATGTAGCTCTTCTAACAATTGTGATCTCAGTAATGGTAGAATGATGACACGCATCCTCCACAACAAGCAATCAGATCGGATTGATAACTCCATCCTCCTGGACATGTAGGAAGGGAGGTCAGGTGAGACCTGAGAGTCCCTTAGAGATGTTCTACGCATCACTAGGTCCTTGACTTGAGACAGTACTGGGTCAATACGAGTTGCTTTCTTTACTAGAGTAGCAGTGTCAGGTGTGTTCTTTACTTGTTCAAGGTAGAAGATTTCTTTCTGGCCAATATTTCAATGTTTAACCAGTAAGGGCAGCCTTGAAAGACTATCTGCGTTGCAGTGCAGAGAGGATTTCCAATAATTGATCTCATACGTGTGTGAGGAAAACAAAAATGCCCATCATTTCATACGACTAGCAGCCAGTGGTGGAATGCCTGTGTGGGATCTAAAGATTGATATTAGAGATCGATGGTCAGTGAGAAGTGTGAACTTCCTTCCAAACAGGTACCAGTGAAATTTCCAAATGCAAAACCAATTTCCAGTGCTTCACAATCGATTTGGGCATAGTTAGTTTCTGCTTTGCTTAAGGCAAAAACAATGAGTCTTTCCTCTCCTGAAGGCATAATGTGTGACATGACTGCTCCCACTCCAAAAGAGGAGGCATCACAGGCCAACTGTAGGGGTAAGAATGGGTCAAAATATGTTAAAATCTTTGAATTTAGCAGTGCACATTTAGCTTTGTTAAATGTAATATCTCAAGCTTCTGTCCAGTTCCAGACTTTGCTATGGTCAAGTAGCTCATGTAGTGGTTTCAGCAGCATTGCTAACTATGGGTGCGTCTACACTTGTAAATTAAGTCGATTTAAGCTTGGCTTAAGTCGACTTAATGTGCCCTACATCTACACTACACTTTGCTTAAGTCTACTTAAGCAGCTTGCTTAAGTCGACTTAAGGAAAATAAAGTCGACTTTATTAAACCACCTTTCTAATCGACCTAAGGCTTAATTCGACTTTCTAAAGTCGAATTAAGCCAGTGTAGCCCTGGGGTAGCCCTAAGTCGACTTAGGGCTACCCCAGGACTACACCAATGCCCTCCCTGCTGGGGGGGGGTACAGGGGGAGCCTGGCATGCCCCCCAAAGGGCTGGGCATGTGGGCACAGTGTGACACTGTCTGGATTTAGAGAAGCATTTATGATATTATTTTCTATGGATATCTCATAAATGCTATAATCCATAGGAACTATGTCATGTTTGGTATCAATAGAAAGGGAGTAATTGGCTGGGAATGATTATATAGTTTGTGTCTAGGTATTCTATTTTGATTAGAAGTTAAGAATTTGATGTTATATCCATACTTTAACTTGTGTCCTTCTGGACAAATGTCTTAGATGGAGGGTGTGAACAACCATTGTCTCCTTAATGTTTAGGAATTTGCCAGGTGATCTGGTTCCAGGGAGTAAACTGATGAGCCATTAAGGATACAATGGTTGTATTCTTTATGTCCTCAATGGCTCATCAGTTTACTCCCTGGAACCAGATCACCTGGAAAAAAAGCGAAACTGACTAATATTGTGTAGTGGTGGAGCATCCACAATAGCTTGACTTTTGCCGTAGCCTGAGAAAGGCCAATAGCATCTATGAAATGCACCAAATATTCAACACAGGGCTGAAAGAATTCACTTTTGTCTTTGTGGACCTGTAGGCCATACTCTTCCAGTCTTTGTACAGTAGCCCCCAAGTTCTTAAAGCCATACATGGACTACATATGTAGTCCTGGGGGACTGCACGAGAGGCCGTACTGTGTTCCAGCCGGCCCTGTCCCTGGGTGCCAGACCATCTGGACCAAGGCCGGGAGCACCCTCTGGTCCCAGGGTCTCCCTCGGTGACAGCCTGCCTACAGGCCACCATGGTAGGTAGCTGAGGCCGCAGGTGGGGGGTCCCATGGTGGTGGTGGTGGGGTGAGGCTCCAGGCCAGGGGGCCCCACAGTCATGAGTAGCACCAGTACCCGAGGCTGGTTAATCCATCTCTGTCCATAATCAATAAGCAGGCATGAGAAATCAATGATTGTTGAGTTTGGGAAGCACTGGGGGTAAAAGTGTTTGGGGCTTGGAAACACAGAAGGGTACCAAAGAACGAGAGTCTCTAGGGCCCAAATTTGACTTTGTTAGCACTTTCTTTGTCTACAAGAATGAATGAATGACTCAGCACCATAAATTGATGAAGAGAGTAGGAGTTTAAACTGCATTCACTCAGAATTTCTTTATGTTCTTCCTCTGCAGCTATTTAGCAAAGCATTTATCTGTCTGTGTGTCTGTATATCTAACCTAGTGGTTTTGGTGTGCCTTGAGAACTGTCCAATTGTGCCATTAAATTTTGTACAAAGGTAGTGAAAATCAATGTAAAACAAACATTGTATCATCTTAAACAATATTCTATCCAACCAAAACTACAACTCATAAAAATTGTGAAAATTAATCATCAAATTAAAAGCGAGGTCAGTTCTAAAAGGTGATCACTCTAAACACAGGTGGTCAAAGGGAAAAATTGAGATGATGTTTATTTTTACCAGTGGTTTTGAAACATTAATGCATTTGATCCTTCTTTAGCTTGTTCTGTGCACTAGGTTGCAAACTTCTCTAGTAAGACCATAAGTATAGCAAATGTGATGTTTAGGAGCAATCAATTCAACTCAAAAAAGTGGGTGTGCCATAGAATTTTTTGTCACATTGAAATGTGCTGTGTTTCTGAAAAGGCTGGAAACCACTGGTTAACTCACTCCCTCTATTTGCCCAAGAGGGGCACAGAGAGGCAGAGGGGCCTTGTCTTTTTTATCAGCCATGTCTGTGCTCTTGCATGGGTGCTCACACTTTAAGCAAATTCCCACTCTGGGCTCTGAATTGAAGTAGCAGCTCTGAGGCATCCAGAACCACCATTCCAAGGAGCTAAGCTGACCCTTGAGAGGTCTTTGTTCCCCTCCCAGCACACAATGATTTCTCTGCTCAGGTCCCTGCTCCTCTTGGCTCTGGTCCCAGGTGAGTGTTGGGGGGAGACTGTGAGAGGCAGTTCTGATTTGGAGCAAAGGTGTGTTTGAATCTGTCTGATCCCTGAACCATGAAGTTACCATCTTGCACTAAGTCTTAAGTAGCAGTAGGGGAAAGGCAAGTTCAATGTTAGGAAAAACCTCCTTACTAGGAGGGTGGCGAAGCACTGGAATGGATTACCTAAGAAGGTGGTGGAATCTCCACGTTTAGACATTTCAAGGCCTGTGTGACGCTGTCAGGATTTAAGGAACCATTTATGATATTATTTTGTATTAATATTTTATGATTGTTATAATCCATAGGAACTATGCCATGTTTGGTGTCAATAGAAAGGTAATAATTTGTGGGGAATGATTATATAGTTTATGTGTAGGATTTGTATTCATATTAGAAGTTAGGAATATGATTGTTATATTTTAACTTGTGTACAGCTGGGGAAATTCCCCAGACTGAATGTCTACCTGGCCATTGTCTCCTTAATGGCCCATTAAGGAAGCTCCCCAGTATAATGGGCCGAAGAAGAAAACCTGTTGAGCCACTAGGACTTAAACATGTGACTCAACTCCAGTTTGATTGGAGAGACCTGCTCACAGCATGGACAAGGCCAGAGGTGATAAAAGGCAGCAACCCCAACTCCATCTTGCTCTCAAGTCCTCAGTCTACAGCCAACACCCATCTCTGGAACTATTCCTCTGAGACTGAACAAAGGATTGAGGCCCACCCTGATGCTGGGTGTTTACCAGAGGAACAAGCCTGCAAACTGCTTTTCATGAACTTTAAATCATTTGTATGTATGTGATTCGCTTTGACCCTTTAATATCTCATATTTTGCTTCTTTTCTTCTTATATTAAACCTTTAGTTGTAGTTGCTAAAGGATTGGCTACCAGTGTGGTATTTTGGGTAAGATCCAAACTTCTATTGTTCTGTGTGCTGTGGCTGGCCCTTTGGGGTCAGGAGAACCTATATCTTTAAGGGACCGTGCGGCTAGGTGGCAGCCGGAGGAGCTGAAGTGCAATAAAGGGAGCTGTTTCTATTTTGGGCAGATTTCTTGGTACCCAGTGTGGGGAACCAGAAGCCTGTTTGTGACTGATAGGGAGACTGGTTTAAGTACCACCCATCAGTGTGTGGGGAGTTTGGCTCCCGATTTTGCAGCTTGCCCTGATTTTTGCACGTCCAGGAGGGTATCCCAGGAGGCCCCGGTCACAGCCTGGCTTTACACAGTCCTGACTGGAAAGATTTAGTTGAGGATGCTTCTGCTTTGAGCATGGGGTTGGATGACATACCTCCTGAGGTCCCTTCCAAACCTAACCTACTATGATTCTTCCAGGATTCTATGAATGACCAGACAACCGCGTTCCAGTGGTGCATGAACAGACTTGTAAAATAAATACAGGGGGAAAGGGTGAAGAATCTGAAAGCCTTCTTTTGAAAACATAAAGGCAATATCATCATAGTGATTCTTGTCTGAAAGAAAAAGCAACTTTGTAATCACAGTAACAAACACCAGGGTCCCAAATCTACAGTGATGGGCACCAGATTAAGAACCTAGTCTAGCATATAGGAATGAGCATACTGGGTCAGACCAATGGGCCATCTAGCCAAGAAGCCGGTCCTCTGACAGTGGCCAAAATCTGGTGCTTCAGAGGGAATGAGCAGAACAGAGCAATTTATTCAGCAATCCATCCCCTGTCATCCTGTCCCAGCCTCTAGAAGTCAGAAATCTGGGGCAGGTCTACACTGCCTGCCCTTTTTGGCAGCAGTTGAATGGAGATACACAAGTTACTTTAAAAAACTTGCATATCTGTTTTCAGACCTCCCTACTCCCAGCAAGTCTTCTGCGCTCAGTCAAAGGGAGAGTCCTCCTTTCGACTCAGCTCTAACCCAATTGTAGGGCGTTAAGTAGATCTTCATAGACCCGATTGCTCGATCAGGAAACTCAAATTGACAGTGGCATATTTGCTGCCATCAATGAAGTCTAGCCCTTATAGACACCAGCAAAATGGAATTTCCTCACAGACCATCTTGGCTAAAAACAGTGAATTGATTTATTCCCCTTTAATTTATCTCATTCTCTTTTTAAACCAATTTTCATTCTGACCTCATTCCCTATCAATGAGATCAACAGGTTGAGTGTGCTTTGTGTGAAGTACATCCCCAAGTTTGTTTTAAAGGTGCTGCATATTAATTTCATTCAGAGACTCCTAGTCTGAAGAAAGAAAGAAAGAAAGAAAGAAAGAAAGAAAGAAAGAAAGAAAG
>ML685889.1:341625-368680 GCA_007922175.1 Pelusios castaneus | reverse complement strand
TTAGTCTACAGAAGAGAAGACTGAGGGGAGATTTGATAGCAACCTTCAACTACTTGAAGGGTTGCTCCAAAGAGGAGGGAGCTAGGCTGTTCTCGAGGGTAACAGAGGACAGAACAAGGAGCAATGGTTTCAAATTACAGCTGGGGAGGTCAAGGTTGGATATTAGGAAAAACTTTCTCACTAGGAGGGTGGTGAAGCATTGGAATGGGTTACCTAGGGAGGTAGCAGAATCTCCATCTTTGGAGATTTTTAAGGCCGGGTTAGACAAAACCCTGGCTGGGATAATTTAGTGGCAGTGGTCCTGCTTTTTAGCAGGGGGTTGTACTAGATGACCTCGTGAGGTCCCTTCCAACCCTATTATTCTATGATTCTATGATTCTAATATGGCCACACTGACTAACTAGTTTGAATTAAGTGTTAGTTTGAAGTAAAACGAGGTTTTACTAATTCAAAATAACTTTTCCTTAATTCGACTTAAGGAACTGCTTAAGTTGAATTAAGGAAACTCCAATGTAAACACAGAGTAAATTAAGTCGACTTAATTTACAAGTGTAGGCGCACCCTTAGTTACTAGCTCACAGTCTTTCAAGTCACTATGCATAGCTCAGAATGAAACACTAGGGCACTTAATATATTTGTTTAATATCCATTGTGCTTATTCCTGGAGAGTCAGGGCACTGAGTTTTTTGTTTAATTTCATTTCATTTGTTTAATTTTTGTTTAATTTCATTTCATGTCTGCCTCAGTCTGTGTTTATGACAGCAGTTTTAGGAGTGTGTGTGAGAGAGATTTGTGTCTCCCTAAGCTGCAGTGAAAGATACACAGTTATATTAATGGCCAGGGGCTAGGTCTTGCTGCAAACAGTCTTGTTTGTTTTAACAACAGACTAATTATTATGTGAGTGAAAGGGGTTTCTTTTGTGATGGGTGAGTGGGGGAATTTATTGCTGTGAAACCATTTATGCTGGTGTGTGTTGTTACTGGAGCTAATTCATGACTTTCCTTTGATTTAGCGTGTGGGAAAGATTTGGGTGGAGGGGAGAAAGGGAGACTAACAACTGAACAAGCAGCATGTGGTCTTGGCAGAACAGGGGATGAAGATGACACCTCCTGGAGAAGGTGCGTCTCCTCCTGACAGCTCCTACTTTACAAGGATGCTCCAGGAATATGAGATTGTTCCCATCCCTGGGTGCATCCCATAGTCTCTGACACTTGGTTCTCTTGCTCTCAGTGTCTGAGCAGGGACAGAGATGCCCAATTAGCATTGTCAAATACTAGTTTTAGAGAACAGAGGCCTCTTGATCTGTTCTTATGCAAAGCATCATCTTCAGACGTCCTGATGCAGCCAGGCTATGGCTTGGTTAAATCGCAATCTCAGTCATTCCAGATATGTATCTTTCACCTTCTTTCTAGGAAGCTTGGTCTGCCAGTAGTATTTTGCTGTCATCATGTAGAAATCGACATACAGCAAAGATACTTGGGACTTAGGTCTGAGCTTTCAGAAAAAATATCTGTCTTTCCACTTCTTCTGTATGGGGGATTTCAGCCCACTATAATGTGCACTACAGATCTCTGATGTTGTCATAACTGCCCATGCAGTAAAGCAATGGGACAGAAAATGGACTACATGGAAGACATTGAGGTTTGCCTGGCTCTGTCTGCATATTATTAAGGATGAGCTAACAAGAGGGTATGGGATAGACAAGGCGTGTGTTGTTAAATTCTACCCTCACTGTTCATTATTTTATGCCAGGTGATGAGAACACATGCTACCATAAGAATGTTAATACATACATCTTTGCTAATATGTTTCATAGAGTCTCAATTAACCTGCTTTGGGAAATATTCCAGTCACAATATTTTAAATTCCACTGCATTGCTGTCAAAATCTGAACTGTGTGCCCCTGTCTTAGAAGCCTGTGGCTGTCAGACCTCCACAAATACACAATGTGTTGGTATCATCAGTGTTTGAGAAATAAATGCCAATTCATTACATAGATAACCAAAAGTGAGGGTTATTTTGTAACTTTCCCTTAAATCTGAATTGTTTTAGAAACTCAGGCTGTCAGAAATCTGCTGCTTGTTGTTTTGTATTTCATTAATTTTCAGTGCTTTAAATATAGACTTTCTCTGCCAGGTCAATCCATAGTACAGCAGTCATATTTACTCTTCTACACTTCTTTAAATCTGATGTAGAATTTGTTTCAAATGTTAGTATACATAATTATCAAAGACTTAGGGATACATTTATAAAAACACAATCTTTTATATTTTGGGTCTGTTCTTGTGTTTTACTGGAAAAAAGTATGAAGTAATGAATCTGATTCTGAATTGATTTGGTAAGTAATGGATCAGCAAGGCAATACAAATCTAGTAATTCACTGGACTTTTTTGATTGTAGCTGAGTTGCAGCAATACATTTGTTGTGCTGTCTTCACTTCATATAGCAGTAATGTCTTTCCGATCATTATTTCATCTTCTCGCAGATGCAATGGCCAGCCTTTTAGAAGTCTATTTAAGGTATCCATGGATTGATCCTTTGGGTATACAGTGAAAGAATGCCAGGGGAAGTGGATTTTATTAGGAGGTGCTCGTTAGCTAGGAAAGTGAGCTGGGGAAGGAGAGGGGAAGGAAAGCAGGATCAGGCCCGTGGCTGCCGTAATCAGCAATGCGGGGGCGGGACCAAATCACATCTTGCCTAGGGCACCAAAAAACCTTTGGCTGGCCCTGGCGGTTCAGATTCTCCCCCTCTGCCCCTTCCTGCAATTGCAGCCTTTGTGCTGACAAAACCCAGAATCTGCATCTTCTCTGCCTCCGCTTTTCTATTCAGCCACTGCTGCTTAAAGCAGGCCTTCTCCCACATTCCTTCCCCATCAGAGAGTCCCATGAGTGAGTCATTTCCCTGGTTGCCTGGTATATCCTATTCCATATGCCCAGTAGATATTTCAATAGCTACAACTGCAGAAGAGAGACAGCCTTTTACAGCAATATGGGGGGGGAGGGGAAATCAACAAATAGTTAAATTGGTAAGAAAGAAAGTTCAAGTGCAGACCAGGAGATATAAGCTAAACCTTAAACAGCTTTTGTACTCTTATAACTGCTGCAGTTAGTAGTCAAATGTTCTCACCCGTGTCATAACAGTGCAACACTTAGTCTGGATGGGGTTATCCCAGTGTAAAAATGATTTACATCAGTCTATCTTATACCCTTTCTCCCCTGGGTCAGGAGCAAGAATTTTGTCTGTGTTATCCTTGGAGGTGATGGTGTGGGAGAGAAAGGGTAGACGGTGTGGGAGAGAAAGGGTTACGCTGGATCCTTTCCAGGTCTGCCTGAAGGGCCCTTACATACACATGATACAGAGCAAGTTCCTTTCCCTACCGTAGGGCACAAACGCCCTCTGTCTGCCATTGCCTCTCCCTGCAGAGGTGTCTCTTCCATATGAAAAACCCCTTAGAAGCATAGAATCATAGGGCTGGAAGGGACCTCATGAGGTCATCTAGTCCAATGCATTTCTCCTGTATGTCTGTTTTAGATGTGCCCTGTGTTACTGCAGTCATGGTCCTAGAAGTTGCGTCTTCTCTCCCTGCACAGTTCTCTGCCTTCACTTATCTGCTTTCTCACTCCCTGGAGCTGAAAGCAGCCTTTGGCTTCCTCCACTATAGCTCCTCCCACATCACACACTTCAGGTATCAAGCTGATCTGATTCTACATGGCGATCTTAGCCTGGATTTATTATTTTGTGTCATACAGAATCAATGTTGCAAGCTTTCCCATGAAAGTTGCAAGTAGTGGCTGAACAATTCAGCATTTCTGTGACGTATCCATTTCTTTCCAACCCAAGAGAGAAACCAGGTCCACATTACAGTCCCCACTTCTGGTTCCTGGGTGGCTCAGAATGTTCACTCCACCTGTCTCCTGTCTCCAGTCACAGAGACCCAGTCATTTCCCTCTGGGAACAGGCCTTTGGTTCTTTGAAGGGACTGGCTCATGGGAACTATGCTGCCTTTTGGCTGTATAGGAGAGAATTTATGGCTACAAGGTACTAGCTCCCTAGGGTACCTGAGGTTTAGTTCCACTCCCTTCCTCCAGGATTCTAGGTAAATAGGTGCGGATCAGTTGTACTCTGTGTAGAACTGAGGGATGACTCAGGCCTTGCATGGCACCATCTGCACCGCTCTACGGGTGCGTCTACACTAGTAAATTAAGCAGGCTTAAGTCGACTTAACTTACTCTGTGTCCACACTGCTGCTTAAGTCGACTTAATGAAATTTAAAGTCGACTTTATAAGACCTAGGTAGTTTAAAGTCGACTTTAATGCTTCCCCAGGAAGCTGCTAGCGGCTCATCCTGGCTCCCTTCTCCCCAGGGCCGCTCAGCACTTCAGACAGAGTAGCATTAATTGTGCGAGTTTGATTGAGCAACTGTAAAATGCACTCAATCAAACTTAGAATTAGACTGAGGTCAATTTGTTACCTACCTACCCAGCAAGTAGCGTAGTTTGATGGGAAGGCAATCCCCATTGATGCAGCACTGTGGGGACCCTGTGGTGAGTAGGCGTTAGGCAGTTGAAGGGAGATATACAAGTTATTTTAACTATTTTGCATATCTCCCTTTGATTGCTGCCAAATTCCCCCTGCACTGTAGACCAGTGGCTTTCAAATTTAGGATTGGGACCCAGTAGTGGGTTGCAGACCCTCAGGCACTGGATTACAGCACCCCCTGCTCCCCCCCACCAAAAGACCAGAATGCATTGCTGAAAGATGTAATTTTGGGTTGCAGGTATAAATGATTTTTTCCAACTAGATCCTGAGAGAAAGTTTGAAAACCACTGATGTAGACCAACCCTGAGACCCTGTCTAGAGAATGGAGCTGATTAGCAGCTCATATCAGCTCCTCTGTAGGGTCAGATTTCCCCAGCACTTCACCCAGTCGGGTGAATTCAAATTATGCTCAGGTTTGTAAATGGCTCTTTAAAAGATCTAATCTGGATTAAGGAATTTGATAATGACAACCTCAAATGTGGAAGCTGTCCACGCAGTTTCACATAGACCTGGCCTCAGGGCAATGTGGGAAATGTGTTGGTGCAAAATGCAATGTCCAGTGGTTAAAGTATAATTTGACAGGCCCCAGAACCCTCCTAATCTCTGGGCCCCCTTCCTGTATTGTCCAGGTCCCTTTCATGCATGTGCGGGCCCCAGCCTAGGTATGCATTTGCAACCACTTTTCAGTACCATATGCATTGGTTATCACTCCATAAAAATATTTATAAGTTTATATGGCGTTTATGTCTATAGCAATTATTGTCACAAACTAGAAAACACAATAAGTATTGTGATCTTTATATTTCCAATATGCACTTTTCACTTCATTAAATGCAATGCCAAAATTGGAACACAAAAATTTTGTGTCACTTTCACCAAATTCCAATGATAGTTCTGTAGTGAAACGTGATGAGTCAAACTCTTCAACAACATCGTTTAGATGTTTTTCTGAGTCTGGCAATGAACTAGCATTCATACAGTCCACTGTGGCCTGGTAAAACTGATATTTAGAAATTTCAATTTGCTTGCCAGCATCCACAGACATGTTTACACATACAAAGGAGCCTCGCCTCCCCTGGACCTAAGAAGTGGACTTAGCGAGTCTAGTGTAGACTCTCTAAGTCGACTTAGTAAGGCCAGCTTTAAATCAATTTAAGAGTTCTGTGTGGACTCTCTAAGTCGACTTAATAAGGTCAACTTAAAGTCAATTTAGTGAAGTTGACTTAGTAAAGTCTACCTAAATTCCTAAGTGTAGATATAGCCTATGAGCTATAAATATCTGAACATGTCAATTTATCAACTTATTGCTGTAGATAATGTTACATCAGACTTTTGCAATGCCAAGGACAGGTCTGCAAGTTCCTCCAGAACATCAAGCATGAGACCCAAGTTTTTAACAAAAACTGGATTCTCTAGATTTTTGCTGTGCCAACAAATTTTGCTTTATCTTTCGCTTCTAATGAGAAATCAGTTGATTTTTTTCAAGAAGTGGCTATAGAGGGCTGCATATGACCACCAAACAGCTCATACAGTGTGGAAGCTAGAGGCAACCCAAAGTACATCAAATAGGCATCTAATCCTATTAAACTGGACTTCCTAATCACTTGCACATTCAGCCAACTCTCTCAAGCATTTCGGCGACTGACTGTACAGAGCATACATTGAATCCACAAATGATTTAAAGTGATTAGCTTCACTGCAGAATTTGATAGCATCAGCCACGGCCAATTCCAACCTGTGATTAAAACAATGCCAACCTATCAAAAGTGGAAATCGTGTCTTTAATTTTGTGGCCACACCAGCCTTATTGCTTAACATGTCAGAAGCTGCATCTACACCTAAACCAATCCAATTATCTTTAAGAAATTCCTTGGTGAACCCATATGCTGTCAAACACTGCAGCAAAGCTAATTCTGTGCCATCAGCATCATTGCTGCCTAGTTTAACCTGATCAATAAAAAATGAAACAGGACCAATGTTTGCATCCTGTACGCCTTAGCCATTTTCCAGTAAGAGATGAGCAGTACTAAATAACTTATTTTAACCACTGCATCAGAGAAAAAGGATACCATGATTCAAGTGTGACACATTCTAATGAAGGCAGCTGAGTTACATGAGGGGTGAATCTGGCCCAATACGTCCATATCACAAAAGCATCACACAACGTGGCACAATTCAACACAATTAATAACATTATGTGTGTGGCAGTGGGAGAATCAGGGCCAATACACCTAACTGTTGCTATTAATGCTAAAGGTATTAGTTTTGTGGCAGTTTTATATTCTTGTGGCTCTGCGTTTTGTTCACAACAAGCAAAAACTGTTCACCTTTTCCCCTTTCTTCTAAGCAACAAATACAGGTCCTGATCTTCAGTCACACTGAAGTCAAAGGACATTTTGTCACTGGGTTCAGTGAGCAAATTTTGGCTAGACAAGGCATAGAAACTGTGGAGTGGTAGGAAAGGCAGGGGTACCCTAGCGATGGAGTGTAGCAGGGTTGGGTGGCAAAGGAGGAATGGCTGGGGAACTTGGGAGGACAGGGCAGAGGTGGGGTGGCAGAGAGGTATGGAGAGCACTGGCACTAGGTGGTGGGGTGCTAGCTGGCAGGTCCCCCACTGGGCCTCCCTGGTGTTGTCCCGAAATGGGGCCCCTCTGTTGCACTCCTCATTGGTCCCCCACCCCCAAGGCTCCACAGGCCCCTTCCCCACCTACCCACCTGCTTCCTTATCTTCTTGTTTCCCCCAGCCTCTACCCCGCTCCTCTTGCTCACCCTGCCCACTAGATCCCCAACTCTCCCCCCCCCCCAGCCCCTTCCCCGCCTGCTCGTCAGCTCCCCGACCACCCCGGGCCCTAGCCCACTATTCTTGCCCCTCGCAGTCCCTTCCCTGCCCGACTGCCAGCACCCCAAAGCCCCTGGCCCCTTCCCTGCTCCTCTGCCCTTGCCATGGCTCCTTTCCCGGTCCTCTGGCCTCCTCCGACCCCTTCCCTGCCTGACTGCTGGTTACCTGGCTTCTTCTCTGCCCGACTTCCAGCTCCCCAAACCCCAGGCCCCTTCCCCACTCCTCTTGCCCACCCCCGGAGCCCCTTCCTCACCCATCTGCCCCCCCATGGCTCCTTCCTGGCTCCTTTGCCCCACCCCATTGCCCCTTCCCTGATCCTCTCCTTGCCCCTGTGGCTGCTTCCCTGCTCCTCTGCCCCCTCCCTGTGTCCACTTCCCCAATTCTCTGCCCCCCCCACGGTCCCTTCCCAGCTCTTCTGCCCCACCCCCGTGGCCCCTTCCCAGTGCCCCTGACATGGCCAGAGGCCCGGAGCTGCAGGGGTGGCCAGCATTCCACTCCTGGGCCAGGCCTCTTCCTCCCTGAGCATGCTCTGTCTTAGCATGCTCAGGGAGGGAGATTTGAAAGTCCCCAGCCTGGCCGCAGCAGGACAGGGCAGAACAAGCATTCCGTCCGAGTCTGCGGCTGTGCTGGGCCCCCTGGGCAGAATGCACTGGAACGCAGCGTTCCGCCTCCTTTTTCTATTTTTAGGGGCCCCGGAACGCTGGCCCCTAGAAATTGTGGGCCCTCAAATGGCGTTCCGATGTGTTCCCCCTTACTTTAACCCCTGGCTATGTCCTACAGTGCTGTAGTAAAATCCTGTTCTGTATTCCTGCAGGGCAGGGAGGTGAGGCACGGCCAGGTGCGTTCAAGTGCCCTGAATATCTGCACGGAAAAGGGTTCCCCTTTTTGTACCAGTCCCTCCTTTGCATCGTGTCACTGTGTATGTCTGGCACAGTAGTAGTTGGCAGTGTCTGCAGCTGTCAGCAACTGGAGCTGAAGGGAGAATTCACTCTTGGAAGTGTCTGCAGAGATGGTGAGTCAGCCCTGAAAAGACGGGGTGTAGTCTGCCGTCCCACCATAGGGATACACATACCCCATTCACTCCAGTCTTTTCCCAGGCAGCTGCCAGATCCAGTTCCAGGCATAATGCTGAATAGAGATGGAGAATCCAGAGACAGCACAGGTCAATGTGAGGGTCTTTCCAAGCTTCATCACGTCCTGGCTGGACTGGACCAGATTCATCTGAGAAGGACACCTGGGGAAATGAACAAAAAGCATGAAATCACTTAGCCACCAAAGACATCTGTGGGTTTGTCCCTAATTTACCCATCCTCATCCCTGACACACTTACAGCTGCGGCCAGAGAACAGGAAAAGGAAAAGCAACAAGAGATTTCATTCTGGTTTCCACACAATGTGGAAGGGGCAGTTCTGTGTCCAGGGAGAGACTCAGACTCCTGGAACCAGGGGTTTGTATTTAAACAAGAGGGTCTGGGGCAGGAATTTGCATGTAGTTTCCGAAGGGCGGGTATAAGAGAGGACACAGTGTGAGCACTCAGTTAATGGCACTGTTGCCTTGGGGACAGGTGGCCTCTTCACACCGCAGAAAGATGGGAGGACCAGCCTAGCACACTTGTAATGAAAGGAGTTGGCTTTGGGAGAGGAGCAAGAAGGTTTCAGGGGACAGCAGAGTGAACTGGGACTCAGGAGAAAGGCTGGACCAGGTGTTTGAATGTTCTTTGAATGTGATGGTATGAAACAGCCCAGAGCAAGTTGAGGAACCAGCTTCTTAACTTTGTGTGATAGAACTCTGGGCTTGTGGTGTGAGACAAACACAGCAAGAAAGGGGACATGTTAGCTTGCGAGCACTTTACAAGGAGAATGGATTGTGTGTGTTTTCACGTCTGTATTTGTCATTGCAACCAACTCAAAGGAGGGAGATATCGTGTGTGACTCTTCTTCATTGCAAGGTAAAACTACTGCAGCTCAGGTTGTGTGTGTGTGAGAGAGAGTGAGAGAGAGAGAGAGAGAGAGAGAGAGAGAGAGATTCCTCCTCTGACTAGATGGAAGGACCCCTGCTCAGTGTGTGACTGGCTGGAATGGTTTTCAGGAACAAGAATTTATTCACTTCTGTAAATAGGCCCAGTGTCTTGGCCACTCTCAGGCTATGTACACACGATCAGATTAAAGCGCAACATGGCAATCGTGCTATAAAAAACACGTGACCTTTATTGCGGGATAGCGCGTACACACGTTGGTCCTTGTAATGCAACAGAATTCTTTGAAATATTGTGGTATAGCGCAATGAATTCTGGGCACCTATCCCACAGTTCAATTTTCCCTCAATCAGCGCTTGGAATCATGGAATGAAAGAAAGGAACACAAAGCGCCATGGGTAAACTCTCAGTTTCCCATGGTGCACTGTGTTCCACTTGCATCTTCCTTGTTGCCAATAGCAACTCGCACCTATTTTCAACAGTGCAGTGACGCACCATACCACTTGCGAGCAATCACAACAGCGACAGCATGGATCCTGCTCTGATCTCCACTGTCGCCTTCAGCATTCTAAATACATCTTGGCTGGTTGCTCAGTAGGCAATGAGCTCCAAGTCAGACGAGGACGCTGAGGAGCAGGGGCTGATCGATGCCATGAAGAGCAACAGCACTGCGTTGCTCAGCTCCTTCACTGTTCATCTGCACACGGTGCAACGCTGTTTCTGGTCGCGAGAGACCAGCACTGAGTGGTGGGATCACATTGTCATGCAGCTGTGGGATGATGAGCAGTGGGTACAGAACTTTCAAATGTGGAAAGCAACCTTTCTGGAACTGTGTTCAGAGTTGGCCCCTGCCCTGCGACGTAAAGACACCAACATGAGGTCAGCCCTAATCGTGGAGAAGCGTGTTTCGATTGCTGTCTGGAAGATGGCAACTCCTGACTGCTACCGGTCAGTTGCAAACCAGTTTGGAGTTGGGAGGTCCACTGTCGGATTAGCCCTCTCACAAGTGTGCCGAGCCATCAATCGCGTTCTGCTACGGAGAACAGTGACGTTGGGCAATGTTCATGAGATTGTGGACGGCTTTGCTGCCATGGGATTCCCTAACTGTGGGGGGGCCATAGACGGCACACACATCCCTATTTTGGCTCCAGACCATCTCGCGACCGAGTATATCAACAGGAAGGTCTACTTCTCCATGGTGCTGCAAGCACTCGTGGATCATAAGGGGCATTTTACGGACATCAACGCTGGGTGGTCGGGAAAGGTGCATGATGCCCGCATTTTCAGGAACATTGGTCTGTACCAGAAGCTGCAAGGGGGTACTGGATGAGGGGGGGCCGATGTGTCCACGGGACTCTTTGCAGTGGTTGTGGGGTCCCCACTGACGATGGCTTCTATCTCTTTATAGTACCTGCATGTAGCAGGCGCTGATCCCGAACGGCGGTTTCCCTCCTTCGCTCAGTGGTAGGTTATTCTTAGCGCCTTCCCCTTTGATCTGCACTGCCCAGTGTCTCTATCATAACCTCTCTCTGATATGGCCCGAGAAATTATGCCAAATGTATCATAATTTTGCCTGCTGCAGCATAGCTGCGCCTGCACAGCGGACTCTCCCCAGATGCTGATCAGGTCCAGCACCTCTGCCGTGCTCCAAAGGGGTGCACATCTTCCACGACGGGCCGCCATTGCTACTGATGATCGGAGCTGCACTCCACTCCATGAGGAAGAGAACAGGAAGTGAAACAGACAAGAAATTCGAAAATCCCGGGAATCTGATCAGGGTGGCGACTGTTTCGTCACGGCCACAGAGCGGGTGGAGGGAAGACCAGAGAGGACGACTTTGGAATGCTGGGACAGTTCCAGAGGCCAATCATTGCGCAGTAAGCATACACACGAGTGGAAAGGCGCAACAGCTGTTCCGCGTTAACTGCTACCACCCTCGTCGAGGTGGTTTTTGTATTGCACTACAACAAGGCAGTTAACGCGCAATAGCCCTATTGCACGTGTGTACGCTGTTGTTGGTATCGTGCGGTAATGGTTGTTAATGCGCGATAAAGTGGTCGTGTGTACAAAGCCTAAGTGTGAATGCCTGACTTGGAGCAAAGGCTAAGCATATCGGTTTCTTTGGTTATATCTACACTTGCAAATTAAGTTGACTTACGGAGGCGTAAGTCGACTTAAAGAAAGCTGCCTCCACACCTGGCTTTCATTAAGTCGACTTAAGCAGCTCCCTAAGTCTACTTAATAACTACCAGTCTTTAGGTCGACTTAACAATTAAGTTGATTTGTTAAGTCAACCTAAAGACCATGTGGCTGCCCTGGGTCAACTTATTCTATAAGTTGACCTAGGGTGTCCCAGGACCCTGTGGGTCCTGGCGAGAAGGGAGCTGCGGCTCCTTTCTCCCTGGGACCTGCAGGTCCCGGCAAGAAGTGACCCATGGCTCCTTTCTCCCCAAAAAGGCAGTGCGGGGCTCCCATCTGGCTGGGACCCACTCGGGTCCCCAGGAGAAGGGGGTGCAGACTTGTGGCTCTCTTCTGCCGGGAAGCTGCGGGTCCCGGCGAGAAAGGAGCCGTGGCTCCGTTTTTGCCAGTACCTGCATGGGTCCCCGGGAAAAAAGAGTTCTAGCTCCCTTCTTGCTGGGACCCACATGGGTCCCGGGCAGAGATGAGCTGTGGCTCCCTCCTTGCCGGGACCCGTGGGGGTCCCGATGAGAAAGGAGCCTCGATCCCTTCTTGCTGGGACCAATGGGGGTCCTGGGGAGAAAAAGCCTTGTTAAGTCAACTTAACAGAGTTGACTTAACTTTTCAAGTGTAGACATAGCCTTTGCAATCTCATTTAGTTCAGTCCATCAGTTTAACAATGATCGGGAAGGGCCCTGATCCCTGCAGGACAGAAGTTCCCAATGTGGCATCTGGGGCTGTGGTCACTCGCTGGGGGAAAAATCTCATGAGTGGTAAGTGTGAGCATTTACACTGCCTGAGAGACTGATTACATGCAGGAGGCTGGTGTGAGTTGACCCAGGCGTGGGGTTTCACTCAGCAAGGCGGAGTAAGTCAGAACGCAGGTTTGGGGGCATCAGAGGGCACAAAGGCACACCAGAGCAGAATGCAAGAGGGGAACCTCACAGATGGGCAGAGGCTTTTCTAATTTACTATGGACCAAATCTATGAAGGTGTTGATGTTCCTGCTTCCTAATAATTTCAGTGGGCTTTAAGCAATTAAATAACATTAAAAATCTGGTCCTAAGAGGTCCACTTCTTAAGATTCTATATTGTTCCAATTCCTCCTGTTAGGATAAGGAAACATTTTACAACAGATATCCAAAATCATCATTTAATTTTTTTCATCACATCCTTCTGCTAACCATATCCCTAATTTAACTTTACATTCACATCTAAGCCTACGCCTAAGCCTAACGCTGTGCTCCATCTGAAGCTCTAATCCTTATTCTAATTTTAATTTCAGTTCTGAACCCTCAGTTTAACCATGAACCTATATTTATCCTCAATCCCAATCCATATGATAAATTATTTTTAACCTAATTTAAAATATGACCCCAATACTTTTCACTTAACACATAAAATATATTATTTCCCTCTCTGTGTCTTTCTCTTTGGGTCTGCCCTAAATTCCCACCTAAAGGGTAGCTGAGAGAGGGAAGAGAAACCGTAAGACTGTTCCGTCCTGAGTGTTTGTTTAATAGGGAAAAAAGTCCAGCAAACTAAATTACCATTTGGCCCATCACAGCTGGATCTCTGTTGTTGCAAATTCCAGGCAAATGGAATTTTGTCTCAGGAAGATAAATATCATTTCTGGTTTCTCCATTTTTCTGGGTACCTCACAGAGATTCTGGGTGCTTTGAGTTCTTTGATAATTCCAGGCTGTACTTCATGTCTTTTTGGCTATGTCTACAATAGAGGCTCTGTGAAGTTGACTTAACAAGGTTGACTTAAAGATGACTTAGAGCATCCCCTCTAAACACTCCAGTCAACTGCCTGCATCCACACTAGCAGGTGCTAGGTCGATGGAGAAGTGTTGTGGGGGCCTGGAGCTCTGTTATCTCTAAGCGGCGCAGGAGCCTCCACACACCTGTGCACCTCTCACAGACACCCGCACAGCCCAATCCCCGTGACCCTTCTCCCCAGCCCAATACCCTGGCCGTGGCTCATCCCCAGCTCGATCTCCGGACCGCAGCTCTCCTTCTCTCCAGCCTGATCCCCAGCCACGACTCTCTCCAGCCCAATCCCCTGACCACGACTCTCCTTCTCTCCAGCCCAATCCCTGGCCGTGGCTTTTTCCCTCTCCCCAGCCCAGCTCCCCAGACACGGCTCTCACCTTCTCCCCAGTCCATCTCCCTAGCCGCGGCTTTCCCTTTCTCCCAAGCCCATCTCCCCAGCCATGGTTCTCCTTCTCCCCCCCCGGCTCTCCCTCTCCCAAGCTGCAGCTCTCCCTTTCACCCCAGCCCTTCTCTCCAGCTATGACTCTCTCCTTCAGCCGAGCCTGATCATCCCCAGCCATGGCTCACCCCTTCTCTCCAGCCCGACTCCAATTAGGTCGACTTTGGGCTATTCCCTATCCACACTGTTAACTCAACCTTCAGTGGTGGAGTTATTAAGTCGACTTAAGGAAGCGCCCAGTGTGGATGCAGCATTCTGTAGGTCGACTTAAGTGTTGTTAAATTGACCTAAGGTGCAAGTGTAGACATACCCTTTGATACCCTCCTCACACAGTAGCATCCAGAGTGGCTCCACCTAGAGAGAACTGATGACACATGTAAGGGCTGGAAGTGACCTCTGGGTTTCTGTGAGAAAATGCTGGCTTGTATTCAAGCAGAACTGGGAGATAATTAGGCCAAGCAGAATTTGGTTTGTTAAAATAATTTTGGCAGCTAATATTGATGATTGCTTGAAAGCCTTTTTTGATTTGTATATAGTATCAGAGAATTGTGTGTTTTAATCATTTCTTCAGCTTTAAAATTTGTAATTTTCAATTATGATGGATGGAAATATGATTTTGAAGGTGCAGGGTGGGGAAGGAGGGTCTCTATGTTTGATGAAATCCATGTTTATCAATGAAAATCTGATCCCGCCACGTATAGAGATAATGGGAGCTGTGAGATATTAAAAGCCCCACATGTTTATATGGAAACAGCTTCTCTTCTTGTACTGGTCCCAGACTTGCTGTGTGTCACTGTGTCTCTCCTAGTGCAGTAATAAGTGGCGGTATCTGCAGCTGTCAGCAAGTGAAGCTGCAAGGATAGATGGTTTTTGGTGGTGTCCGTAGATATGGTGATTTGGCTCTGGAGAGATGGGCTGTAGGCTGTAGTCCTGTTATATGGCTGTACACATGCCATCCACTCCAGCCCTTTAGTGTCAGGAGCTGTACTGAGTAGAGATGGAGAGCCCAGAGATAGGACAGATAAGTGTGAGGGTCTCTCCAGGCTTCATTGCTCTCAGAATAGACTGGACCAGCTGCACCTGTGAGAAAACACCTGAGGAAAGAAAAATAGAGTAAGGAATGATTTAGCCACTGAACAAACCTATGGCTCAGTCATTCATTCCTCCACTGTGCCAGAAACACTCACAGGAGGTAGCAGATACCAGGGAAGGAAAAGCAATAGAGATTTCATTCTTGCTCTTATACAAAGAGGAAAATTCCCCACCATGCAGGAGCCATCAGCTCCATGTCTTGGGAGATACTGAGGCTCCTAGGCTGCATCTACACTGGTAAATTAAGTTGACTTAAGCTTGGGGGGGCATAAGGGGAGCCTGGAATGCCCCCCAAAGGGCAGGGCATGTGGGCAGGGCATGACACTGTCTGGATTTAGGGAAGCATTTATGATATTATTTTCTATGGATATCTCATAAATGCTATAATCCATAGGAACTATATCATGTTTGGTATCAATTGAAAGGTAGTAATTTGCTGGGAATGATTATATAGTTTATGTCTAGGAATTCTATTTCAATTACAAGTTAGGAATTTGATGTTATATCCATACTTTAACTTGTGTCATTCTGGAGGAATGCCTTAGACAGGAGGGTGTGAACGACCATTGTCTCCTTAATGTTAAGGAATCTGCCAGGTGATATGGTCCCAGGGAGTAAACTGATGAGCCATTAAGGACACAATAGTTGTATTCTTATGTCCTTCATGGCTCATCAGGATACTCCCTGGGACCATTCTACCTGGAAAATTCCTAAACATTAAGGAGACAAATAGAATCCCTAGACATAAAGTATATAATCATTCCCAGCAAATTGCTACCTTTCAATTGATACTAAACATGACATAGTTCCTATGGATTATAGCATTTATGAGATATCCATTGAAAATAATATCATAAATGCTCCCCTAAATCCAGACAGCATCACACACAGGGCTCTGCCCTGCCAGGGTCCCTGTCCCCCTTTGCCCCATTGCACACAGATGGTGCCCCCCCTGCCACCGTGAACCTGCCCAAGATCCCCCTAGCCCCACAAAGTCGACCTAAAGCATCCAGTGTGGATGCTCTAGTCCGACTTTGTAAGTTCCCCTTGAAGTTGACTTTAATTTTAAGTGTAGACACACTAAGTCGACTTAACTAATCGACTTTAAGTTGACTTAGTTAAGTCGACTTAGTTAAAGTCGACTTAAAAGTGCAAAAGTAGACATAGTCCTAGAGCCAGGATTTCCATTTAACTGGAACCTCCAGGCAGGGATTTGCATGTGATTTCCCAGGGCAGGTATTATAAGGTATGACGTGGCAGGACCCTACTGGACACAGGTGTCCCCTTTGCACCACAGTACCCAGAGCACTCAGCTCAGTGGGCATCTAATGACTGACAGCTCTGTGAGGCCACAGGGCCTGGACAAGAGACTCCACTGAGACAGGGATTTGCAGGTAGGTTTCACCCCCATGCGGATAAAGGAGCAGGAGATCTCTTGGTGGGCAGAGGAGTAAGTAGAGTCGTAAATTGCAATCCAAAATCATAGACGCACATGGAAGGTCAGAAGGGGCTGTAACAGGAGCTGGGCAAACACTGCCCCTGACATGCCAGCTCTGATTGTAGATGGTAAATTGGGGCTGTCTGGAGAAATCCAGCAGCAAAGGAAACAATCAGAGACAGGTGCCAGCAATTAGCCCAGGGCTGTATAAAGCAAGCCAAGGGAGATGAAAGCAAGGGAGGGAAGCAGAAGGAAACCAAGACAGGTGGGCGAGCAGGATGGACAGATGGACAAACAAACAAACAAATGGTGTATACACATAGTGGAGGGAGCACTTGTAAATAAACTAGCAGCCGTGGTTATGGCATCAAGGGTCTGTGAACAACTTTGTGATCAGAGAAGAAGCACATTCAGGGCTGGGCTATGGAATACCCCGGTACAGGACCAATATGATAATCTGTTTGGATCTCCTGCACAATGCAAGCCACAGAACTTCCCCACGTTCTCCTGTAACAGGCCCCTAACCTATCACTGAATTACTGAAGTCATGGTTTAAAGGCTTTGTGGTACAGGAATTCACCAGCAAGTTGTCCATGCCCCATGCTGCAGAGAAAGTAGAAAATCTCCAGGGTCTCTGTCAATCTGCCACAAGGAAAAATCCTTCCCAACCCCAAATATGGTGATCAACTAAATCTTGAGCATGGGGGCAAGCCTCAGAAGCTAGAAACCTGGAAATAATTCCCTGTATTAACACAGTACCCACCCCATCTAACATCCTATCACAAGACATCAGGCATATTTACGGCCGGCATTCAAAGACCAATCAAAGCCAAACTAGGCTGTCCCTTCATACTATCACCTCCTTAAATTTATCAAGCTTAGTTTTGAAACCAGCTAGATTTTTGTCCCCCACTGTTATCCTGAAAGGCTGTTCCAGAAGTTCAGTAAAGTCAGGGCTGTCTCTGTGTTGTAGCAGGGGCTAACATATAATTAGCCAGGCAAAAGGCATAAAATACAAGCAACCAACACAGATAGAAATGAGAGTCCTGGGAATAGCTAATTGGGAAAGTATCATAGGTTTAGTGTGAGAAAGAGCTGTAAAAAAAGGTGAAGGAACTGGGCATCAGGAGAAGATACAGCTTTGAACTTTGTCAGAACAAGGGCTGTATTTAGATTGACACAGCTATCGGAGATGCATTAGAGAAAAGTGAGCAGTTCTTGTAGACATTCATCAGAAAGCACAGATTTATCAAAGATGAGGGTTGCATGGGAACTCAGGAGATCATCTAGTCCAGCCCCCTGCTCAAAGCAGGACCAGCATCAACTGTATAATCCCAACAGAGCTTTGTCAAGATGGGCCTTGAAAACATCAAAGAATGGAATGGAATGAGTGGAGATGGATGTAGGAAGGAGGAAGAAGAGGGCAGGACACTGGGCTGGCTTGAAGGAGAACTTCCTGGGTCACTAATAGGCATCTGGAGATCAACAAATGGGGATAAACAACCAGGGAGAGCTTCAGCTAGGCCATGGTGCCTGTTGGATGGGAAACTCTTGCACCCACTTCATGTTTGAGGGTGTGACCAAAACCCTGTTGACCTCAGTGGGAGTCTCTCCATTAGAGAACTGGCTATTTCAAAATGTGCTGGGCATTTAAAATAAATATAAAACTGTTAATAGAAATGAGCCTGAGGTAGGAATTATGGAGGCAGATGGAGCTGCAGCTTCAGGGAGACAAAGACTGAGATTAGGTACCCAAGAGTAACAAATCATTATAGTGAAAGAGGAGGGTACTGGGAGTGAAAAGAAGATACAGCTTCTAGTCTTTAGGAGAACAAAGTGCTCTGACTGTGGCAGCACAAAATGGTCAGAAATCCAGAAGAGAACTATATTCTGCAGTGGGTTCTCAAATAGAAGTGTTCTGTGTGTGATGGCTGGACACATCTGGAAGGAATGAATCATGTCTTGTATGTGTGTGCGTGTGTGCACTAGCATTATTGCAAAACCTGAAAACATTAGACGAGTGGACAGAAGGAGGGCCAGACTAACCCAGAGGCAATAGGGGCTGGTGCTGGCTGAGGTAGGGCCCGGGGGTCAGAGGTCGGGTTCTGGGTGCTCCCACCCCACCCCTGGGCAACCTAGTCTGACCCCAAGGGAGGGGTATATGGAGTGGGGCAGGCTGGGTGGTGTTTGCTCCCCTCTAGGGGTGAGGTCAGCTGGGCACGTAATGCTGCCTGCAATATGGCCTTCCAGAGCAGGTGGCCCTAGAGGGCCACACCACAGTAACTGCACTGAGCACCAGTCACCTCCCCACGCTCTGGGTATTGTGCTTAAAAAGAAAAACTAGCAGGATCTTATTCAGTGGGAGAAGGTGATATCATAGAATCATAGAATAATAGGGTTGGAAGGGACCTCACGAGGTCATCTAGTCCAACGCCCTGCTAAAAAGCAGGACCACTCCCCCTAAATTATCCCAGCCAGGGTTTTGTCTAACCGAGCCTTAAAAATCTCCAAAGATGAAGATTCTACCACCTCCCTAGATAGCCCATTCCAATGCTTCACCACCCTCCTAGTGAGAAAGTTTTTCCTAATATCCAACCTTGACCTCCCCAGCTGTAATTTGAAACCATTGCTCCTTGTTCTGTCCTCTGTTACCCTCGAGAACAGCCTAGCTCCCTCCTCTTTGGAGCAACCCTTCAAGTAGTCGAAGGTTGCTATCAAATCTCCCCTCAGTCTTCTCTTCTGTAGACTAAATAAGCCTAGTTCCTTCAGTCTCTCCTCATAAGTCATGTGCCCCAGCCCCCTAATCATTTTTGTTGTCCTCCGCTGGACTCTTTCTAATTTGTCCACATCCTTTCTGTAGTGGGGAGCCCAAAACTGGACACAGTACTCCAGATGCGGCCTGACCAGTGTCGAATAGAGGGGAATTATCACATCCCTCGATCTGCTGGCAATACTCCTACTGATGCAGCCTAATATGCCATTGGCTTTTTTGGCAACAAGGGCACACTGTTGGCTCATATTCATCTTCCCGTCCACCATAACTCCCAGGTCCTTTGCTACAGCGCTGCTACTTAGCTGATCGGTCCCCAGCCTGTAGCAGAGCATGGGATTTTTCTGTCCTAAGTGCAGGACTTTGCACTTGTCTTTGTTGAACCTCATGAGGTTTCTTTCAGCCCAGTGTTCCAATTTGTCCAAGTCTCTCTGGATCCTGTCCCTGCCCTCTGGAGTATCTACCATTCCCCCCAACTTAGTGTCATCTGCAAACTTACTAAGCACGCAGTCTATTCCATCATCAAGATCATTAATGAAGATGTTGAATAGAACCGGCCCCAGGACCGACCCCTGGGGCACTCCACTCGTTACCGGTTGCGAACCAGACATCGAGCCATTGATTCCTACCTGCTGAGCCCGTTGATCTAACCAGTTTTCGATCCACCTTACGGTCCACTCGTCCAACCCATACTTCCTTAACTTGCCGACGAGAATGCTGTGGGAAACCGTATCAAAAGCCTTGCTAAAGTCAAGGTATATCACGTCAACGGCTCTTCCCGCATCCACAAATCCAGTCATCTCATCATAGAAGGAAATCAGGTTGGTCAGGCATGATTTGCCCTTGGTGAATCCATGTTGACTGTTCCTGATCACTCTATTTTCCTCCAAGTGTTTCAGGATGGATTCCTTGAGGACCTGCTCCATGATTTTCCCAGGGATTGAGGTGAGGCTGACCGGTCTGTAGTTCCCCGGATCCTCCTTTTTCCCTTTCTTAAAGATAGGTACTATATTTGCCTTTTTCCAGTCCTCCAGGACCACCCCCGTTCACCACGAGTTCTCAAAGATAATGGCCAGCGGCTCTGCAATCACTTCCCCCAACTCCCTCAGCACCCTCGGATGCAGTTCATCCGGCCCCATGGACTTGTGCACATCCAATTTCATTAAGTGTTCCCTAACCTTACTTTCCATCACTGAGGGCCACTATTCTCTCCAGTCCGCGTTACCCCGTGTAGTAACCTGGGAGCTGGCCCTCCCTGTGAAGACTGAAGTAAAAAAAGCATTGAGTACTTCAGCCTTTTCCGCATCATCCTCCACGAGGATGCCTGCCCCATTCAGTAAGGGACCTACACCACCTCTGATCCTTTTCTTGTTGCTGATATACTTATAGAACCCCTTTCTGTTATCCTTCACATCTCTTGCTAGCTGCAACTCCAATTGTCCTTTGGCCTTTCTGATTTGATCCCTGCAGTCCCGAGCAATATCTTTATACGCCTCCCTTGTCATCTGTCCAAGCTTCCACTTCTTGTAAGCTTCCCTTTTATGTTTCAGGTCCCCGCAGAGTTCCCTGCTAAGCCACGCTGGTCGCTGTCCACATTTGCTGTTCTTTCTGCACAAACTAACAGCTTAGTTCGAACATATCGGCAGATTGACCTTTATACAACTGACTAATTCGAACTAACATTCTAGTGGGTCCATTCTAGTTTGAATCAAGTGAATTCGAACTAAAATTAGTTCGAATTAGTTAGTTCAAATTAACTAATTCGAACTAACTTTTATAAGTCTAGACATAACCTAAGGGTGCATCTACACTTATAAATTAAGTCAACTTAAGCAGGTTTGAGTTGATTTAATTTACTCAATGTCTACACTGGGCTTTCCTTAATTCAATTTAAACTGCTTCTTAAATCGAATTAAGGAAAAACTAGTTTGAATTAATAACACCTTATTATAATGCGAACTAGTGTTTAAGTCGATTTTATTATGTCGACTTAGACAGTGTAGATGCCCAAAGTCAACTTGGTCGACCTAGGGTGGGGGTGTGGGGACACAAGGGAGCCCCCTGCAGAAGGGAGTTAAAAAAAGTTAAACAGCACAGTTTTCCATGGTTTCTCATCTCCAGCCCTGCCCAGTGCTTTGCTGTTGGAAGGTTGGATTCAAACCCCGTGTGTAGGGAGCTGAGCCAATCTACCAAGAATGCCAGCGGATGTTGTGTCACACGCTAAGACAAGAAGGAGATGTGTCACTCTGATTTCCACTACACAGCAAGACCTATCAAGGATGTCTCTCTTTATATCCACTGGGGGAACCCACTTGCAAATCCCTGCCCCAAGGATTCTTTTTTAAATATAAACCCCTGAGTCCAGGATTCTCAGTTTCTGTGCAGACACAGAACTGCCAGTTTCTTCCTCCTGGAGATTTTTTCCTCAGTGCATGAAAAGAAAAATGAAAATTTTACTGCTTTTCTTTTCCCTCTTATCAGCCTCCACCTGTGAGTGACTATTACAAAATGGGAGAATTAGGGACAGATCCTCGGGTTCATTCAGGGGCTAATTCTTTCCACGTTTCATTTTACTTTTCCAGGTGTCCTCTCTCAGATGCAGCTGGTGGAGTCTGGACCAGGTGTGGTGAAACCTGGAGAGACCCTCACGCTGACCTGTGCTGTCTCGGGTGTCTCCATCACTGACAGAAGCTACGCTTGGAACTGGATCCGGCAGCCTCCCAGGAATGGGATGGAGTGGATAGCACGTATATATGCATACAATGGGAACAAGTGGTTTGCCCCCTCTCTCCAGAGCTGGACCACCATCTTTTCGGACAATTCCAAGAACCAGTTTTCCCTGCAGCTGACTTCCCTCACAGCTGCTGACACTGCCACCTATTTCTGTTTCAGAGACGCACAGCAACACACAACAGATCAAGGACTAGTACAAAAAGAGGAAGTGGATTGTCAAGAATCGCTCGGGGCCTTTGACATTAATGTCTCCATTAGAATCTGGGCAAGACACTAGGCAGAAGGATATTTAGGATGTGGAAAGAGGGAAGGGAAAATTCCTCTTCCCCTAACTCAGTTGCTTGTAAGACAGACACACAGATATCACATCTCATTTTTTCCCCTGGGGTGGGAGGATTGATCACACAAGAACACCAGGTCTCCTCCCGATCACTCTGGAGGCCTAACAATGACATAGGCCTTCTGTTTGAAAACTAGCTATAGAACAAAGTGCTGCATTTCTCCCTCAGGAACTTAGGAATTCCCAGACAGAGTCAAGTCAAGCTCCATTTACTCTGAGGTTATGTCTACACTCGTGCAATTAGATCGACTTTGCTAAGTTGAATTAACAAAGTCGACTTTAAATCGACCTTGTTAATTCGACTTAGTGTGTCTACACTGTAAATTTAGGTCGACTTAAGTCAACCTTGATAAATCAACTTAGAGCATCTACACTAGATGCTTAAGTTGACTGGCAGGGGCTAGGTTGACCAAGGAGTGGTGCATGGTGGGAAGTGTGGCATGTGGCACCCGAGAAATGCTCCCCTTCCCCGGCCACCCCTTTAAAAGAGGAAGGGAGCTCAGCACCTTCCCCATTGTGGCTATGTCTACACTTGTAATTTTAAGTCGACTTTAACTAAGTCGACTTAGTTCGTCTACATTATAAAATTAAGTCAACTTAAAGGGGACCTTGCAAAGTCGACCTAAAGCTTCTCCACTTGATGCCTAGGTCGACTGGCAGGGACTAGGGGGACTAGGAGTGGTGCATTATGGGAAGTGTGGCCATGGGCAGTCAGGAAGTGCTCCCCCTCTCCCGGCCAGTCCCATAAAAGAGGAAGTGAGCACAGCCCCTTCCCTTGTGTGCCTCACAAAATGGAGCCTGAGCAGGTCAGGGACCCAGCTCCTCCCCTCCTGCGACTTCTGAGGCAGCTGCGCTGCACCTGGCAGCTACTGCTCGGGCTGATTGTCTTTTGGAGCAGTAATCACCTGCCAGCCAGCTGCAAAGAGGCAGATGCCAGGCTGACTCCCACCTTGCTGGCCAGGCAAGCTGCTGCATGCAGCGAGGTGTATGCCGTACCTCGCCGCCTCTGGGCATGTGCAGCCAGCACCGACTGGTGGGAGAGAGTTGTCCTCACCACCTGGGATGATGCACAGTGGCTGCAGAACCTGCGAGTGAGCAGGCGGACCTTCCTTGAGCTGGTCCGTGAGCTCACCCTGGTTCTGCAGCGGATGGACACCCGGCTGCGATCCGCCCTGCCCATTAACAAGAGAGTGGCCATTGCCCTTTGGAAGCTGGCAACCCCGGACTCGTACCACTCCATTGGCCAGCAGTTCGGGGTCGGGAAGGCCACTATGGGGACCACCGTCAGGCAGGTCTGCAGGGTGATTAACCGCGTCCTGCTAGCCCAACTCGTCACCCAGGGCAACCTGCCTGACCTCCTCGAGGGCCTCACCGGGCTGGGCTTCCTGAACTGTGTGGGCATTGTGGACACCACCCACATACCCATTCGAGCCCCGGAACACTGTGCCAGGGATTACATCAACCGGAAGGGCTACCACTCCGTCGTCCTGCAGGCCCTGGTGGACCACCGCGGGGTCTTTCAGAATACCTACGTTGGCTGGCCAGGCGCATGCAGGCAGGCACCATCTTCCCTGAGCACACCATCACCCTCGAGGACATGCAGATGCCCCTCCTGATCCTGGGAGATGCCGCCTACCCCTTGCACCCATGGCTGATGAAGCCTTACGTGGGCTGCCTCGACAACAGCAGGGACCTCTTCAATCAGAGGCTCAACTGGTGCTGCAGCATTGTCGAGCGTGCCTTTGGACGGCTGGAGGGTCCCTACTGAGTCGCCTGCAGCTGGGAGAGAGAAACCTGCCGGAGGTTGTGAGTGCTTGCTGCTGCCTCCACAACCTCTGTGAGCTGTGGGGGGAAGGGTCCCTCATGTCTGGGAAGCCAAAGCCAAGGGCTCGCCGCTCAGTTCAAGCAGCCCAAGGATGCCCTGCCCTGGACTGAGTGACCTCTTCAGCAGGCGCAGACCATTAGGGACGTGCTCAGGGCCCACTTTGCCAGTGCGGCCCCCTGAGGACTAGGCTTCCTCCCAGGCACCATCACCTCCACCATCCACCCACCCATGCCAGCCCCTGAACCCACACACCCCACACCCCCGCCTCCCCCTACCCCCAAACCAATAAAAGAAACAAAGAAACATATTTTGGGGTAAAGGCTGTTTATTTAGGGGATGATGGGAGATGGGAGGTGGAAGGTTTGGGGGGGTGTGAAGATGGTCGAGGGAGGTGGGAGGGTTGGGGGGAGGGGAGGGTTGGGGGGGGAGTGGGAGGTCAGGGGAAGGGGACACAGGCCATGGCCTCCAGGCGGCAGGGCACTGGCCTAGTGGCGTCCGCCACGGGTCCTGGGCTGGCGCTGAGAGGGGCCACCTCTGGGGCACAGGATGGGTCCCTGGGGGAGCAGGCTCTCCTCCAGCCGCTCCACAGCCTGGGTCTGGCGGTTGAGCAGGTCGAGCATACGCTCGAGCAGCCCCTGCTCGACCCTGCCCTGGGCCTGGTCCTGCTTGTGCCTAGCAGTGATGTGCGCCTCCCCCCGCTCGCTGACACGGACGAGGTCTTCCAGGATCTCATCCTGGGAGCGTGGCCTCCTCCACCTCCGAGCCCGGATGGGGCCTGCTGGGACACCAGGTGTCCTCCATCTTGACAGTGTGGGCGCTGCTGGGAAGAGGTACAGAAGAGAGTCCCTGCCATTAGCCCATGTTGGGTGCACTCTGACAGCCGTTGCTGTCCCCTGACCATCCCCCAGCTTGCCAGTCCCTGTCCTTTGGCATAGGGACCCCTGGTACATGACGTCACGCTGTGCTGCCCAGGTCGGGTGCAGTGCCCACAGTGGTGGGCTGCAGGCAGCCCTGCCTCAGGGGGTCTCCCCATGGGTCATGTGCCGGCAGTGTTGGGGGCATGCTGTGTGGCCTTGGGGCTCCTGCCTACAGTTCCCCCACCAGATCTCCAGACACACCCTTTCACTGCTCACCTTGGGGGTCCTCCTCCCCCCTGCCACACAGCCCCCAGCCCCTCTACCCCTGTGGGAGTGCCTCCCCCAGCCCAAGCCTGCTTTTCCCAGGGCCATGTCCCCCTGCAGTCCCTGTCCCACAGGGCTGTGTCCTGCTCCGTAATTGGCCAGTGCAGGAACCCTGGGAAGAAGGTCAGTGAGCAGAGAAGGGAGCCCTGGCAGCCATTTAAGTCGACTTAGGGCTACCCTGCATCTACACTGGCTTAAGTCGACTTTAGGAAGTCAACTTAGGCACTAGGTCCAATTTCAGGGAGGTTTAATAAAGCTGACTTAATTTTAATTAAGTTGACTTTATTTTCCTTAAGTCGACTTAAGCAAGCTGCTTAAGTGACTTAAGGAAACTGTAGTGTAGACACAGAATAAATTAAGTCGACTTAAGCAAGCTTAAGTCGACTTAATTTACCAGTGTAGACGCAGCCTCTGTGTTATCAAGGGAGCCCCTGTCCAAGGGTACATCACCATATACTGATAGTGCACCCCTCTACTGTCTCTTTTAGCCACCTTGTGAAAGCACCCTGCAAATCCCTGCTCCAAAAGGTTGCTGTTTAAATACAAACCTGGGGTTACACTTTCTTCAATCGACTAGTGAAAGTTTCCAGATCATAGGCCCTGATTCTCATGGGGGACTTCGTCCACCCTGACATCTGCTGGGAGAGCAATACAGCAGAGCACAGACAATCCAAGAAGTTTGCAGTCAATTTCCTGGTACAAGGACTGGAAGAAACAATGAGGGACCATGCTCCTCTTGACCTTGTTGCTCAGAAACAGGGAAGAACTGGTAGGGAAAGAAATGGGTGGCAGCCTGGGTAGCAGTGTCCATGAGATGGCTGAGTTCAGGATCCTGACAAAAAGAAGAAAGGAGAGCAGCAGAATATGGACCCTAGACTTCTGAAAAGCAGATTCCCTTGTGGAGCTGATGGGCAGGATTTCCTGGGAGGCTAATGTGTGGGGGAAAGGAGTCCAGGAGAGTCGGCTGTGTTTTAAAGAAACCTTATTGAGGGTGCAGGAACAAACCACCCAATGTGCAGAAAGGATAGCAAATGTGGCCGGTGACCAGTTTGGCTTAACAAAGAAGTCTTCGGTGAGATTAAACACAAAAGAGAAATGTAAAAGAAGTGGAAGCTTGGTCAGACAACTAGGGAATACATAAAAATACTGCCCAAGCATGTAGGGGTGAAATCAGGAAGTGCAAAGCACACTTGGAGTTGCAGCTAAGAAGGAAGGCAAATGGTAACAAGAAGGGCTTCTACAGGTATAATAGTAACAAGAAGGTGGTGAGGGGAAGTGTGGACCCCTTACTGAATAGGGGAGGCATCCTAGTGAGAGTTGACATGGAAAAGCTGAAGTACTCAATGCTTTTTATTCCTCTGTCTTCACAGACTAGGTCAGCTCCCAGACCACTGCACTGGGCAACACAGAATGGGGAGGAGGTGAGCAGCCCTCAGTGCTGAAAGAACAGGTTCAGGACCCTTTAGAAAGCTTGGGCATGCATAAGTCCATGGGTCTGAATGCAATGCATCTAAGGATGCTGATGGGGTTTGCTAATGTGATTGCAGAGACATTGGCCATTATCTTTGGTGATCACCAGCTCAATGTCTAGTTGGAAGGTGGTAACAAGTGAAGTACCCGAGGCTATGTCTACACTAGGGAAATAAGGTTGACTTTAAGAAGGTCGACTTTAATAAGTCGACTTTAGGTAGACCTTATTAAGTTGACTTAGAGAGTCCACACTGGACTCTTAAGTTGACTTAAAGGGGCCCTTAGTAAATCGACTTAGAGAGTCCTCACTGGACTCTCTAAGTCGACTTGTTTGCTCCAGGGAGAGCCAGCTCCGCATGGGGCTTGCTCTTCCCGGGGCAGCAAGCCCCTGAGCGGTCCGGGGGAGAAGGGAGCGAGGAGCTCCCTTCTGCCTCGGACCACTTGGCTCCCTTCTGCTC
>ML685889.1:320387-331184 GCA_007922175.1 Pelusios castaneus | reverse complement strand
CTGTAGGGGGCGCCCTTCACGCCCGCCCGTGACGCGGGACTGTCACAGGCCTGCAAATTGGATTTTTGGAGGGGATTGTGTTTATCCTGAGGTGTTGGTGAAAATTAACTTTGCCTCTTCAAGTCAGCAGGATTTGGCTTCCAGCAGAGAAGGGGGTCCTTGTGACTACTCCATTCTGCCTGCTGACAGGGAGGAAGGGCATTTTCACCATGGAGGTAACATTGATGCAGTTATGCTAAAGACACTAGCTGGAAAAATGAGCAGCCCAAAGAGATCACATGATAACCTCTTAGGAGATGGAGGGGGAAAGGTATCCAATGCTGTTCAGGGGAACCATGTAGTGACCCCAAGGAGGGAGAAGGACTTCCTACACATGTATAGTCCTGGAGCTGGGGAATGGATCCATGAGGGGCCAACTGGCACACAGGATTCTTCCCAGATTCTTGTTACCCCTGACCCTGGGATTCCAATACCACAAGGGGCCAGAAAAATGTTGGTGAGGGCAAAGGGTTGAACCAACGAACCCTGCAACCAGACTGCCTGAACAAAGGGTGTGGTATGAACACAGACTTGTAAGCACCTTTGTCAGCTTAATATTGATGTAAAACTAAATAATAGTGATTCAAATATGCATGTAACCTTTGTAGTTAGATGTGTGGTGTATTGATTTTTGATAAGGGTTCGTGAATGCCGAAAAGGGAGAATGGGGAAACTGAGGCATGCAGCCTCACCATATTGATGGAATGATTTTGCAAGAACTTTGAAGATAATGTGACAGGCTGCTCCCCAAATCCAGTCTGGTGTGCTGCTATGACCGCTTGAACCCCACTCCTGAACCCCAATTTACCCCGCTCTGCTGGGTGACCACTCACTCCTGAGTCAGTCCACACCAGCCACCAGCGTGTAATTGGTCCCAGGCAGTGGGTGTAAATCCACTAGCCACACAGGCGTTGGTCCCCAAGCGAGCACACCCAGCCCCAGACACTACCCTGGGAGCCACTGCCTTAGAGGGATTGGGACCCACTCCCAATCACCTTAGTCTCCAGTCCGTCCACTTAACAAAGAAGTGGATTGTGCCCAGCCTCCCACACCCGCACCCTCTAAAGACCACACAGCTTTAGGTAAAACAACTACTAGTTTATTGATTAGAGTCTGATTTCAAGTGAGAATATGGCCAATCAAGGCAGCAACATGTTACAAATGAGTCAGGAGTGACCACTATCAAATAAAAGGTATAAATCGCATACTACTCTAACATCTTCACCTAAACTAACCTCAGAGTCCAAGATTATGCACATGGTGTTTGGCTGTCTGATGTTTTGCAGCCATTCTCTGCCTGTTCTTAGGCAGGGCCCCGATCTTGCTTGAGGTTGGTTGCAGGATCGTGTCTTCTCAGGCTAAAAGCCTGCAGCTTCTCTCTCCTCACATTCTCTGTGTCTTTGTTTTAACAAACTGCTCACAGCCCCTCCCCTCACTATCCTGTTGTGAGATTCTCTTCACTTCTACCTGAGCAGGGGAGGGCATTAGCATTCCCTTTGATGTGTAAATCTTCAGCCATTGTGCTAGAGACAGTCCTGAGTCTGAACCCTGTAACATGCTTCACATCTATACATACATGTTGCAGCAGGGAACATGGCACCCTGGTAATCACGTGGCCCATGTTCTGAGCATTCACAGCGGAACCTGGGATAGCGTAATTGTCATCAAATAACACAATTACACTGCAAAACTGAACAGAAAGATTATACAGGTCACGCCCAAGGGCTGCACAGATGTGCATCCCGTCACAAGGTCCCTTCTTGCTGGGATCCCCGCTCCAACTGCCCGCTGCTGAGCAGTTGGAGCGCAGGTCCCAGCCCCCGCTCCAGCTGCTCAGCAGCTGGAGCTGGGGTCTCCAGCTCTCCTTCCTCGTCGGGACCGCATGGTCCCAGCTAGGAGGGAGTGCGGGAAGCGTGGGGCTTCCTTCTCCCCAGGGTCCCCGCTCCAGCTGCTGATCAGCTGGAGCACGGGTCATGGGGAGAAGGAAGCAAACCCCGCGGTCCTTTCTTGCCGGGACCTGAGCAGTCCAGGTGAGAAGGGACCCATGCCCTAAGTTGACAAAGTCGACTTAGGGCTCCCCCAGGTCTACAGTGGCTTAAGTCGACTCTAGAGAGTCCACTTAAGCCTTAGATCGATTAGGAAGGTGGTGTTAGGAAGTTGACTTAATTTTAATTAAGTCGACTTTATTTTACTTAAGTTGACCTAAGGAAGCTGCTTAAGTCGGCTTAGGCAAAGTGTAATGAAGACGCAGGGCCAATTAAGTCGACTTAAGCCAAGCTTAAGTCGACTTAATTTGCCAGTGTAGACGCAGCCCTAGGGATCACGACTGGGGCTTATTTTGTTATTAATGATCTGGAGGATGGGGTGGATGGCATCGTCAGCAAGGATGCTGATGACATTTGTTGGAAGTTAAATAAACAAACAGGTCGTTCTGAGGTGGATTGAGTGAAACATTACCCTTTATTGCCTTCTCGTTCGGGAGTAGTACAGCTCTTTTATTCAAAGCAGTATGATAATACATGGCTTATACATTTATGATTGACAGTAATTTAAAGACCCTTATTTGGTAATTTTAACACCCAAATACTACTACATTATGTATATAATTAACCCTGCCTTTCATTTACTTGTTTACTGTTATGATTAGTAATGTGCAAGCGTTTAACTCACAACATGTTACTTTTAATACAGCAGCGCCCATAATATTGCTGACCAAGCAGTTTACATGGAGAAGAGGAATGGGAAAGTTGGTAAATGTATTTCTTACAAGGCCTTTTACGCAGGAGTGATAAACTAAGCGCTGTTGGTTACTTTTCTAGCTGAAACCTTGAGAAAAGGAGCTGGGACAGGGAAGAGAATAAATCTTTTCACTAACTTTTAGAAGCAGAGCCTGACCCTGTTACCATAGTGACCTGTGGCTCAAACCTGGCCTGTTTTATTAGCCTTAACTTATAGCTTCTCCTACAACATTAAGGTGTGGAGACTGGTAAACTCAGTGGAGGGTAACAGTTAGGATATAGAGTGACCTAGACAAATTGGAGGATGGAGCCAAAAGAAATCTGAGGGGGTTCAACAAGGGCAAGTGGAAAGTCTTGCACTTAGGATGGAAGAATCCCAGGCACTGTTACAGACTGGGGACCCACTGACTGGGGATCAGTTCTACAGAAAGGGGGTTACAATGCACAAGAGACTGGATATGAGTCAACAGTTTGCCTACTTGCCAAGAAGGCTAATTGCATAGTGGGCTGCCTTTGTGGGAGCATTGCCAGCAGATTAAGAGAAGTGATAATTCCCCTGTACATGGCACTGGTGACTTGCATTTTGCCCAGTTTTGAGCCCTCCACTATAAAAATTATGTGGACAAAATGGAGAGATTCAAGCAAAGGGCAACAAAAAAAAATTATGAGGAGCACAACACTTATGAGGAGAGGCTGAAGGAACTAGGCTTGTTTAGTCTGAAAAAGAGAAGAATGAGGGAAGGAGTTGATAGCAGCCTTTAAGTACCTGAAAGGGGGTTCCAGGGAGGATGAAGCTAGGCTGTTCTCAGTGAGAGGGAAGTCTAGGTTGAATATTAAGAAATGGGTTACCAAGGGAGGTGGTGGAATCTCCATTGTTGGAGTTTTTTCAGCTGTGGCTTGACAGAGCCCTGGCTGGGATGGTTTAGCTGAGGTTGGTCCTGCTATGATTCTATGACATTTGCAGCAACACAGGGCAGGGCAGGGCAAGGCCTCCTGGAACCCCTAGGAGCCTGGCATGGCGATTTCCCCAAGAGTGGCTGACATGCTGGGCCTATATACAGCAGCAGAAATGAGTAAATTCTTCTTTCTTATACCCATCCCTGCCTGTCACACACTAAGCAGGGTCTATCCATCTAGCCGGGGCAGGAATCTGTCTGTCCACGAAGGTCTTGTCCACCCGACACCCAAAGCACTTCTTATTTCATCCTGTAGGAGGCAGGTGTCACGCCCAGCCATAGACATCAAGGCCCAGGTGTCAGTCCCCACAACAGGAAATAAGGTCCTCTCTCTGGGTGCGTCTACACTTACAAATTAAGTTGACTTAAGGTTGCTTAAATTGATTTAATTTAATCTGCATCTACACTACATTTTCCTTAAATCGACTTAAGCAGCAGCTTAAGTCAATTTAAGGAAAATTAAAGTTGACTTTATAAAACCTCCTTTAAAGTCGACATTACTGGGTAAGTCTACTTTATTAAGTCGACTTAGCCAGTGTAGATGCAGACTAGCCCTGAGTCGACTTTAAGTCGACTTAAAGGGCTTCAGGGCTCCTCCACTGCCCTCCCTGCCAGGGTGGCTGGCACAGGCAGATCCTGGTGTGCCCCCCTCCACAGAGCAGGACAGAGGCCTGGCCACCCTGCTCCTATGCCCTGCCAGTGTCCCTGTCCTGCTCAGCCCCCGTTGTACCCAGTTACAATGGGGCAAATGCTGAGTCCCCCAGCACTTGGCAACGGGTGCCCCCCTGCCACCGTGGCCAGGTCCACCTAGCCCCTACAAGTCGACTTAGGCGTCCAGTGTGGACACTCTAAGTCGATTTGGAAGGGTCCCCTTTAAGTCAACTTAATTTTTGAGTGTAGACATGCTAAGTCAACTTAAATTAACAAGCGTAGACATAGCCTCTGTCTCACTCACAGACACACACAATGACACAGACATACACTGCCCAAATATCAGTCTCCACAATAGGAGGCAAAAATATCACAGACAAACACACTGACCGAGTCTCAGTTGCTATCCCAAGGGCCAAGTGAGAGAGACAAAAACACACTGACTAGAGTTACTCTGCAAAGTATGGGTCCGTCTGCCTCTCTCTCTATCTCTCTGTCACACGCACACACCCTGAGCAAGGGTAGTTTTACCTGGTGGAGACGAATAGTCACAAACACTGCGTCTCCCTCACCTGAGCTGGTGGCAGCACCACGAACACACAAATACAGAATCGATTCTTGTTGCACCATGTCCCCAAGATAACATGTGTCTGTTGTCTCGGTGTGTCTCACATCCCAGTGCTCAGTCCCACAAAACCAAAAAGCTGCTTCCTAAACTAATTCTGGGCAGGTTCATCCCATTAGATAAAACCAACATTCAAATGCTTGGTCCAGCCTTTCTCCTGAGTCCCAGCCCAGTGCCCTCTCCCCCGTGTCCTCTTCCCTCCCCTCTCACAGCAAACTCCTGTCATTACATGTGTGTTGAGCTGAACACAGTGACTAGCTGTGGTGTAAGGAGGATACCTGTCCACAGGGCAGTGCTGACATATACTTGGAACTCAACTCCTGTCTTCTCTTATAGTCACCCTGAGAAACCACATGCAAATCCCTGCCCTTGAGGTTCCTTTTTAAATATAACCCCCTGGTTCCAGGAGCCTCAGTCTCTCCTCAGACACAGAACTGCCCCTTCCTGCCTGCTGGGGAGATTCCCTCATTGCACAGAAACCAGAATGAAATCTCTGTTGCTTTCCCTTTTCCTGTTCTCTGCCCCTAGCTGTAAGTGTGTCTGGCACAGTGGGGGAAATTAGGGACCAACACAAAGATGTCTCTGGTGGTTAAAGAATTCTGTGATTTTTTTTACCTTTTCCCCAGGTGTCCTCTCTCAGGTGCAGCTGGTCCACTCAGGCCCGGGAGTGGTGAAACCCGGAGAGACCCTCACACTGACCTGTGCTGTCTCGGGTGTCTCAATCACTGACAGCAGCTACAGCTGGCACTGGATCCGGCAGCCTCCTGCGAAAGGGCTGGAGTGGATGGGGTACGTGTACCCATATAACGGGGAAACAGGCTATGCCTCGTCTCTCCAGGGCCGAATCACCATCTCAGCCGACACGTCCAAGAAGCAGTTCTCCCTGCAGCTCCGCTCGCTGACAACTGCAGACACCGCCACCTATTACTGTGCCAGAGAAGCACAGTGACACAGAGCAGAGCAGGGACCGGTACAAAAAGGGGAAGCGGTTTCCATGCAGACATTCAAGGCACTTTAACACAGCAGGTCTTGCCTCATCATCCCTGCCCTGTAGGAATACAGAGCAGGACCAGGAACCAGCAGGTGTTGCTGCCTGTGGCCAGTGAGAGCAACCAGTGGTGGTGCCAGCAGGTGGCAGGAGGCCCAACTGGTTGAGGTCATTTGATGGGGAGAGCCAGCAGATGGGACTTCGTGAGATCCAGAGGTGGTAGAAGATACCTGGAGGGGACTGGCTGAGCCTCCCCTCCCGCCCCACCACCACCACCACCACCAAAGAAGTGGATACTACAGCTATGGGCTCTGGGTGTTTTTCACCTTCCTCTGTAGCACAGGGCATGGTTCACCTACCAGTGAATCCTCTGTATCTGAAAGTCCTTAAATCACGATTTAAGGAGGTAAATAACCCAGTCATAGGTTGGTGGCCTATTGCTGGAGAGGGTGGGTGAGGTCTTGAGTCCTGCATTTTGCAGGATGTCGGACTAGATGATCGTGCTGGTCCCTTCTGATCTTAAAGTCTATGAGAAGTGAAGGATACGCTCTATGTACACTAGGGTGGGGTGGATTCAACTTATTGGTATCATAAATCCTGCACAGCACTGTCTCCCCCAAATCAGTGCTGGTGTTGATATTTCCTTTTATATTATTATTAAAAGGTTTATGTGCTACACTCAGACTCATGCTAGGGAGAGTGGAAGTATTGCCTTCTAGAATAGACTAGGGTGCTCAAGGAATAGTGCCTGATTTCCCAGGAGTCTAGGTGGGGGCTCTAGCCAGCTGGTGTTGTGGCATTGTTGGGAACCCCTGGATATAGAACCCGGACCTTTGCTGCTGCTGCCCCTGCCTGGCAGAAGGATTACATTTAAAGTACATAATTCAATGCAATTCTACAACAATCAAAAAAGGCCTTCAAATAACCATCAATAGAAGCTGTTCAAATTATTTTTAATAAATAACGGATCCTGCCTGGCCTATTTATTGCCCTACTCTGCTTTAGTACAGGACAGAGAATATTTTTCACAGAATCCAGGATATCACTTCCAGCCCTCACCTATTTCAAAGACAGTCCTTTTCTCAGCTCTCTGTTGGTGGTGCCGCTCTCACCCCTAACCCAAGGGAAGGGTCTGAAAGGGACAAGTGGGACTGGAGTTAGCAAAAAGATGGAAGCACCAACCAATGCAGCTGAGACACCTGCAATAAGGAGGCACTAGCCGGGCCAGCCCACAACATTTTGGCACCTCAGGCGGGGAGCTCAAATGATGTTCCCATGCCCCCTTGCTTAGGCCAAAACTTTGAAAGGTCTCTATTCTGCCTTATTCCTGCTCTAATCCTCTCACGGTACTGCTCTGCTACCTACCCTAATAAAGAACAGCTAACAACTTAAAATGCCTTGTTCAAAAATGTTAAGTAACTTTCAAATTCCTGAACAGCAAATGTAACTTTTCTTGTCTGCATAGTAAACACTGGCATTTTTATCTGTTTGAATAATCAAAGTGATGCTTTCCGTGCCTTCTTGGTTGCAAAGATTTGAACTGCTTTCTGAAGGTCCACAGTCTGGGCCAGCTCATGCTCTATTGAGATGACTGCAAGGCCAACCAACCTCTACTGTGTCATTGTGGAGCATAGATGTGTTTTTGTTAACTTCAGCTTGGAGAAGCTGTATCCTCCACTGGCACCTGTTACAGGAAGTGTTAGAAGTATGGGCAGAGCAACAAATGCATTTGGAAAGAGAGTGGTCATCTTATTTGTACACATATATTCCAGAACAGCCTTTGGAGTTGATCCTGTTGAATTGCATCTTGAAAGGGCTTTCACTTCTTCACCCAAATCACTTGCACCAATATCACACATGTCATCATGTGTCAACACTGTCTCTAGTGCCCTGCATTGCTGGTGTAGATCTTCTTCAGGTACAGGGAGGAGTTTTACAATATCATACAACATCCCAAATATACTGCTGTGTTCCTTGAGCTGCATGAACCGTTCTTCAGCTGATGGTATTGCACAATCTAGCACCTGGTTAAAGAATTCAACTTTGAATTGTTGTTTGGGGTTATCCCATGCCTTGTAATCTAAATGTCTTCTTCTTTGATGACTCTTGTATTCTTGAATGGGGAGGAGCGGGAAATAGTTTCAGGGTGAAGTTTCTCTGCCAACTTCTGTGCACTCTTCAGAACGTTTTGAAATCCCTCATCTGACCAGTAAGACTGTAGGTATGACTTTGCTTTGTCCAGTTGTTCCATTGCCCCAGATATATCAAGGTCAACACCTTGGAGTCTCTTGCTTACAACATTTATTTCAAACAGTATATCCTGACACAATGCTAAGCCACACAGAAATTTGAAGTTATGTATATTTCTGGTGGTTCCATTTCCCTCTGCCACTGTTCTCTCATGAACAATTCCTGTCATAGCATTATCCTCCATAATGGCAACTATGGCATCATCTATCTTCCCAGTTTTGTGTTTGATAGGCTTTATCGCTTCCACTCGACTTTCCCATCAGTGGTTTCAGTGTCAGAGAGGATATTCTCATATGTTGCTTCAAAATTTGCCATCAATGAGTTGATGCAGAGAAAAATACACAGATGCTTTGAATTACATTAAAAAATTCAGCAGCCTCACTAGAAGCAGATGCTGCATCACTGACCACCAAGTTCAATGAAAGAGAACTGCATGGGACCAAAAAAGCTCTCAAGGGTTTAACTCTCAGATCCATGTCTGCACTCCTCTGTTCTTTCCTCTCATGTTGCCATCATTATAATAGTCCTGACCTCTATCGCACTTCCCGTATCTTCCAGCTTTTTCAGAAGCACATTTCTCATACCAGCTCCTGTGGTACCATCAATGTCAATACATTTTAGAAAATGCTCTCTGACAGTCACCATTGCAGGGACATTTTCACTAGGTTCTTTTGTGGTTACAAAATGCACCATTAAAGTAATTTGCTCCATATGGCTGATGTCAGATGTGCAGTCCAGAATAACAGAGTAATATCTTGCTGACTTCTGCCACAATCTTCTGTTTGACTTTTGTTGCCAGGAACTGTATGATCTCATTTTGAATTGCTTTTTCCAAGGTAGTGGTGTGTGTACATTTCTTGGGTGGTGACTCGTCTTAGATGCTCTTGGAGTACAGCATCATCAGCCATCAGCTCTACAATTTTAAGGAAGTTTCCATTGTTTGGCACATACAGCTGATCTGAAGTGCCACGCAGTGCTATGTTTTGGGTAGCAAGCCTTCTCACAATGGCAATGAGCCTTTTCAGAACATTTTGCCAGTAAAGAGACTCTGATGCAATCTTCTCTTGATGCTGATTATCTATGGTGGCCTTTAACCTTAGTCTCATCTCAAGCTCTTTCTACCTATGGAATGCTCTCTGGTGGTTTTATACCTTCTCATGGCATGCCAGATTTCTAGCCAGATTTTTCCAGTCCTTTGTTCCTGTAGAACCCAATGTGGCTGGAACATTAGACTGGAAGAGTCTGCAGCAAAAACAGTATGCAGCATTCTGAGTTTTTGAGTACATAAGCCATGGTCTCTCCACTTTGTCACCATTGGGGATTTCACGCCAGTAATGTGTTGGGTGGAAACTTCTATTTTCATTGTCTTTGGGTAGCATGAAGTTTTTCACTTGCTGTGGCCCATGCAGTACAAGGAAGTCACTCAGGCTACTACTCAAGTGGGTCCAAAGTCCTGGATCATTTAGACTTAGGGAACTAAACTCAGCAGCAGCTGTTTCTTACACTTCCACCACAGTCTCCTCTGATCTAGACTTTTCTTTGGGAATGTGCATGGTTACATCCATTTGAGATGGAGATATGGAGGCTGCAGTAGCTGCCAGGTCATTTGCACTCTGACTAACTGGAAGATCATACATCTCCCACACTCGCATCCTCACTAGGGCTGGAGGGCTCACCATGAACATTTGTGGCTATGTATCTCAGAAAACAGGAAGCTCACTGAGAAGCTGGTGTTAATCAGTTCAGGCTCCTGGGGGAGCTAGAGAGGTACATAAGAGACTCCTCCGCCTCTCTGTCCCTGCAGCTCCTGCTGCTTTCTGTTATTCCCTCTCACCTTCTCTCCTGCCTGCCTGTTATGTCTCTTGTGTCCTCCTTCCTCCAGCACAGCACTCCACCATATCTGTGCATCTAGATCAGAGAGGATACATAGGCACCAGCAGCAGACACAATTTTCTACACTCAAGGTCCTAGTGGTGTCCCCACCCCCTCAGTGTGGCCACCTCAGTTCACCTCCTGGTAAGGCCAGCCCTGGCAGCATGGATGGTTGATGAAGCTTCCCCTGGGGAATGCAAGCTCCTTGACCCACCTCCTCTGCCCCAGACCCTGACTCTGCTCTGCCCAAGGCCCTATCCCTCCCCAGGCCTCACCCACCTCCAGTCCTCTCCTGAATCACTCAGTGCAGCATCTGCATGAGTCTGACTTCCTCTTCCCCTCTTCTTCCTCCACCCCTACCTATCCTCCCTACTCCCCTGCCTCCATGAGCTGCAGCCTATGTGCACCTCCAAGAACTGGGTGAGCATGGGCTGGAGCAGGGGTCAGCAACCCAAAAGATAAGTTCCAAAGGGGTAGCCGTGTTAGTCTATTGTAGAAAGACAACAGAATCCTGTGGCACTTTTAAAGACTAACAGATTTATTTATCGCATGAGCTTTCGTGGGAGAAAATCCCACTTCGTCAGACGCTTTGAAGATAGGAAAGTTACAGAGTGGGAGGACATTAAATGCAGGGGAGCGTATGACATAGCATCAGGGACCTGATGCTATGTCATACGC
>ML685889.1:280762-315387 GCA_007922175.1 Pelusios castaneus | reverse complement strand
AGTACGGCCTTTCTTATGTTCTTATGTTCTTATGTTAAGTCAACCTACTCAAAGCCGCGTCCACACCGAGCGCTTATTAAGTCGACTTAAGCCCTTCCTTAAGTTGACTTAATAACTTCCCCTCTTTAGGTCAACTTAATGCCTAAGTCAACCTTGTCAAATTGACTTAAAGTCGGTGTGGATGGGGAATAGCCTAAGTCGACCTAATTGGACTCGGGTTGGAAAGAAGGGGAAAGCCATGGTTGGGGAGATGGGCTGGAGAGAAGGAGAAAGCTGCAGCTGGGAATCGGGGCCTGGGGAGAGCCGTGGCTGGGGAGAAGGGGCTGGGGAGAGCTGTGGCTGGGGAGAAGGAAAGGACGTGGCGGGGGATCAGGCTGCATGAGACGCAGGGGTGTGCAGCCGCCCCTGGGCTGCCACGAATCCACAGCTTAGAGGTAACATAGCTCCAGGCCCGCACAACACTACTCCAGCGACCTAACACCTGCTAGTGTGGACGCAGGCAGTCGACTGGAGTGTTCAGTGTGGATGTCATAGGTTAGGAATCTATTACAAGAGTGGGCAGGAGGTTCTGTGGCTTGCCCCCAGGGGAGGTAAAGGCTGACCTGTGCTGTCACACTGACCTGTGCTGTCTCGGGTGTCTCCACTGACAGCAGCTACAATTGGCATTGGACCTGGCAGCCTCTGGGAAGTGCTGGGAACAGCTGGTGTACTTGTACCCATGTAAGATCGGGGACACAGGTCATCCCCTCTCTTTCCCAGGCTGTCACCATCTCTGACAACACCTCCATGAGACAGTTCTCCCTGCAGCTGCACACACTGACAGCTGCAGACACAGGCACCTAATTCTGTGCCATGACACATACTGTGACACAGAGCAGGGCAGGGACTCCTGAGAAAAGGGGACGTGGTTTCCATACAGCCACCCGCAGCCTGGCACAGCGAGACCTGGGCCTTATTACAGCAGCAGAAGCAAGTAAATTCTTCTTCCTCACACCCAGCCCTGCCTCTCACACACTGAACTGTTTCTTTCCATCTAGCTGGGGCAGGAATCTGTCTGTCTGCACAGGATTCATCCTCCGATCACCCAGAACACTTCTCATTTCATCCCTGGTGTCACGCCCTGCCAGAGACATTACTGCCCAGGTGTCAGTACCTCAATAGAAGACAAGAACATCTCTCTCTCTCACACACACACACACATATCCCTGAGCGGGGGTAGTTTTATATGGTGCAGAAGAACAGCCTCACACACAGTGTATTCCTCGCCTCAGCTGGTGGTAACCACAGAACATGCACACAAATGAGCACAAGCTATTTTCCTTGGACAGAACTCCCAAGCTAATGTGCCCCTGTTCTCTTATTGTGTGTCCAGTGCTCAGCCCCACAAAGCCAAGAGTCCAGTTCCTAAACTGGCTCCAGGCTGATTCATTCCATGAGATAAACCAACATTAAAATGCCGGGCCCAGCCTTTCTCCTGAGTCCCAGTCCAGTGCCCTCTCCCCTACATCCTCACTCCTCCCCGCTCGCAGCCCTCTCCTGTCATTATGCATGTGCTGAGCTGAGCCCACTGTCTCTCTGGGGTGCGAAGAGGGAGTCTTGACATATATTTAGAGCTTAACCCCTGACATCTCTTATACCCGCCCTGGGGAACCTGCATATGCAAATCCCTGCCCGGGTGGCTCCTAATTAAATATAATCTCCTGGTTCCAGAAGCCTCAGTCTCTCTTCCTCCTTCTGCCCACTGGGAAGTTTCCCTCACTGTGTGGAACACAGAATGAAATGTCTGTTCCTTTTGCTTTCCCTGTTCGCTGCCCCCAGCTGTAAGTGTTTCAGGTACAGTGTGGCAAATTAGGGACCGACAAATAGATGTCTTTGTTGCCTAAATCATTCCGTGTTTTTTTATCCCTTCCCCCAGGTGTCTTCTCTCAAGTGCAGCTGGCCCAGTCTGGCCCAGGCACTGTGAAGCCTGGAGAGATCCTCGCACTGACCTCTGCTGTCTCGGGTGTCTCTATCACTGACAGAACCTATGACTGGCAATGGATTCGGCAGCCTCCTGGAAAAGGGCTAGACTGGATGGGATATGTGTTCTCATATAACGGAGTTACAGACTATGCCACATCTCTCCAGGGCTGAGTCACCATCTCTTCAGACACCTCCAAGAACCAGTTTTCCCTGCAGCTCCGCTCGCTAATAGCTGCAGACACCGCCACCTACTACTGCACCAGGAGATACACACAGTGACACAGAACAGGGCAGGGACTGGTACAAAAAGGGGAAACGGTTTCCATGCAGACAGGCAGGGCGATTTAATATGACAGGCCTTGTCTCACACCCTGCCCTGCAAGAATACAGAACAGGAGTCTATCATAGGGTTGCAGAATATTACACTCAGCACCAACATATTTCCCACAGTGCCCTGTGGGCAAGTCTCACTGTGTCAAATTGCACTGACAGGGGCCCATTGTCACATTTTGGGCTGGTATTATCAAAAACCTTAATCCAAATTTGATCTCTCAAAGCCATTTATACACCTGAGTATGATTTGGATTCACCTGAGCAGGTGGGGGCTGAGTTGTTGGGGAAATCAGACCCTACAGGGGAGTTCCTGTAAGCTTCAAATTGGCTACACTCTAGGTAGCTGACTGGGATCAAAGACTACTCTAGATCTGGCCCCAGTGGATACTGCACCAGGGATACCTGGCCCTGCGATCTTTGCAGAATCTGGTTCTTAGTATGGCTTAGAAGGTGGAGAACAAATGACCCACTTATGTCCAGGGGCCAAGACAATGCTGTGAAAAGTCTGAGTCTTCCCCCAGTCATATATAGGATAAAACTTTTCTGTCCCTGTTTAACTTGAATCCTGGAGGCAGGGAGTGGGAAGGAGTCTCTGCTCTGCCCTGTTGCACAACCAGCAGAGAGTGACTGAACAATAGGAGCTAAACAGCTCACTATGGATCGGTTCCTTTTCAGATGCAAACTGGAGTATGTCATGCTTGTGCAAATCTCAGATCCAGGTTCACCATTTCACTAGCAGCTCCTCCCTTCTCTCAGGGACCCTCTTCCCCAGACCCAAACTGAATCTGATTTCTTTGGTTTCCACTTTGAAGGCAGATGAATTTTGAATGTTGGATCTAGCCAACATCTCTGCTGGGCGACTCTAGGGGAATGGTGGGGCAAGGATCCACCCCTAGAACTAGGACCGCACACACCCAGCACATTCAGGACCAGCCGTACGCCAAGGGATGTCTCTTTAATTTCAAGGAGCTTTCACCTCACACACAGAAATGGTGTTCTACTCCCCCAGACCCCAGACAGCACTGCCTGGATACAGGGATCCCTGACAGTTTACCCTGTCTAGGTAACACCAGCGCAAATCCTTAGGCCAAGAGACTCTCCTGAGTCCCACCATGGCCCTGGCTTCTGCACCCTCTGTTATCCTCATCCAGCCATCACCTGTCATTGCAAGTGTGCTGAGCTGAGCGCCCTAGCTTTGGTGAGATAAATGAGACATCTGTTCCTGAAGCGACCCTGCCACATACTGAGCACTCACCTCTCTCATCTCGTATACCACCTTTGGGACACTGCATGCAAATCTCTGCCCCAAGGGGCTCATGTTTAAATACAAACCCCTGGTCCCGGGATCCTCAGTCTCTGCCCAGACACAAAACTGCCCCTACCAGCCAGCTGGGAAGTTTCCTGCCTAGTATATTGAAAATATACTTTGCTTTTCCTTTTCTCCGCCCTCACCTGTAGGTGTCCAAAGTTCAGTGGGGGAAATTAGACACACACACATTTGGTGGCTAATTCATTTCTTGCTTTATTTCTTTTCTGCTAGGTGTCCTCACTCAGGTGCAGCTGGTCCAGTCTGGCCTGGGCACAGTGAAGCCTGGAGAGCCCCTCACACTGATCTGTGCTGTCTCCGGGTTCTCCATCTCTATTCAGTATTATGACTGGCATTGGATCCGACAGCCCCCAAGGAAAGGGCTGGAGTGGCTGGGACAGGGTGTAGTAACCTTGGGGGGAAAGGGTTAACAATGAGTCCTAGAGAAGTCCCAGGACAGCCAACAGAAACAGAGTGCAGGTTTTTGAATTGGAGCAGCTGCCCTGCCTGTCCCGTCAGAGCTCCTGGAAAGAACAGGAGGAGACCAGGCAGCTAGGCCAGCAGAATCCAAGGACATCCGGATCTAAGAAAGACCAAGATCTGTAACTGACCATGCGTGAGTAGAACAGGGAATGTTTAGTTAGACGCGTTCAGGGTATTTCTTTGTTTTGGTTCTTTTTTGGATTCCTCTGTGCTGAGCACATGTATGCCCTCCCATCCTGTAACTACTCAAGTTAAATCCCAGAGAAGCAATTCTCTGCATTTCTTAGCTGTCCTTTTAATTAAAGACCATTTGTCCTTTTAAAATAAGTTTTGTTTCTGTGTCCTAAAAGACAGGAGGTTTTTGTGTGCATGTGCCTCAGAGAGCACAGCCAGCTACTAAAGGGAAATCAGTTCCATTTTTCAGCTGATATCACAGCTGGGGTTCAATCACTCTCCTGAGGGAGGAATAGAGGCGATCGAGGGTACCTCGCAAGAAGGAATTCCCAAGTGCGCCTTCCTGGTTTTTCAAGAGGTTTTGCATTTGGGTGGTGGCAGCAATACCACTCCAAGGCCAGGGAACTGGTAGCCTTGGAGAGTTTTAGGACAAGGCTTTAGGGCCAGTGTTTTTAAGACTTATGCAGGCCCCCACTTTCTGCACTTGTAGTGCCAGAGTGGGGAAACAGCCTTGATGGTGGGTATCCATATGCGGGGAGCACAGTCTATGCCCCATCTTTCCAAGGCCAAATCACCATCTCTGCAGATGCTGCTAAGAAGCAAGTTTTCCTTGAGCTCCGCTCACTGACAGCTGCAGACACTGCCATATTCTACTGAGCCAGACACACAGTGACCCAGATAAGAGCAGGGACCTGTACGAAAAGGTAAAGTGGTTTCCATATAGACAGGCAGGGCATTATCTGCAGGCTTAGAAGGATCTGAGTTTCATTGAGAAATGTGGATTTCATACAACATATGTGATTCCTCCCCACCGCTGAAAATATATATCTGTCATCACTAAAATTTACTTATTTTCCAACTAAAAGAAATCTTTCAAATACATGATTCTATGCAACTATATAACAATCATAAAAAGCTTTCAAATAACCATCAATATTAGTTAACCAAAGTATTTTTAAAAATAACAAATTCTGCATGGCCTATTTATCTCCCAACTCCACTGGGATACAGCCCAGACAGTATTTTTCCACAAAAACCAGGATATCACTTCCAGCCCTCAGCCATTTCAAAGACAGTCCTTTCCTCAGCTGCTCTGACTGCTAACCCAAGGAGGGGGTCTGAAAGGGACAAATGGGACTTGAATTAGGAAAGAGCTGGAAGCATCAGCAATCTGTGGAAAACACACGCAATAAGGAGGCTCCAGAAATCACTTTGATCCTTCTGGCGCAAAATCCCATATGTCTGGGAACTGCAACAACCCAGAGCCATGTGTGAGGGGCAGAACTGGTAATTCCAGTATTTATCCTAATAAACCAAAGACTTAGAGGGAAAAGGAACCCAGAATCTTCCACCCCAATAGCTACATTTAAGTGGCACCTCCAAGGAGACCCATGGAGAGGGAAATAATTTAGGGGCAGGATTTCAGTTAGCACACACACAGTGACCAGGTTCTGATTTATCAAGTAAAGCGCAGCACACACTCAGACACAAACACACTGCCCATTGACACTCTTGGGGGGCAGAGATCCATGGGGGGCACTATAGGGTCTCCTGAGCTGGAGTGGCAGGCAGTGGCCCCATGTTGCCCTGGCCAGGGGGGGGGGAGGGGCTCCCTAGAGCTGGAGCCACCAGTGAGAGCCACATTCCAGCCCCCAGCCATGGGGGTCCCCAGAGCTGCCGGTGACAGCGGCCCCATTCCAGCCCCCAGCCAGGGGTCCCTGGAGGGTCTCCAGAGCCGCCAGTCTCGGCCACAGCCCCATTCCAGCCCCCAGCCGGGGGTCCCTTGAGGCACCCACAGCAGCGGCCCTGATCCAGCCTGATCTGGCTCCCAGGACGTTGGCAGCAGCGGGATCCAGCCCCAACCAGGGACCCTGGGACACGGGCAGTGGGGTCTAGCCCTGGCCCCAGTGGCTGGAGCCAGGTCCGGTGGGGCTGGGGTGGATTTTTGTAGCTGCCTCCCTCAGGAGCAGCTTAAAAAATCCAACCATGAGCGGGGGAGGGAAGGCCGGGGAGGGGGGCCCTGGCGAGGAGGGGGGAATAGAGTTGGGGGGGACCCACTGGCGGGGCAAAGGGAGCCACCATGGCAGGGAGCCTCTGGGAGGAAAGGGGGTACTGCGCCATGCTCCCCTGCCCTGCCCTCCCACTCCCCAGGTTCCCCCTGCCACCCTGTTCTCCCTTCCCCTCTCCTTTCTTTCCACCCTTGTCCTGTGCCCCACATGGCTTCCTTTGCCCTTTTGCTACCCTTGTCCTGCTCCCCACATTCTCCCCTGCCACTCCACATGACTCCAGACCTCCCCTCTTTTCCAGACCTCCCCTTTCCACCCCACATAGCAGCATTTCCCAACCAGTGTGCCATGGTTCATGACTATTCATAAGTTAATTGGCATTAATTTGAATATTCATGATTTTTTAAATGGTGGAGTGCCTCAAAAAAATTGAAGGCATCAAGGTGTGCCACAGCAGAGAAAAGGAACCACTGGGCTTGGGGCTCACACTGAGGGGCCACTCAGGTAGGGAAGGGAGCAAAGGCGTTCTAAGCTAGATTCTAGTGTACGTAACACATTAAGCATTATTCCGTATCACATAAAGAGATTGCGTATAGTCCCACTCAAAAGTAAAGAAAATCTGCCACCCGCTCTTGTGTAAGATGCTGGCCTGTGCAAGAATAGGATTCCAGGCAAGCCACAGCCCTCCCACCATGTCCTTTCATTTCCCATCCCCCACAAGCAAAACTCACATGTAAATCCCTGCCCTGCTTAAACACAGCATCTTGACTCTGTCACTCTCTCCCTCTCCCCAGGCACCGAAATCCAGAGCAGAGTCTGATTGCTGCACGGCTAGGAAATGACCCTACTGCTGGCTGTTCTTTTCTGTCTCTTGGCCGCTTCCTGGAGTGAGTATTTCAGAAAACATTTTGTCCTGAAAGCGTCTTAAGTTGACTTAAGGAAACTGTGGTGTAGACACAGAGTAAATTAAGTCAACTTAAACCTGCTTAAGTCAACTTAATTTACAAGTGTAGACACACCCTCAAAGAACTATTTACACATCACAGGGGGGGGCTGAGGTGCTGGGGAAATCAGACCCTATGGGAAGCTGCTATGAGCTGTGAAGCGTTTACTCTTTAGGTGGCTAATCAAGATCACAGACTTCTCTAGGTCTTGCCCAATTGTGGATACTGCACCGGGGACACCCGGGCCTGTGCTCTTCACAGAATTTGGTTCTTAGCATGGCTTAGAAGGTGGAGAACAAATGACCCACCTATGTCAAGGGGCAGCTTCTCCTTGTAGAGTTGTGCAGATGCTGCCACGCAAGGTCTGAGTCTTCCCCCAGTTCAATACATGGTAAAACTAATCCTTGCCTATTTACCTACAATCCTGTAGGAAGGGAGTAGGAGGGAGTCTCTGCCCTGCACAGTTGCTCAGCCAGCAGAGAGTGACTGAACAATAGGGCTAAAGAGTGCACTTTGTATTGGTTCCTTTCAGATGCAAACAACAGTATGTCATGTTTATGAAAAACTCAGACCCAGACCGGCCATTTCACTAGTGACTCCTTGCCTCTCACAGGGACCTGCCTGCCTCAGCTCAAAATCAATTTCATTTTCTGGCTTTCCTTTTTGAAGACTGATGAATTTTATCCTGGGAAAAGGCCCATATCTGGGGGGGAGGTGGCGGCGGGCCAGCCCAGAGGACAAGCTCTGTGCTCCCACGCCATCACAGGGCTAGCTGGTCCGCCCTCAGGGGTGGAGCAGGCCGGGGCCAGCTGGCAAGCTGTATGACCTCTGGTGCAGCCCCTGGCCTTGGAGGGCCAAACTGCAACCCGCACCACATGCCAGTCGACCCTGCAGGGCTCAGCAAAGTGCAGGGCCCAGGGCTGTCACCCTGGCTGCCCCCTATAGGGACGGACAGCAGTGCCTGTAAATGTTGGTTTTAGTGACCCTCTCTGTCTGGGTGTCTCTAGGGGGAGAGTGGAGAAAGAATCCACCTCTAGAACCAGGATCACACAAGCCCAACACATTCAGGACAAGCCATGAGATATTCACCAAGGTATTAATTGCCAGGGGATCTCACCTGACACACGGAAGTGGTGTCCGATTTCCCTCTCCCCAGACAGCACTGCCTGGATACAGGGATCCCTGACAGCTTACCCCAGCAAGGTAACACCAGTGTGCAAATCCTTCGGCCAGGAGGTTCTCCTGGGTCCCAGCCCTGGCCTCATCTTCTGTACACTCTTTGTTACCCTCACTCAGCCACCACCTGTCATTGCATGTGTGGTGAGCTGAGGCTATTGTGGGGTAAGGGGACACCTGTTCCTGAGGGGATCCTGCCATATACTGAGTGCTCACCCCCCGCCATCTCTTATAACAGCCTTGGGACACCACATGCAAATCTCTGCCCCAGGGGGCTCATGTTTAAATACAACCCCCTGTTCCAGGATCCTCAGTCTCTGCCTAGACACAAAACTGCCCTTTCTGGCCAGCCGGGGAGTTTCCTGTCTTGTATAATGAAAATGGGAATGAAATTTCTGTTGCTTTTCCTTTCCCTGTTCTCTGCTTTCAGCTGTAAGTGTCCATGGTTGAGTGGGGGAAATTAGACACACACACATATTTGGCAGCTAATTAATTCCTTATTTTCTTTTCCCCAGGTGTCCTCACTCAGGTGCAGCTGGTGCAGTCTGGCTCAGGCATGGTGAAGCCTAAAGAGACCCTCACACTGACATGCACTGTCTCTGGGTTCTCCATCTCTACTCAGTATTACTACTGGCATTGGATCCGACAGCCCTCAGGGAAAGGGCTGGAGTGGATGGGACGGGTGTATCCGTATGGTGGGAATACAGACTACACCCCATCTCTCCAGGGCCGAATCACCATCTCTGCAGACACAGCCAAGAACCAGTTCTCCCTGCAGCTCCATTCACTGACAGCTGCAGACACCGCCACCTATTACTGCGCCAGAGACACAGTGACACAGAGTAAAGCAGGGACACATACAAAAAGTGGAAGCTGTTTCCAAACAGACAGGCAGGGCTTTTAATACCAAATTTCCATTATCTGCAGGGTTAAAAGAATCAGAGTTTCATAAATAAATGCAGATTTCATTAAACACCTGCAAGCTCCCCCCCCACCATCAAAAACCTATTTCCATTTGTCATAATTGAAATGTACTAATTTTCCAGTTTAAAGGAATCCTTAAAATGCATAATTCTTTGTAACTATATAACAATCAAAAAAGGCTTTCAAATAACTATTAATATCAGCTCTCCAAATTATTTTTAACAAATAACAAATTCTGCTTGACCTATTTACCTCCCAACTCCACATGAACACAGCCCAGACAGTATTTTTCACAGAATCCAGGATATCACTTCCAGTTCCAGCCCACACCCATTCCAAAGACAGCCCTTTCCTCAGCTCTCTGTTGGGCGGGCCACTCTGGCTGCTAACCAGAGGCGGCCTTTGGGGTAAGCAAAGCAGGTGCACGCCTAGGGCCCCAAGCAGTAAGGGGCCCTGTCACCTGCTTTGCCTATCCCAAAAGCTGCATCTGCCTTAGTTGGCAGCAAGAGGAGGAGCTAGACCCTGGGGCTGGGATTGGTGACAGGGAGCTGGGGCTGGAGGATGGGGAGCCGGGGCCACAGAAGAGGGACCCCTGCAGGCCTATGCAGGCCCTGCAATGGGCCTTCGCCTAGGGCCCCCAATAGCCAAAGGCCTCCTCTGCTGCTAACCCAAGGGAGGGTCTGAAAGGGACAACTGGGATTGGAACCAGTAGAGCTTGAAGCACCAACAATCTGGGCAAGACACCTGCAATAAGTAGGCATCAGAAATCACATTGATCCTGCTGGCAGAAAATCCCACCTGCCTGGGAATTGCAACAACTGAGAGAGCTACGAGGAGTGGAATTGGGAATTCCAGGATGCAAGCCATTTCTCCATATTAAACAAACACTTGAAGTGGAACATTCTGGGTTTCTTTTCCCTGTTTCAGCTGCCCTCTATGTGAGACCTTAGGCTATGTCTACACTAGAAAAAGTTAGGTCGACTTTGTTAAGTCGACTTAATAAAGTCGATTTAAGGGTTACTCTTGTCAGGGAAAAACTTTAGTTAGTAAAAATAGCCTTGTTCCAAATAAACAAAGGACTAAGAATTTTGGGGGGTTAACAGAAAATCTTTATTTAAAAGAAAAAAAGAAAAAATTGCATAGCTATGGGGAAAGGGTCACCGCATCCAGCAACAAGCAACAGAGGCTCTGGCTGGTAGGGAGCGTTTCCAAAGGACAATACAGAGTTTCCCTTCTTTTATGGAGAACTTTTCTACAGAGATGAAAATAGATACAGAAACATAAAAACATTTAACTTAGTTACAATCAGTGCCAAAGATTGTTACAATGTGTTTGCAAGAGAAAACCCATTAGGTGATTGATTATGTTAAAGCACTCAAGGATAATTCCTTGAGCGACCAGAAAGTGTGAAATAGTTAGCAGCTGGACAGACAATACATGAGAGTTTTTTACAGTATTACAATTGCCTTGTTTAAATTTGATTCTGGGGTATCTGGTCAGTGGGTGGGGGCTGGAAGGTGGGAACAAGGGTGCAGGGCGACAAAACAAAGGAGACTCAGGTGGTGTCTTGAACTAATCAAGACCTGGTACTCAGGGGGTGTGGGTGGTTTTGACAATGAAAGAATGCAGAGGTGTGGGGTCAGGGTTAGTCACTGAGGTTTTGTTCAAGATGGCAAGCATCATGGAGTCTGACCCAACGAACATGGAGTCAGATCTTAGAAGGCATGGGTCCAGCTGTCCTGAGAACTAGGCTAGCTTTAGCATTTGTTCTTTTTCCCCCACAATTCCCCCCTCTGAGACTGTAAGGTCTCAAAAGGTTAGGCAAAGAAGAGTGTGGGACCGCAGATACCGGGCTCCCGGCTCCCATAGGACCGTTCACTGCCATGGCTATGCTGTTCCCTCACCTTTACACGCCCCCTTAGGTGGAGTGGTTGGGATTTGGGGTTGTTGACAGCAGTTTAGGTAGCAGACCCATGCTGTTTTCTACATTAAGAGCCCCAGATTTTATGGCACGAAGAACCTGGTGGTTGGAGTTTGGACGGTGGGTAACAGTGGAGAGTTTGGTAGTAAGAATTCGGCAACAGTACATACAGCAATGTAGAAAAACATATAGAACAACAAAAATTATTACCAGCCCAATAATAACCTTTAAAATTGTTTTTAAAATGTTTCCAAATCCACCTTCTATATTAGGAAGCCAACCCCACCAATCGAATGAGGGTGCAGCGATAATGCTGTGAAAAGTCTGAAGCTGCTGTTGAATAGTATGGGTATCCGTTTCGATGCGAGAATTTTGAGAAACATAATAGAAGCAAGATTGATTAAGGTTTTTACATACACCCCCTTTAGCTGCTAACAGAAAGTCAAGGGCCATGCGGTTTTGCATTACAACAAGAGAGAGAATGTAATTCAGATTGAGTGGCCTTAATGGCATCTATGGTAGCGTTTTCAATAATTTTAAGTATAGCAGACACATTTATAATGGCACTTTCTAATTCATATACTCCTAACGATGGAAACAAGGCACGCACAAGTCATTGAAAGAGAGATTTGCGAGTGGAGAGAGGATTATAGAGTTCCCTGCGGGCGCGATGCAGGTTAGGGAAGGGAAGTACAGTGTGGGAAAGATTGGTGTAGAGATAAGCTAGTGGAAATAGATGAGCCAGGGAGCAGCGCCCGATTCCAGAGGATGGTAAGGCTTTTCTGGTTTCTGCATGATTAGAGGTGCTGCAGACCCAATAGAGTCCATATGGGACTGCCATGAGAGAGAAATTTATAAATTCATGAAGGCGAGCAGAATTTGGGGAGGGGTAATGCAAACTGTTCTTAAAGTGAGAGAAAAGAGTGTTATTAAGGAAGCGTTTACTGGTGAAATTAAGAAAGGCGCCAGATGAAAGAAAGTAAAAATTTGATTGGATATGCCAGGCACGGGAACAATGGCAGCTAGGGTTGTGCAGAGAAAGGTTTGCTACTAATACAGCGTGGGGGAAGGAAATAATGGAAGTGAAGAGAAATGGGAGAAAAGGAAGACAGGGTTGGAAGGGGAGGGATGGATAGTGGCAGTACCAGTATGGGACAGTGGTGCTGCCCTTAGTGAGATTCCAAGCGGAATGAAGGGAGCTTTGATTGATTTTAAGCAGAGCAATAGCTTCACAATGAGAAGGAGGTAGGAATCCTAAGTTGACAGAGGCAGAGGATGTATGAGATAGTGGGAATTCAAAGCACCAAGGAGCCGGAGAGTCAAGGTGGGTTATCTTAGCTTGGGTTTCAAAAGGGGGGAGGGGATCATAGAAAGGGACCAAAGTTTGTAGATTATCAGGCAGGGTCCAGTTATGGAAGGGAAGAGGTATGGCAATCTGAGGAATTCCAGATTCAGGAGAAGCAGGAAAGTGAGTGCATATCCAGCAGGAACTAAGGTTGGCAACGGTGACCAGGGACTGCATCCACTTAACTGAAGTGTTATTACTCCACAGTCCGAAGGTGAGGTGAGCAATAAGCAAAAGGAAACAAAATTGCATATACATGATAAGCTTAAGAGTCTGTAATAAAGTCTATAATAAAAGCTTGGAGCTAAAGTTTTTAGTCTTTTGTTGTTTTTGTTTTATTCTTTGACCTGAGGTTGTAGTTAGACTGCTTAGCGCTTGCCTCTTTCGTTGATGAATGGGGAGTGCTGAGGTCCGAAACAGGAGCAGAGGTTCGTTTGCAGTGTGAGGCGTGTATCCAGCTGGTTAGTCCCTTGCACTTAACTGCAGTATGGCTGACGAGAAGAACTTGGTAGGGTCCCTTCCACCTGGGCTGGAGTGCAGTTTTTCGCTGGAAGGATTTTACCAGGACCCAATCTCCAGGGCTAAGGGAGTGGCAGCTTCCTTCTGCTGGTTTCGGGAAAGCCTCCTTAACCTGTGAATGTAAACCTTTGAGAGCTTTAGTCAGTGCAAGACAGTAAGACAAGAGAGTGTCATCACTCAGGGCAAGCTGTAATCCCTTGAGATTCAAAGGTGCAGAGTAGGTGGTTCGCATGGGTCGCCCTGCCACAATTTCATGGGGTGACAGTCCATGCTTTCTGGCTGGGCTGGCTCTCATGGATAGAAGAGTGAAGGGTAATGCATCTGGCCATTTAAGACCAGTATCTGCACAGACTTTAGCCAGCTTGTTCTTGAGGATTCCGTTTTGTCGTTCCACGGAGCCGCTGGACTGGGGGTGATAAGCACAGTGAAGTTTTTGTTTGATGTTAAGAGCCTTGCATACAAGCTTAAAGACTTGACCTGTGAAATGAGATCCCCGATCACTATTTATCCTTAAAGGAATGCCAAATCGGGGAATGAGTTCTTGAAGAAGTTTTTTTGCAACAGTAGCAGCATCATTTGAACGGCAGGGGTAGGCTTCCACCCATCCTGAGAACATGTCAACCACTACCAGGACATATTCATAAGAATAAGACCTGGGGAGTTGAATGAAATCTATTTGTAAATTAACAAAAGGACCCCACGGTTTTGGATGAGCCGCAGGTGTTGTGCGCTGACTTACTCCGATATTATGCTGTAGGCAAACAGAACAGGACTGGCAAACCCGCTGGGCTATGGTAGAGAAATGGGGAGCATACCAGTCCTTTTGCACAGCGGCAATCATTCCCCCTTTACCAAGGTGAGCCACAGAGTGAGAAATTCTGGCAAGCGCAGGGAGAAGGGAGCGAGGCGCGACCAAACGGCCAGAGGGGTTACGCCAGACAGAATCGGGGTGCAGGGAGCATCCCGACAAAACCCAGGTGTCTTTTTCTGGGTCAGGAGCAGCTTCCTGGAAAGAAGCCAGAGTGGCAAGGGAAGGCAATTTTGGCAGAGAAGCACCTAGGAAAAGGTTGGGAGCCCGGGGCCCGGAAAGGGCCACTTTCCTTGCGGCAGAGTTTTCAAGGGTATTTCCGCGAGCAATATCATCGGCAAGGGTGAGGTGAGCCTGGCATTTAACAACAGCCAAGGCAGAGGGAAGAAGCAGGGCATCAAGTAGGAGACGAATGAAAGAGGCTTTTTTCAATAGGGGTGCCAGAAGAAGCAAGGAACCCTCGGTGCTTCCAGAGTTGCCCACAATCGTGAGCGACCCCAAAGGCATACCTAGAATCAGTGTAGATGGTAGCAGTGACACCGCTGGCCAAGACACAGGCTTGGGTGAGGGCGTACAGCTCTGCAACTTGAGCCGACTGTACTGGCAGCGAAAAAGCCTCGAGAACAGAGAATAGAGTGCAGCCCGCGTAGCCGGCAACTAGTGTGTTGTCTGCAGAGCAAATGCAAGAGCCATCGATAAAAAGGACAAAGTCAGAATTAGGGAGAGGAAAATCCTGATAGGACCTCTGTCAAGGCTACACAATCATGAGGATCTCCATCACCATCCCTGTGGGGGAAAGAACACCTCAACAGCCCAACACTGTGGCATTTAATTTCAAAAGGGGGAACTATACAAAAATGAGGGGGATAGTTAAACAAAAGCTAAAAGGTAGAGTGACTAAAGTGAAATCTCTGAAAACTGCATGGGCGCTTTTTAAAGACACCATAATAGAGGCCCAACTTCACTGTATACCCCAAATTAAGAAACACTGTAAAAAAACCAAAAAAGAGCCACCATGGCTCACCAACCATGTAAAAGAAGCACTGAGAGGTAAAAAGACTTCCTTTAAAAAGTGGAAGTCAAATCCTAGTGAGGCAAACAGAAAGGTGCACAAACAGTGCCAGCTTAAGTGCAAGAGTGTAATAAGAAGAGCCAAAGAGGAGTTTGAAGAACGGCTAGCCAAAAACTCCAAAGGTAATAACAAATTGTTTTTTAAGTATATCAGAAGCAGGAAGCCTGCCAAACAACCAGTCGGGCCCCTTGATGATGATAATACAAAAGGAGCGCTTAAAGATGGTAGAGTCATTGCAGAGAAACTAAATGGATTCTTTGCTTCGGTTTTTACGGCTGAAGATGTTAGTGAGATTCCCAAACCTGAGCCGGCTTTTGTAGGTGACAGATCTGAGGAACTGTCACAGATTGAAGTGTCACTAGAGGAAGTTTTGGAATTAATTGATAAACTCAACATTAACAAGTCACCGGGACCAGATGGCATTCACCCAAGAGTTCTGAAAGAACTCAAATGTGAAGTCGCGGAACTGTTAACTAAGACTTGTAACCTGTCCCTTAAAATGGCTTCGGTACCCAAAGACTGGAAGTCGGCTAATGTAACGCCAATATTTAAAAAGGGCCCTAGAGGGGATCCCGGCAATTACAGACCGGTAAGTCTAACGTCGGTACCGGGCAAATTAGTTGAAACAATAGTTAAGAATAAAATTGTCAGTCACATAGAAAAACATAAACTGTTGAGCAATAGCCAACATGGTTTCTGTAAGGGGAAATCGTGTCTTACTAATCTATTAGAGTTCTTTGAAGGGGTTAACAAACATGTGGACAGGGGGGATCCAGTGGACATAGTGTACTTAGATTTCCAGAAAGCATTTGACAAGGTCCCTCACCAAAGGCTGTTATGTAAGTTAAGTTGTCATGGGATAAAAGGGAAGGTCCTTTCATGGATTGAGAACTGGTTAAAAGACAGGGGACAAAGGGTAGGAGTAAATGGTAAATTCTCAGATTGGAAAAGGGTAGCTAGTGGTGTTCCCCAAGGGTCGGTCCTAGGACCAGTCCTATTCAATTTATTCATAAATGATCTGGAGAAAGGGGTAAACAGTGAGGTAGCTAAGTTTGCAGACGATACTAAACTACTCAAGATAGTCAAGACCAAAGCAGATTGTGAAGAACTTCAAAAAGATCTCACAAAACTAAGTGATTGGGCATCCAAATGGCAAATGAAATTTAATGTGGATAAGTGTAAAGTAATGCACATTGGAAAAAATAACCCCAACTATACCTATAATATGATGGGGGCTAAATTGGCTACAACGAGTCAAGAAAAAGATCTTGGAGTCATTGTGGATAGTTCTCTGAAGATGTCCGTACAGTGTGCGGAGGCGGTCAAAAAAGCAAACAGGATGTTAGGGATCATTAAAAAGGGGATAGAAAATAAGACTGCAAATGTATTATTGCCCTTATATAAATCCATGGTACGCCCACATCTCGAATACTGTGTACAGATGTGGTCTCCTCATCTCAAAAAAGATATTCTAGCACTAGAAAAGGTTCAGAAAAGGGCAACTAAAATGATTAGGGGTTGGAGAGTGCCTCGTATGAGGAACGATTGAAAAGGCTGGGCCTCTTCAGCTTGGAAAAGAGGAGACTGAGGGGGGACATGATAGAAGTATATAAAATTATGACTGATGTGGAAAAAGTGGACAAGGAAAAGTTGTTTAAATACTCCCATAATACAAGAACCAGGGGTCACCAAATGAAACTGATAGGTAGCAGGTTCAAAACAAATAAAAGGAAGTTCTTCTTCACACAACGCACAGTCAACTTGTGGAACTCCTTACCTGAGGAGGTTGTGAAGGCTGGGACTATAACAATATTTAAAAGGGAACTGGATAAGTTCATGGTGGCTAAGTCCATAAATGGCTATTAGCCAGAAAGGGGTTAAGAATGGTGTCCCTAGCCTCTGTTTATCAGAGGATGGAGACGGATGGCAGGAGAGTGATCACTTGATCATTGCCTGTTAGGTTCACTCCCTCTGGGGCACCTGGGCACTGGCCACTGTCGGTAGACAGATACTGGGCTAGATGGACCTCTGGTCTGACCCAGTACGGCCTTTCTTATGTTCTTATGTTCTTATCGGTGGGACAGGGAAGCTAGGAAAATTCCATCTGGGGTACAGTAGATTGTGCAGCCTAATTTACAGAGGAGATCCTTCCCTAAGAGGTTTACCGGAGAAGAAGGGCTTAGGAGGAAGGCATGGTAGTCTGAAAGGGGACCTAAGGAGACAGACATAGGAGGGGTTACAGGGTGCGGACCTGCTATTCCCACGGCCGAGACGTCTTCCGAAGACAAGGGTGCAGAGGGGAAGTCCTGAGCGCGGAGAGTGGAACGAGAGGCACTGGTGTCCACAAGGCAGGGAACAGCTGGTCCGTTAACAGAGCAGATAACAGTGGTTTCAGAGGACCCAAGAGGAATAAGGGGAGCGATGATGTTAGAAGTCTCTGGGCTGTCCTATGCAGATGACTGAGGTAAAGAAGCAACCTGCAGGTTTGGAGCAGCCTGAGTAGAGACCTGGAATGGATCTGGGTTAGGATCTGGGACCAAGTCCTGACTGAAGCAGGAACGACTATGTCGATAAGGGCACTGAGACTTCCAGTGGCCAGAGCGATTACAATAGTGGCAGAGATCAGATGGGGAGAAATAATGAATTGGAGGTCGGGAAATAAAGCCCTGATTTAGAAAGGGCTTATTTTGATTTAAGCTTGTCTTGAGGGGGGAAGCGGCGGCAGGAGAGGCTAGGGGCAGAAGCACTGCGGGCAGGGAAAGGAAATCCCATCCAGTCATCCCTACGGGATTCCTCGGGGTCCGAGTCGGGGGTACTGAGAGAAGGAAAAAGAGAGGCTGTTGCCTTTGGGCCAGCCTGTTGTTTTAACCGAATTAACTGTGCATTGAGTTTTTTCTTGAGAGTCCTTGAGGCTTTTAACACAGGACTCATTTTTTCTATTTGTGGCTTCAATGTACCAATCAAAAAAGTCATTTCATTGTTTTGGGGGAATTTTAGATCCTTTAGCCTCTAAGGCGCATTTTAGATGCAGGATTTTGTTGAAGTCAAAGGTGCCGGTTTCTGGGGACAGCAGTGCACCGCTTCGAGTAAGGGAATACCGTTTGTTCAAAAATTTGCAAGAGGCTGGGGAATAATGTATGTGCATGTAATAAGCCGGGGTTCCTTTAAGAGGGACTCGGGCAGTTCGAGACTGGCTGGTTCCCATAGCGGTTAATACCGGCACAAAAACAAAAAAGGATCAAGCGAGCCCCCTTTTCGGGCAAGGTCGCGGGGAAGCGAGCCCCCCTCTCGGGCGAGGTCGCGGGGAAGCTGAGCCTCCTAACCAGGCGAGGGCACGGAAAACGTGCGCCCCCCAGCCAGGCAGGATCAGAGGGTACAGTTCTGGGGAGCTAGTCACTGGTTTCAAATCGGAGCCCACTTGCTTTCAAGACTGCAATCACAGACCGCAGCCTTGGGGCGTCTTGACTTCGTTTTACTTCCAGGACTTCCCTATACCTTTTACTGAGACCAGTCCTTATCTTATATTTGTACCCTTATTACCAAACTTTAACCCATACGGACTTAACCTTAAAACCTTAAACTTTACATTAGTGCACACTTTATTTGTACCCAAAAAGATTTCTGAAACCCTCTTCGGAAGCAGCAGTCTCTCCCTCCCCGACAGAGGACCTCAGGCAGCCCAAACCGAATCCTCAAAGGAGATAAACAAGTCTCCTTACCTTTCCAGTGGCGCGCCGAGGATCGATGAAGGCTGCTCGAGGGAGCCCCAAAGAGAAGGGGGACGTGTGCTCTCCGAGTCACGGCCGCAATTGTCAGGGAAAAACTTTAGTTAGTAAAAATAGCCTTGTTCCAAATAAACAAAGGACTAAGAATTTTGGGGGGTTAACAGAAAATCTTTATTTAAAAGAAAAAAAGAAAAAATTGCATAGCTATGGGGAAAGGGTCACCGCATCCAGCAACAAGCAACAGAGGCTCTGGCTGGTAGGGAGCGTTTCCAAAGGACAATACAGAGTTTCCCTTCTTTTATGGAGAACTTTTCTACAGAGATGAAAATAGATACAGAAACATAAAAACATTTAACTTAGTTACAATCAGTGCCAAAGATTGTTACAATGTGTTTGCAAGAGAAAACCCATTAGGTGATTGATTATGTTAAAGCACTCAAGGATAATTCCTTGAGCGACCAGAAAGTGTGAAATAGTTAGCAGCTGGACAGACAATACATGAGAGTTTTTTACAGTATTACAATTGCCTTGTTTAAATTTGATTCTGGGGTATCTGGTCAGTGGGTGGGGGCTGGAAGGTGGGAACAAGGGTGCAGGGCGACAAAACAAAGGAGACTCAGGTGGTGTCTTGAACTAATCAAGACCTGGTACTCAGGGGGTGTGGGTGGTTTTGACAATGAAAGAATGCAGAGGTGTGGGGTCAGGGTTAGTCACTGAGGTTTTGTTCAAGATGGCAAGCATCATGGAGTCTGACCCAACGAACATGGAGTCAGATCTTAGAAGGCATGGGTCCAGCTGTCCTGAGAACTAGGCTAGCTTTAGCATTTGTTCTTTTTCCCCCACACTCTATGTCCACAGATTTATTTAATCACATGTCAAAGTGTGATTTTCTCCCACAAAAGCTCATGCGTTAAATAAATCTGTCAGTCTTTAAAAGTGCCACAGGACTCCGTTGTTTTTCCATGTCTACACTGTCCTTAAGTCGACCTAATGGGTGGTTCTTATTAAGTCAACTTAAGCTTTCATTAAGTCGACTTAAGGAATTTCTTAAGTCGACTTAATGAAAGTCTGGTGTAGATAGGGAGTAATTTAGGTCGACTTAAGTCTTAAGTCGACCTAAATTGCTAGTGTAGACATAGCCATTGAGGAGACCCAGAGAGATGGAAATAATAGATTGCATGTGTTAAATGAAAGGGATTAGGGCAAATTTTTGGTTAGGTTGAATAATAATTTAGGGTTTGAATTGGGGTTAGAGGATAACTATAGATTTATGGTGAGGACGAGAGTGAATTATTGATATTAAAATTAAGATAGGCAGCTCTCAGGATAGAGGACAGTGTTAGGCTCAGGGGTACAGTTAGAAATAACTGTAGGGTTGGCTTGGGGTTCTGGTTAGTGGAAGGGTATAATGAAAAAGAATGATGAGTTTGAATAGCAAATGTGAAGTGATTCTTTACCTTAATAGATAGTGTTGACAATATGTAATCAAAATGAAGAGAACTGTAATACCCTTCAGATCAGATTTTTAACATCATTTAATTGCCTAACTGCTACTCACATTAACAGGAGGTAGGTCCTTAAACACCTTTGCAAAGATGGACTGTACACATTTAGAAATCTCTTTTCCCATGTTTCCATATTGCCCATAACCTTCCCCAAACATATAGGGTGTTCCCAACGATCCACAGGGACTCACAAATAGAAATTTTCTCCTTATAGTTGAAGCTGGATGAATTTGGGACATTTTAGGACACTTTCCTTGAACAAATCAATTTAAAGGCTTCCTCAGAATGTAAACATGCCTGGACTTTTGTAAAAGTGCTTTGACACCTTTGGGGCAGGAGAGGAGAAGTATTATTTCAGAGCAAAGTGTTAATATTATTATATCTGCTGGGAGACAGGCACATCACCTGCCATGACATGTATGCTGAGCTGAGAGCCCTGTCCCTGTGCTGTATAGAAAGGACACCTGTCTGCAAAGGGACATCACCATGTACTGAGAACTCAGCCCCCATCAACCATTATACCCACAGTGGGATACTGCATACAAATCCCTACCCAGGTTTAAATACAAACCCCTGGTTACAGGAGCGTCAGTCACTCCCCAGACACAGATCTGCCCGTTCCCGCCTGCTGGGCAGTGTCTCCACTCACAACCACCATGGCAGTGTCACTGATCGGCTCCCTTTCACTATTCGCCGCCCCATCTTGTGAGTATTTGATGGGACACTGGGAGATGCCCAGGTGGAGAATGCATTGGTTCCAGGTGAGGTTCAGCTCTGTTCTCCCTTTCCTCAGGTGTCCTCTCACAGCTCCAGCTGGTCCAGTCTGTCTAGGGTGTGGGGGTCACTGTCAGAGGTAGATGGACTTCTGGTCAGATCCACTCCTGCAATTGTAAACTCTGGTTTCGCACACTGTGAGGAACCCTGCCTAGAAAGCACTGGGGAAGAGTGAGAGGGTCCAGATTTCTGTAACTCCCAGGCAGGCTTTCAGAACCAAATTTAAATAAAATTTAAGCTGATTTCTATATAGAGAATGGGAGACGGGGAGGAGACAGTCCAGTCTGCGACTCAGGTCCCTGCAACAGACACACATGCATTGACCTACAGTCATGGGCAGATTTTATTATAGGCGGAGGGACCATAGCATCCCCCAAAATCTTTTCCGCAGCTCCCCCAAAATTTTTCCCTGCCTTCCTTTCTGCTGGGAAAGCATTAGGAATGGCCTGCAAAGACATCTTTCCTTGCTCTCTCTGCCTGCTGTTTGCTGCAGAGGCAATAGCAAGAGGCAGGAGCAAGCTATCTGTGACACCAATAGACCCAGAATGATAGCAGCCCATTGGTCTAAATTAGGTGATAATTAGAGCCATGCAGATCCGTGGGTATTCGCTTCAGATCTGCAGGTAACTGCTTGCCCGGGTGCGGATATCCATAGCCCCGTTGTTGCGGATTGACTGCGGCTGCAGATTCTATTTTTATGATCAATCCCTGCAGCTGCTGCTATGATCTGCCTCGGTAGCAGCACGCAAGGGAACAAGGAAGTGCGCCAGTCAATCTCAGCTGAGCTCTGATTGGTGATCTGACAGCCACTCAGAGTCTGAGGCCATGTACATACGATCACTTTATCGCGCATTAACAGTCACTACTGCGCGATACCAACAACAGCGTACACACGTGCAATAGGGCTCTTGCACGTCAACAGCCCAGCTGTAGCGTAATACAAAAACCACCTCGATGAGGGTGGTAGCAGTTAACGCGGAACAACTGTTGAGCCTTTCCACTCGTGTGTACGCTTACCGTGCAATGATTGACCTCCGGAAGTGTCCCAGCATTCCAAAGTCGTCCTCTCTGGTCTTCCCCCCACCCTCTCTGTGGCCATGATGAAACAGTCCCCACCCTGTTTCGATTCCCGGGATTTTCGAATTTCTCCTCTGTTTCACTTCCTGTTCTCTTCCTCGTGGAGTGGAGTGCAGCTCCGATCTTACCTAGCAATGGCAGCCCATCGTGGAAGATGCGCACCCATTTGGAGCACGGCAGAGGTGCTGGACCTGATCAGCATCTGGGGAGAGTCTGCTGTGCAGGCGCAGCTACGCGGCAGCAGGCGAAATTTTGATACATATGGCATAATTTCTCGGGCTATGTCCGAGAGAGGTCATGAGAGAGACACTGTGCAGTGCAGATCAAAGGTGAAGGAGCTAAGAATAACCTATCACCGAGCGAAGGAGGCAAACCGCCGTTCGGGATCAGCGCCTGCTACATACAGGTACTACAAGGAGATCGAAGCCATCCTTAGTGGGGACCCAACAAGCACTGCAAAGAGTCCTGTGGACACATCGCCCCCACCCCCTCCACTGAATGCCAGAGCCGAGCAGGATGAGGATGTGATCGATGAGGAGGAGGAGATGGAGGATGACCTGAAGGACAGCGCAACAGCGTGTAGCCAGGAGCTCTTCTGCACCCCCGCTACGACGTCCACTCAAGACATGAATTGCAGCGTGTCCTCTGAGGCGGCAGATGGGGGTTCAGGTAAGTTTCTCTTCCGTGCAGCTATGGCTCCTGCTAAAAAATCATTGTCCGGGGCGGGGGTGCTTGCTGTCTCGGTCCCCGCTGTGCACGCTCTTTACTATGCATTCATTAGAAGTACAACAACACAAGCAGTGATTGTCAAAAAAATCATCTGTATTTAGGTCGCTAAAGGTTTCCTCGATGTACCGCCAGAGCCTCCTACTCAGGTTAGATGGGATAGCGTATGTGTCTTCGCTCCCGTATAAGGATACTCGGCCTCGCCAGCTGCAAAGCACAGCACTGGGAACCATGGCAGCACACAAGGCAGCAGCATACGGTCCCAGCTGGCATCCGGTGGCATGTAGGATATGTATTCTAGCTGGCAGTGGCACTCTGAAGAGAGAGATATCGGGTTCCATCTGTGTGCCCTGTGCAGAATGTCAGCCCCCAGTAAGGTTTCTATTAGGACGTACTTTGTCCAGTTCAGCAAAGCATAGGATGTTGACTGCCTTGTACCGTACAGTGGAATGTGCTACTGGAAGGTTACATTGGTTATCTAAGCTATGTGTTAACAATAGCTTTATTATTCTTTTTTTAATTAGATTCGACCTTCACAAGGCCGGTGTCTACCCCAGCTGACCGCATGAGAAACATTCGGCAGCGTGCTAGAAAAAACAGGGAGGATATGTTTCAGGAGCTGATGAAAACAACAGAGGCATCCGCGAGGGAGAATTGAGCCTGGAGAGGGGAATCCCAACAGAGGAGGCAGAAACACCGGGACGAACTGATAAGCATCATGAAGGAGCAAAAAGAACTGCTCAAGAGCATGATTGCTCTGCAGACCCAGGCGATTAATGTACGGGCTCCACTCCAGACAGTTCAGCCGTGTCTGCCTCCCACACCCCGTAGTCCTTCAAAGCATTTATTTGAAGGCCACCGTACCCCTGGTATGCTGCAACATCCAGTCCCTCACAGAGCTACTTTTTAGAGACCCGCAGCTACACCCACCTGGAACCCCTCCAACCCCCCCCAAGCCCCCCCTTTTATCTTTTAATAAAAACAGTAACAGAAAATTTGAAGAGTGGCTTTATTTGTACACAGTGAAAATCTCATAAGATGCACTTGATGCGTCCTTGAAGTGAACTACGGGAGGGCATCATTGAAATGCTCCCTGAGTGCCTCCCTTATGCGAGCAGCTCCTCGTTGGGCCCCCCTAATACTCCTAGTGGCTGGCTGTTCGTATGCTTCCTCGAGGCGCTGTGCCTCCATAGCCCACCCCGGGGAAAACTTTTCTTCCCTATTGTCACAAATGTTATGAAGGACACAGCATGCCGCTATTACAGCAGGGATGTTGTCCTCGTCCAAGTCCAACCTCCCTTAAAAACAGCACCAGCGCCCTTTTAAGCGGCCGAAGGCACACTCCACAGTCATTCTGCAGCGGCTCAATCAGTAATTGAATCTCTCCTTGCTGCGATCCAGGTTCCCGGTGTACGGCTTCATGAGCCATGGCATCAGTGGGTATGCCGGGTCTCCAAGGATGACTATGGGCATCTCCACATCCCCCACAGTAATTTTTTGATCAGGGAAGAAGGTACCCCCTTGCAGCTTCCGGTACAGTCCTGCGTTTCTGAAAATGCGGGCATCATGCACCTTTCCCGACCACCCAGCATTGATGTCCGTAAAACGCCCCTTGTGATCCACGAGTGCTTGCAGCACCATGGAGAAGTAGCCCTTCCTATTTATGTACTCAGTCGCGAGATGGTCTGGAGCCATAATCGGGATATGTGTGCCATCTATGGCTCCCCCGCAGTTAGGGAATCCCATGGCAGCAAAGCTATCCACAACCTCATGAACATTGCCCAACGTCACCGTCCTCCGTAGCAGAACGCGATTGATGGCTCGGCACACTTGTGAGTAGGCTAATCTGATGGTGGACCTCCCGACTCCAAACTGGTTTGCAACCGACCGGTAGCAGTCAGGAGTTGCCATCTTCCAGACAGCAATCGCAACACGCTTCTCCACGGTTAGGGCTGACCTCATGTTGGTGTCTTTACGTCGCAGGGCAGGGGCCAACTCTGAACACAGTTCCAGAAAGGTTGCTTTCCACATTCAAAAGTTCTGTACCCACTGCTCATCATCCCACAGCTGCATAATAATGCGATCCCACCACTCTGTGCTCGTCTCTCGCGACCAGAAATGGCGTTGCACCGTGTGCAGATGATCGGTGAAGGAGCTGAGCAATGCGGTGCTGTTGCTCTGCAGGGCATCGATCAGCCCCTGCTCCTCGGCCACAGCGTCTGATTCGGAGCTCATTGCATACTGAGCAACCAGCCAATATGTATTCAGAATGCTGAAGGCGACAGTGGAGATTAGAGCAGGATCCATGCTGTCGCAGTTGTGATTGCTCACAAGTAGTGCGTCACTGCACTCTTGAAAATAGGCGCGAGTTGCTATTGGCAACGAGGAAGACGCAAGGGGAACACAGTGCACCATGGGAAAATGAGAGTTTACCCATGGCGCTTTGCGTTCCTTTCCTTCATCCCAGGATTCCAAGCACCGATTGAGGGAAAATTGAACTGTGGGATAGGTGCCCAGAATTCATTGCGCTACACCGCGATATTGTAAAGAATTCTGTTGCGTTACAAGGAGCGATGTGTGTATGTGCTCTCCCGCAATAAAGGTCACATGTTTTTTATACCGCGATTGCCATGTTGCACTTTAATTTGATCGTGTGTACATTGCCTCAGTCACAGCAGTCTGGAACTTGGGGAGACACTACTCCCAGATCTGCAACCTATGGTAGAAGATGATCCCACACTCTCTCAAGCCCTGGGAGGATGGCCTATCCTTGCTCACCGACAGCCCGCCAACCTGAAGCAAATACTCACCAACAACCAACCACCATATAACAAGAACACTAATCCAGGAACCTATCCTTGAAACAAACCCCGTTGCTAGCTCTGCCTGCACATCAACTCCAGTGATACCATCACAGGTCCCAACCACATCAGCCACACCATCAGGGCTCATTCACCTGCACATCCACTAATGTGGTATATGCTATCATGTGCCAGCAATGTCCCTCTGCCATGTACATCAGCCAAACCGGACTGTCCGTACGCAAAAGGATAAATGGACACATATCCAACATCAAAAATGGCAACACCCATAAACTTGTAGGAGAACACTTCAACCTCCATGGACACTCAGTAGCTGACCTGAAAGTTGCCATACTTCAACAAAGAAACTACAAAAACAGACGACTTCAGCATGAAACTGCAGAGCTGGAGCTGATTTGCAAGCTTGACACAATCAGACTGGGTCTGAATAGGGACTTGGAATGGTTATCACACTACAAAAAACCTATTCCGCTAGAGACCCTGGCTCACTCCCTCCAGCCTGGAGACTCCGTCCTTGTCCGGAGCTGCAAAGACGAACCCCTCCAGGAGCAGTGGAACGGCCCCTTTACAGTTCTCCCAGTTACCAACACTGCAGCCAAAGTCGAGGGACACAAGAATTGGATCCACTACTCCCGCTTAAAGCTAGCACCCCGCCCTCCGGATCAAGATTCTTGGACTGTGCAACCCTCCAAGGACTCGGGCAATTCGGACTATGGACTGAAACTCCTGTTTAAACGCCAGCCCCGCTGAGTCCCCACTGAGTGCAAACGTCCCCCCCCTTCTTTGTTTCGGGGTGGGGCGCATTAACTTTTGTTTGTTACAGCACCAAAGCTCCAGGCCCTCAGTACCATGCTTTTGGCGCTGGCGCTGTTCCTGATCCTTTTCTGGCTGCCGACTGTGACAATCAACCCGCCCCCAAGCAGGCTGGCAGGGGGACTCACCAGCTCTAAAGACTGACGTCAATACTTTTGAAGCTTTGAAAAGACAATTTGCCCGCTCGTTTAATCTTTTGAATTGTTGGATTTGTTCCCAGATCCCCTTCCACACGGCTGGGTTACCCTGGCGGGCTGTGACAGGCTGCTCCCCAAATCCGGTCTGGTGTGCTGCTATGACCGCTTGAACCCCGCTCCTGAACCCCAATTCACCCCGCTCTGCTGAGTCAGTCCACACCAGCCACCAGCGTGTAATTGGTCCCAGGCAGTGGGTGTAAATCCACTAGCCACACAGGCGTTGGTCCCCAAGCGAGCACACCCAGCCCCAGACACTACACTGGGAGCCACTGCCCTACAGGGATTGGGACCCACTCCCAATCACCTCAGTCTCAAGTCCGTCCACTTAACAAAGAAGTGCATTGTGCCCAGCCTCCCACATCCACACCCTCTAAAGACCACACAGCTTTAGGCAAAACAACTACTAGTTTATTGATCAGAGTCTGATTTCAAGTGAGAACATGGCCAATCAAGGCAGCAACATGTTATAAATGAGTCAGGAGTGACCACTACCAAATAAAAGGCATAAACCGCATGCTACTTTAACATCTCTACTTAAACTGACCTCAGAGTCCAAGATTATGCGCATGGTGTTCGGCTGTTTGATGTTTTACAGCCATTCTCTGCCTGTTCTCAGGCAGGGCCCCGATCTTGCTTGAAGTTGGTTGCAGGATGGTCTCTTCTCAGGCTGAAAGCCTGCAGCTTCTCCCCCTTCACAGTCTCTCTCCTTGTTTTAACAAACTGCTGACAGCCCCTCCCCCTCACTGTCCTGTTGTGAGATTCTCTTCACTCCTACCTGAGCAGGGGAGGGCATTAGCATTCCCTTTGATGTGTAAATCTTCAGCCATTGTGCTAGAGACAGCCCTGAGAGTCTGAACCCTGTAACATGCTTCACATCTATACATACATGTCGCAGCAGGGAACATGGCACCCTGGTAATCACGTGGCACATGTTCTGAGCATTCACAGAGGAACCTGGTATAGCGTAATTGTCATCAAATAACACAATTACACTGCAAAACTGAACAGAAAGATTATACAGGTCACGCCCAAGGGCTGCACAGATGTGCATCCCGTCACACGGGCTATCCCCTTTAACTGGTCAGATTTTTGTCAAACTGCCATCGTGGGGAAATGGGATTTCACCAGGGATGCCCACAAGCTTTTTACTTTCCAACATAATTGTACTCTAGAGGCTAATTATTCCCTTATTAGCCACCGTGACCCAGCCGGTGGCAGGCCCGTTGACTATGTCTGGAAACCTGATTTCAACCCAGACAGAAAACCTGTGCCCATTAGATTAAGAACCCCCCCCCCCCAGGCTTGATTTGTTATTGCTCGTATGGTAATCAGACTGCTTGGTTTGCAGGGAATAGCACCTTCCGCTATTACCTCGTACCCTGGGGCACTTTATCCATCCCTATTTTAGATTCCTCCAGCGCAGACTCGGGGAGGGGCTCTTAACCTGGGAAGCTGGCTCCCCCGTTGCTGCCATTATGAATGGTCTAGTTGCCAACACCAATTCCTTTTTTATTTGTGGCCGCAGTGCTTATTCCTGGCTCCCCCACAGCTGGTGTGACAGCTGCTACTTGGGAGTTTTGCCCCCTCCCCTACGGGTGTTGCCCCATGCCCCTGTTGGTCGGCCCCGGTGGCGACGAGCCCTGCCTAGTACCCTGGAGCCCATCGGAGAGGTTGACCGTTTTGGTATGATAGTCCTGCCGCAGTATGGGGTGGGCCGTCTAGCCCAATTGTACCGCAAGCTGTCCGTGTTCCTTACCCAATTTGCTAATGACATCTTAAAAATCAGGCAAGACCTCAACGCTGAGCTGTATCAGCTTCGGCTCCTGGCACTTCAGAACAGGCAAGCCCTCGATTTTGTGCTAGCTGCTGGGGGGGGGGGGGTGTCTGTGCTCTTATTGGGGAGGAATGCTGTACATATGTGCCTGACGATTCAGAGGATGTCAATGCTCATATTCTTTCTGCTCAAAAGGCCCTGGATCAGTGGAAAGCTGAGGAGCGGGAACCCTCGGTGTTCGATAACCTTTGGGGTTGGCTCCCCAATTTGGGTTTGAGTGCTTTGGGGGCTGGCATTGTGCACCTTCTCCTCACCGGCTTAGCTCTTTGTATTTGCTGCCTTTTGTTTCTTGCCTGTTGCAAAGCTATTTTGGCCCGCCTCTGTGCTGCCCTTGCCCCCTCCGTTCCGGCCATGTATGCTCAGACCGAGACTTCCTCTGATTTGAATTCCCTTCTGTCACAGGAGTATGAGAGGACTCAGCTTTCTCGAATCTGAGCCCTCCCAAAGGGGGGATTTGTTGGTGCCCCTGGCTGTGTCTGGGGTCACGCACTGGGTAACTCGGGGGGGTGGAAGGCCAAAGTGTCGATGAAACCCCTTCGCTCCAGACTCGGACACAGCTGGGACATAACAATCCCAACACCAACCCCATATAAGGCTGTTCCCTGGTTGCAGGAACTGATAGCCTGTTCCCCATAACAGAATAACAGTACCAGTCTAAGCCTGTCTTAGCTTGCAGCAACTCACATAGAAACCCTGAAACGAGGAAGGCGGGGAAGTGCCACATACACCAAGGCCAAAGCTCCCCGTAAACAACCCACATATATAAGGGACACCGCAACTGGGTGGGGGTGCGCATGATTTGAGACGTGCCTGTCTCCGTGTGCCTGCTTGAGATCTCAAATAAACTTTAGTGTGCTTCTCCGCCCTGGTGTCATTATTGGTGCTGCACACTCCAGGCAACGAACCCACTGTTGCTAGCCCCTGCCCATCTTTGGACATCCACCTGCAACATGTTCACACATTTATCAACAGGTGTGCATAGGCCCCATCTGCTCTCTGAACTGACTTTGCTAGCACTTGCCCTCCTCCATCCTGGCATGTGTATATATACCTCTCCACTGTGATTTCCACTTCATGCATCTGACGAAGTGGGTTATAGCCCATGAAAGCTTATGTCAAAGAAAATCTGTTAGTGTATAAGGTGCCACAGGACTCTCGTTTTTTTGCTGTACACAGACTAACACAGCTACCCCTCTGGAAATTTCCACTCACAGTCAGTTAGCATGCTGGCTTTTGATTGGCTCATTCCCCATGCCTCCCCTGCCCATTTCTCCATTTTTGTATTTGCTGTTCGTATGCCATGCTGTCAATCAGAAATTTCATTGGTGGCCAAGGAAATCTGTTTGATAGCACAGCATGCAAATCACAAAGAAGAAAAGGAAAAAAATGGGTGGAACCCATGTGGTGAATGAGCCAATCGAATGCTAATATGCTGACTGTGTCACAAGCTTGGTTGCAGATGCAGTTCTGGATCCACATCAAACATGTCACGCAGATTATGGATCGGATAAAGACTAGCATTGAGTGGGTGTGGATTGGATCTGGTTCCACATTTTTGTATCTGCGCAGGGCTCTAGTGATAATAATCCTCACAGATAGCTCAGCCCAGTTTTGGTAGTTTTAGGTTTTAGGTCTACATAGGCTATTACAAACACCATGAATGGTTTTTTTTACTAAATCCAGGACTGCACTTTTTAAGGACCTGCTTTTTCCCTTCTGAGGAGTTGCTGGTCCTTTAATTTAATGCTTCCTCCCATCATCAAGCAGTTTATATGCATGTAATGTCTGTGGTGTACATCCAACTACTTCTAGTAAATCATTTAATTTTTTAGCTTCTTTTGCTTTTTAATACCTTTAAGGGGGCCAAAGTCTCAAATGTTTAATGTTTACTTTTAAAAATCCTGACAGCTACACACTAGATTTGAGTGTTTCTTTAATTTTACCCCTTCCTCATTTATTAATTATAACGCACATACACATTTTCTCTACTACTTTTTTCTTGACAACTTTTATTTTTTGCCATGCAATGTGTACAAAACTGAATGTCAGATTTGTGTTTACTACACATGGAAAGTGACCTTACTAAAGGCATTAACCCCGATCAGATCTCTGGGATTTGTGCTACAAAATTTTGTGTCCACCCTTGCCAGCTATTACATACTGATGTTTAAGGTGGTGCATGGGACAGGGACAGGCATGGGGCCTGGGTCAGCTGTGGAGCTGCCTTCCCCAGGGGAAGCTCCAAAATCCACCCGTGCATACAGTCACTCATTTCTGGTTGTTTGGGTGCAGTACTGAAGCTAATGCACATGCGGGCACATGCACACTCATGACATAATTCATTCCTTCCAGCAGGGAGCAGCCCTCACACATGCAGCCCTGCTGTTTGAAAACCGAATGCAGAATATATTTCTTTCCTAGATTTCTGACCATTTTCTGCTCCTACAGTCACAGCCCTTTCCTCTCCTAGAGACCAGAAGATGCATCTTTTCTTGACTCCCTGTTCCCTCCACTTTCACTGCAATGTTTTGTCACCGTTGGGTACCTAAACCCAGCCCTTTTCTCCCAGCAGCTGCAGCGCCTTCCCCATCTTCCACTACAGATTCATTTTCTATTTACAGGGCTTATATTTATTTAAATGCCCAGCACATTTTGAAATATCCAATTCTCCAACGGAGAGAAACTCACTAATGTCAGCGGGTTTTTAGTCACACGCTCAGACATGAAGTGGGCACAGGAGTCTCCCATCCACCAGACACCATGGACCTAGCTGGAGCTCTCCCCAACGGTTTATTCCCATTTGGTGATCCCCAGATGCCAATTACTGGCCCAGGGAGTTCTCCTCCAGGCCAATCCAGTGCTCTGTCCTCTGCTTCCTCCTGCTGACCCTCCCTTAGCCATCTCCTCTCTTTTCCTATGTGCTCCGCTGAGCACAGAGCATCTCTCTGGAATAAAGGGAACACACCAGAACAAACAGGTACTGCCATGTACTGAGTTCTCATACCCTGTCATATCTTATAATCACTCTGTGACACCACATGCAAATCCTTGCCCCAGGGCCTACTGTTTAAATACACACTCCTGAGTCTAGGAGCCTCATTCTTTCTCCAGACACAGAACAGCCCCTTTCTGCCGGATGGGGAGTTTTCTGCCTTGTATATTGAAAATGGGAATGAAATCTCTGTTGCTTTTCCTTTCCCTGTTCTCCACCTTCAGCTGTAAGTGAACATGACTGAGTGTGAGAACTTAGACATACGCACACACACACATACATTCAGCAGCTAATTTGTTCATTGTTTTGTTTCTTTTTCTCCAGGTGTCCTCTCTCAGGTGCAGTTGGTCGAATCTGGCCCAGGAGTAGTGAAGCCTGGAGAGACCCTCACACTGACCTGTGCTGTCTCTGGGTTCTCCATCACTACTCAGTATTACAGCTGGAGCTGGATCCGGCAGCCCCCCGGGAAAGGGCTGGAGTGGATGGGGTATGTGTACCCATATAACAGTGGGGAGACTGGCTATGCCTCGTCTCTCCAGGGCCGAGTTACCATCTCTGCAGACACCTCCAAGAACCAGTTCTCCCTACTGCTCCACTCACTGACCGTTGCAGACACCGCCACCTATTACTGTGCCAGAGACACAGTGACACAGAGCAGGGAAAGGACCAGTACAAAAAGGGGAAATGTTTTCCAGCCAGACAGGCAGGGCATTTTATGCCAAATTTCCATTGTCTTCAGGTTTTAAAGAATCCATGTTTCACTGATAAATGTGAATTTCATCAAACACACATGATCCCACCCACCCCCAAAAATGTATTTCTATCTGTCATCATTGAATTTTACTAATTTTCCAACTAAAAGAAATTAATAATTCTGTGCTATTTTACAACAATAAAAAAAAAAGGCTATCAAATAACCATTAAGATAAACTGTCCAAATTATACTTAAAAAATAAAAAATTCTGCCTGGCCTATTTATCTCCAAATACTGTTTGGATAGAGCAGTATTTTTCCCCCCCACAAAATATAACTTCCAGCCCTCACCCATTTCAAAGATAGTCCTTCCCTCAGCTTTTTGTAGGTGGAGCTGCTCTGTCTGCTGAGAGGAGGGTCTCAAAGGGACAAGTGGGACTGGAATCAAAGGCTATGTCTACACTGGCAATTTAAGTCGACTTAAGGAAGCTTAAGTCGACTTAAATTAAGCTGCGTCCACACCTGGTTTTCATTAAGTTGACTTAAGCAGTTCCTTAAGTCAACTTAATTACTACAACTCTTTAGGTCGACTTAACAATTAAGTCGATTTGTTAAGTCAACCTAAAGATGGTGTGGCCGCCCTAGGTTGACTTATTCTATATATATATATATATAATTCTAACTTGATCTAGGGCATGGTCGGGGAGAGGAAGCGAGGCTCACTTCTTGCTGGGACCCACGGGTCCCGGCAAGATGGGAGCTGAGGCTTTTTCACTCCGGGACCTGCAGGTCCCAGTGAGAAGGGAGCTGCAGCTCCTTTCTCCTCAGGACCCACCCGAGTCCCAGCAAAAAGGGAGCCGCGACTCCTCACTGCCCTGCACTCCCTTCTCCTGGGGACCTGCGAGGGTCCGGGCAAAAAGGGAGCGACGCTCCAGCTGACAGGGGATACCCGGAGGTTCCTCTGTCAGCTGGAGCACCGGGGCCAGCAGCTTCAGGCACTCCAGCTGACAAGGGATCCCTGGAGGTTCCCTTGTCAGCTAGAGCACTGCTCCCTTTTTGCCTGGACCCCCACGGGTCCCGTGAGAAGGGAGCACGGGGCTCCCTTCTGGCTGGGACCCACTCAGTCCCCAAGAGAAGGGAGCCCTGCACTCCCTTTTCCCAGGGACCCGAGTGGGTCCCGGCCAGAAGGAAGCCCCGCAATCCCTTCTCCCAGAGACCCAAGCGGATCCCAGCCAGAAGGGAGCCCTGGCTCCCTTTTTGCTGGGACCTGCGTGGGTCCCGGGCAGAAAGGAGCCCCAGCTCCCTTTTTGCCAGGACCGCAGGGGTCCTAGTGAGAAAGGAGCCTGGCTCCCTTCTTGCCGGGACTCCAGGGGGTCCTGGGGAGAAAGAAGCCTGGCTTCCTTCTTACCAGGACCTGAGGGGGTCCTGGGGGGAATAAGCCTCAGCTCCCTTCTCATTGGGATCCACAGGAGTCCTGGCAAGAAGGTGACCTTGGCTCCCTTCTTGGAGGGACTGCAGCTTCCTGGGGAAGGGACTACACTTGAAAAGTTAAGTCAACTTGTTAAGTCTTAACAGAGTCAACTTAACTTTTCAAGTGTAGACATAGCCAAAGAGCTGAAGCATCCACAACCTGTGCGAGACACTCATGATAAGGAGGCTCCAGAAATCACATTTATTCTCTTGGCACAAAATCCTATTTGCCTGGGAACTGCAGGAATCCAGAGCCAGCTGTTAGGGTGGAATTCATAATTCTGTGGTGCCAGGTGTTTCTCCCTATTAACCAAACACTTGGGGTGGAACTTCCTGGGGTTTTATTTTTCCCCTCTCTCAGCTGCCCTTTAAGTGAAAACTTAGTGGAGATCTAGATAGAGGGAAATAATTTAGGGGCAAATTTTCAGTTAGCTTGAAGAATAATTTAGAATTTCGTCTGGGGTTAGAGCAACAGTCTCAAACTCAAATCACCATGAGAGCCACATGAGGATTAGGATATTGGCCCGATAGCCACGTCATTGAAACTTTTTCATACAATGAGCTATTATTAGAACTAGAGACAGCACTGCTGGATAGCCTTATGATGTCTTTCTAGGGACCTAAACAAAACACGCATTTACTTTTAGAATTACTTCCATTCAAGATGGCCGTATCATCAGAATTATAAAGAGTGAGCAAGTAAACACACATAAAATTTTACATTATAAATCAGTGGTTCCCAACCATTTTTGTTGAGTGTCCAAAATACAGTTTTTAAAACCCTGAAGGGCCACCAGTTTATTTAAAATTAAATGTAATTAATAATTGAAATCAAATTGATTGTAATTAAAATTAATTCAGTTGGTTTAATTAATTGAATTTGAATTAATTTTAATTGAAATTTAATTTTAGACAAGTTTTTTAAAATCCTTTTAAAAGGTTTAAAATTAAAATTAAATTTTTAAAGTTTTTTTTTTAAAGAAAGAAAGAAAGAAAGAAAGAAAGAAAGAAAGAAAGAAAGAAA
>ML685889.1:244772-259273 GCA_007922175.1 Pelusios castaneus | reverse complement strand
CCCCCCTCAGCCTTCTTTTGGTTAAGCTAAACAAGCCAAGCTTCTTGAGTCTCCACTCATAAGGCAGGTTTTCCACTCCACAGACCATCCTTGTAGCCCTTCTCTGCACCTGTTCCAATTTGAATTCATCCTTTTTAAACATTGGGGACTAGAACTGCACACTGTATTCCAGATGGGGTCTCTCCAGTGCCTTGTACAGCGGCACTAACACCTCCCTGTCTCTACTTGAAATACCTCTCCTGATACATCCTAGAACCGCATTAGCTTTTTTCACAGCCACATCACATTGGCGGCTCATAGTTATCCTATGATCAACCAGTACTCCCAGATCCTTCTCCTCCTCAGTCCGTTCCAACTGATGCGTCCCCAACTTATAGGAAAAATGCTTGTTGTTTGTCCCTAAATGCATGACCTTGCACTTCCCATTATTAAATTTCATCCTATTCCTGATACTCTAGTTTACAAGGTCATCCAGATCTACCTGTATGGTATCCCGATCCTTCTCCGAATCAGCAATACCTCCCAACTTGGTGTCATCCGCAAACTTTATTAGCACATTCCCGCTTTTTGTGCCAAGGACAGTAACAAAAAGGTTGAACAAGATCGGTCCCAAGACAGATCCCTGAGGGACTCCACTGGTAACCTCCCTCCAGCTTGACAGTTCACCCTTCAGTATGACCCGTTGTAGTCTCCCTTTTAACCAGTTCCTTATCCACCTTACTATATTCATATTAATCCCCATCTTCTGTAACTTAACTAATAACTCCCTATGTGGAACTGTATCAAATACCTTGCTGAAATCTAAGTAAATTAGGTCCACTGCATTCCCTTTATCTAAAAAATCTGTTATCCTTTCAAAAAAGGCGATCAAGTTGGTCTGGCAAGATCTCCCTTTTGTAAAGCTATGTTGTATTTTATCACAGTTACCATTATCCTCTACAGCCTTAAGTACTTTCTCCTTCAAAATTTTCTCCAAGACTTTGCATACTACTGAGGTCAAATTAACAGGCCTGTAGTTAACCAGATCATTTTTATTCCCTTTCTTGAAAATAGGAACTACATTAGCGATTCTACAGTCATAAGGTACAACCCCCGAATTTACAGATTCATTAAAAATCCTTGTTAAAGGGCTGGCAATTTCATGAGCCAGTTCCTTTAGTATCCTCGGATGGAGATTGTCCGGACCCCCCGATTTAGTCACATCCAGCAGCTCAAGTTTGGCTTCTACCTCAGGTAAGGTAATTTCCACATTCATGATCTCGTTCTCATTAGCTTCCCTACCTCTACCCCCCAGCTTGAAAACAGATGCAAAGTACTTATTTAGACATTCAGCCATGCCTAGATTATCCTTGACCTCCACCCCATCCTCAGTTTTTAGCGGTCCCACTTCTTCTTTCTTTGTTTTTTTCCTATTTATATGGCTAAAGAACCTTTTACTATTGGTTTTAATTCCCTTCGCAAGATCCAGCTCAGCTTGACTTTTTGCCTCTCTCACTCTCTCTCTCTCTCTCTCTACATGTTCTGACCTCCAAAAGGTAGCTTTCCTTGCTGATCCCTTCCCTTTTCCACTCTTTGTAGGCTCTGTGCTTCTTCCTAATCACCTTTCTGAGATGCTTACACATCCAGCTTGGTCCACAGCTCTTGCCTATGAATTTTTTCCCCTTCCTCAGAATGTAGGCTTCAGATAGTTCATGCAACTTTGATTTGAAGCGATTCCAAGCCTCTTCTACATTTACATTCCTGAGTTCTTCTATCCAGTCCACTTCCCCAACCAATTCCCTTAGTTTTCTAAAGTTAGCCTTTTTAAAGTCAAAGATCCTGGTCGCTGATTTGTTTTTGTTTATCCTTCCAATTAGTTTGAACTGAATTAGCTCATGGTCACTTGAACCTAAGTTGTCCCCTACAACCAGTTCATCTATGAGGTCTTCACTACTCACCAGTACTAAATCTAAGATGGCATCCCCTCTCGTTGGTTCGGTAACCATTTGGAGAAGGAATTCATCAGCTATCACATCCAGGAAAAACTGGGCCCTCTTATTACTACTAGCACACGTCCTCCAGTCTATATCTGGGAAGTTAAAGTCTCCCATAATCACACAGTTTCCAGTAGTATTAACTTCCTTAAAGGCCTTAAAGAGGTCCCTATCCATGTCTAGATCAGATCCCGGCGGTCTGTAACACACTCCAAGCACCATTCCAGGAGAAACTGTACTAGCTTTTTTCCCCAACGTGATTTTTACCCAGATTGATTCTGTCTTGTTAATTCCATCACTTTGAATTTCCCTGCAGTCTATCTCCTCATTGACATACAATGCCACTCCCCCACCTTTGCCTTTATATCTATCTTTCCTAAAGAGCACATAGCCTTCAATATCGGTACACCAGTCATGACTACTATTCCACCATGTTTCAGTTATCCCTATAATATCTGGTCTCACTTCCTCTACCAGTAGCTCCAGCTCCTCCATTTTGTTACCCAGGCTTCTTGCGTTAGTATATAACCATTTTTGATTTGTGCTGCTTGGCCTCACTCATGTTCTTTGCCTGATTCGGCACAGTCGTTCCACAGACAATATCACTCACTAGACTGCCATTTACACTACTCCTCCTTCTCGTAACCCTCATGCCGCTCCCTATTTCTGTGTCCTTTCTTATTTAATTTTCTTCCTTCTCAACACTAATATCAGGTGCGGAGATTATTCGGACATCTCCCAACCATCTCCCCCAGCTCTCTAGATCAGTTGTGCTAATTTCCCTTCCTACTCAGATGCAGTCCATCCCAGGAGAACAGTCTTCTGTCCACGAATGCCTCCCAGTGACCATACATGCCAAAGCCCTCCTTATAGCACCACTGCCTAAGCCATCTGTTTATCATCAGGGTCTTCTCACACCTTCGTTGTCCTCCTCTAAGGACAGGCAGAATCCCACTAAAGATCACCTGAGCTTCTATTTCCTTGAGTCCTCCCCAGCCTGGCATAGTCACCTTTGATACATTCCAGTGAGAATCTATCTACATCATTTGTACCCACATGAAGGACAATCAAAGGATTCTTTCCAGCTCCCGTTAAGATCCTCTTCAGTCTCAGATCAACATCCCGTATCTTTGCACCAGGCAAGCAGCATACCCTTCTGTTCTCGGGATCAGCTCTGGTTATAGGCCTGTCTGTCCTTCTCAACAAGGAGTCCCCAATTACATACACTTGCCTTTTCCTGGCACCAGTGCTATTCATTAGCCTATCCCCACTGTGTTCCGGTTGCAAGTCCTCAGTCCTCCTGTTTTTCTCTGCAACCCTTTGCATCCACTCCCAAGTCCTTCTAGGGCTCTTACTAGGAGGAATCTCCATTGACTCATCCCCTCTTTGGATAGGACTAGCTGCTCTTCGCTTTTTCCTTGCACTCCCAACATCAGTCACTACATGCTCTGCTCCTTCATTTGCTAACCCAGCAAACCTGTTTCTGAGCTCTATTTCTCCTTCGCTAGCCCGTCTTTTCCTCTGCCGACTTCTCGCAGTCACATGCTTCCACCGGCCACTTTCATCTCCTGGTATTCTGGCCTCACAATTTGATGGTCCTGCTTCCATCTGCAGGTCTGGCGTTTCACTTAAAAAGTCCTCACCTGTCTGCTCCATCAGTTGTTCAAAACCCCTTCTAAACTCAATGAGAGTTTTCACCTGCATCCCTAACCCCCGAATTTTCTCCTCCATCAATCCAATGAGGCAGCACTTCATGCACACATAGATCTTTGGAGGCGATCCCTCCAAGATCAAGTACATTCCACAGCTTCCACATCCTGCCATTCTTGCTGTTGCTTCCCCGGCTTGAATGTCCACTACGGTTGCCTCTGTATCTGCCATAGCTCTTGGCTTAATCTGAGTCAGAACAAAATAAACCCCAACACCGCAAGAGAAGCAATACAAGAAACACCCCGTCCCCCACAACGCCCCCTCCAAACTCCCCTGTTCATGGCCCTGTTGACTGGCCCTGTGTGCCGCTGCCTGCTGGAGTGGCTGCCTTTATAGCTCCCTCAGCAGGGAAGCCCCACCCCTAGGTGGGGTCAGCTGATCTCTCTCCACCAATCAGCCCCTACAAACTGAACAAGAGAAAAGAAAAGAAAAAAAAAAACCCACATACAAAAATACAAATAACAAGCACTATACCTCTCCCAGGACTCCTCCAAAACCCTAAAGGCTCACTCAAACCCTAAAGGCTCACTCCAACTCCTCTGTTCACAGCCCCTGTGTGTCTCTGTCTTCTCCCCATGGCCTGTCCCTTCACCTCTCTCCAACAGTCAAATTCCAAAGGGGTAGCCGTGTTAGTCTATTGTAGAAAGACAACAGAGAGTGGGATTTTCTCCCACGAAAGCTCATGCGATAAATAAATCTGTTAGTCTTTAAAAGTGCCACAGGACTCTGTTGTCTCTCTCCAACAGTAATTGTCAGTCTCTAAAACAGAGATGCCCAGGGCCAGCTCATTTCTGATCCTGCTTGTACAGTGCACACACATAGTTTATTTGCTCAGCTCCTTTCACAATAGCCCCTGATACACTGGAGAGGCACCTATTGATGCCAGTAGCCTTTGGATCTCACCCTAATAAACAAGGGGGCGGGGGGAGCACGACTTTCTTGTCCACCAGACAGCAATCCCTGTAGATAGGTGTCCCTGGTAGTTTATCCCTCCTGGAGGAAAATCTGTGAGGAAGTAGAGATATTCTTAGGTTTCTCTGGGTGCTGTGTGTGTGCCTCAGTTTCTCCATATCAGTTACATATGTATACAAGTGATGGGACCCAAGTGTGTGATCATTTCAGTGATTGTTAGAGGGTGGATGGGCCTTCCCCAGCCAGAAGGGTGCATACCTGACTAGGACCCCCTGCCTCAGTCCTTACCAATTGTAACAGATTGGACAGGTAAAGATCAGGGAAGTAGCCACCTAGTGCAGGAGGGAGACAAAAGACTAGGATGGGCTAGGGCACAAGTCTGGGGTTGGCTGGGGGGAAGAGACCAATGTCTCATGAAAGACTGGTAGGGAGGGAGCCCCCAGAATTGGGATCCCCAGGTGATCGCTGCTGTAACTTCTAATTTGCTAGAAAAGCCTTTCCATGTTTTGATCCTGAGAACTAATAAACCCTTCAGACTTCAACAAAAGACTTTGGCTGGTTATCACTCTGACTGCAGAGATGGTGGGTGCATGCTCCTTAGGGAATGGAGAAATTCTCTGGGATCCTGCAGGTGGGGGTTCCACAGGGGGAGTTTGTGATGGAACAGTAGGGCTGTAGCCTCCAGGGTCAGGTGAAGGAGACAACTTCACAGATGTGGGGAGAGTTCAGGGGTGGCAGACCCCTCCCAAAGCATTTTGGTCCTGTCTGGCTGTGCCAACGGGAGTCCAGAGCACATGAGTACTGTGAAAATCCATCACAAACCCACATAACAAACCCACATCACAAACCCCTGGTCCAGCAGGTTATCTAAGGTCCCAGCTCAGGGTCCTGCCACCTGGACTTGCTCAGGGAATGTCTAGCTTGCATATTAGGAACACATTTTGCCTAGGAGGTGGTGATGCACTGGAATAGATTACCAAGGGAGGGGGTGGATCTCCATCCTTAATGGTTTTTAAGGCCCTGTTAGGGATGGATTCGTTGGGATTGGTCCTGCTTTGAGCAGGGGGTGGGATTAGACACCTCGTGGAGTCCCTCACAATTCTAATCTTCTAGGGTTCTGTGACCTTCCATTTGACCGTCTCAGTGCTATGATGTGCTCTGAGCTGAGTACGCTATCCCTGTGCAGTATAAAAAGGATGTGTGTCTGCAAAAAGACATGGCCATGTAGTAAGAGCTCACCCCCAACATCCCTTATACTGCCATGGGAAACCACATGCAAATTCCTTCATGGAGAAGATCCTGTTTAAACACGAACCCCTAGTTCCAGGAGCCTCAGTCTCTCCCCAGACACAGAACTGCCCCTCCCTGCTGACTGGGCCGTGTCCCCACTAACAATCACCATGACAGTGTCACTGCTTTTCTCCCTTTTCCTCTTCACTACCCCATCAGGTGAGTACTTCATGGGACTCTGAGAGATGCCCAGGTGGGGAATGCCCTTTCCCCAAGTGTCCTCTCTCAGGTTAAACTGGTCCAATCTGGCCCGGGAATGGCAAATCCAGAAAAGACCCTCATGTTCACCTGTGTTGTTTCGGCTTCCTCCATCAGCAGCTCCAATTGGGAGTGGATCTGGCAGCCACCCAGAGAAGGGCTGGAGTGGATGGGATGGGGATATTACAGAAGTTCTACAGGGAAAATAAACTGTGAGAGCCTCCAGAGCCAGATCACCACCAACACTGACTCCTCCAAGAGGTAGGTCTCCCTGCAGCTCCGCTCCTCAACAGCTGCAGATACCACCATGTATTACTGCACCAGAGCCTCGACAGTGACATGGAGTGAACCAGGGGCCAACACTAAAAGGGGAAGAAGTGGAGCCCACACAGACATTCAGGCCTATCTGAGGCTGAGAAGCAGGAGACCCAGTTTCCCACTAGCTCGGGGTAAAGGAACACGTCTTCTGTGTTCACTTGCACATGGATAAGCAGGTGAATGAGCCCCTGATAAATAATGATAGGATTCGTTCACCTGCTCATCCACCAATGTGATATATGCCATTGTGTGCCTACAATGCCCCTTGGCCTTATATAGTGTACAAATGGATTGTCTCTGCACAAAAGAATAAATGGACACAAATCTGACATGAAAAATGATAACATTCAACAACCAAGAAGTGAGCACTTCGATCTCCCTGCCCGCTCTGTGAAGGACTTATCTGTGCCTATCTTTAAACAGGTTTATTCTAGGTCAAAGCTTCAAATAGAGACTTCAGAGTTAAAATTCATATGCAAATTTGGTACCATCAACTTGGATTTAAATAAAGATATTTCCTGGCTTTCTGATTATAAACAGTAATTGTCACCTCTTTTAGCCTCCCTCTCTGTTTTTCCCTCAGTTTGAATCAACACAACCTGTTAGATTTGCTGAAGTAATCTGATCTGATTCTGTGATTACATTTACTTCACTGCATATATCGCTCCTGCCTATACTTTTTTCATTTTCAAGCATCTGACGAAGTGGGATTTTCTCACACAAAAGCTCATGCAATAAATAACTTTGTTAGTCTTTAAAAGTGCCACAAGACTCCTGGTTTGTTTTTCTGAACTGGAATAACATAGCCACCCCTTTGGAACTCCTGTCCCATGTTTCCATGTTGCCCACCACTTTCCCCAAACATGTAGGATGTTCACTACTACCCACAGGGCTCACAGATAAAAATCCTTTCCGTATAGATGAAGTTGGGGTGAACTCAGGACATTTTAGGTCACTTTCCCCGAGCTAATCAGTTCAAAGCTTTCCTCAGAGTGTAAACACAATAAGAACTCAGATCTCTAGGAAGACACTTAAGAATTCCCCGCCCTTCTCCCCCCCCCCCCCCCCCCCAGGGGGGATTCAGCAGGGCAAGGCAACCCCAGGGAACCACCTGGGCAGCCCTACAGCCCTGTGGGGAAAAGGGGGGTGGAAGGAGCCCCACTGCCAGCCCAAAGGCTGGCTGCAGCAGTGCATGGTGGGATAGGTGCCCACCATGCACTGTTCCTTCTAATGAAAATTCAAAGGCGCATGTGAATGCTCCTTTTCATTACAAGGAGTGCTGTGTGGACACAAGAAAGCGTTAAACGCTTGCTTGTCCTGCAACAACTTTATTGCTGGACAAGTCTATAGTGTGTATGTAACCTTCGGGTGGGCTAAAATTCATTTAATTGCCCTTCTCCAGTGCCTCACAGAAATACACCCCCAATCCCTGTGGCGAAAGCAGCTGGAGACCCAGGATCCAGTCTGTACAGGACTCACAGCAAATATTGCTCAAAGTTACCACACACATTAAAATACTACTAAAAACAAACATAACAATGAACTTTATTAACTACTAACTAAATGAACCTTATTCTAAGAAAACAAAATACAATTAACCAAGAACAATCCCTACAGAAACCCCTGCATGAAAGATACCCAAGAGTCCCAAAGTCCAGGTGAATTTCACCCAACTCTCAGCTACAGTCTTTGTTCCAATGTAGAGGCTTGAGTGGCAAGAAATAGCTGCCTCTTCTTCTTTCATTGCAGGAATCTTCTGTAGTATTCCACGCAGGCTTTTCCTTCTCCTTTGCAACCAGCCCTCAGTCCCATATGCATATCTGCAAAATCTGTTGCAGATGACTCCATTAGAGGGAGAAAACATCTTGTTCACTCCTGGCTCAGCTTCTCTCCTGAAAATCGAGCACATGGGCTCTTCTCAAAGCAGCTCTAGCGTGCTGTCTGCACAGAGTGCTGCTCTCATCTGATCTGACTGACCACACCTCATCACATCAGCAGGGCATCCTGTGGAGCATGCTCAAAAATGCTACCACTCCCTGCTTCTAGAAATTTCTCGTTGTGGGTAGCTAATCTGCCCAGCAACAGTAGCCCACTCTCAGCAGGTCTCTCAGAGAGATAGCCTTTTTTTAGGCATATGGGTTACATGTACATAGCCTTAGTCACTCCCCAGACAATGAACTGGCCATTCCTGTCTGCTGGGGAATCTAGTCATTAACTCAGACCATCATGGACTCATTCTTCACCATCCTTTTCCTCTTAACACTCTAGTGAGTGTTTGTGGGAGGCAGACATGGACAATCCAAGCATACTATAGTAGCTCCCTCCACCTGGTACTCAAAACTATGGCTTTCCATAGCTGAATCACCATCGCAGGAGATTCCTCCAAGAACCAGCTCTCCATGCAGCTTCTCTTGCTGACAGCTGCAGACACCGCCACCTCTTACCGTGCCAGGATGTGCACAGAGTAGGGCAGGGACCTGCATAAAAAGGGAAGTGGAGTCTGACTGGACGTTCAGGCTTCTGTCATTTAACTTTCCAGGAAAAGGGAAACTCACACACATGGAATTTGTACTAGATGGAAATGAAGGGACATCTGCTTTATCTTTCCATTCCCCTCCTCTCCCAGATATACTCCTTTGGTGCTAAACATTTATAGGAATCTTAGCATGCTAAAGTGTCAAGAGGAATCATTCCCTGTGGACATGTAATTACACCAAATTAATTTAAATCAGTTTATTTAAATAGGTGCCACTTTTGTGTGTGGACTCTCTTATTTCAGTTCCAAATTCGTTCTAGCACCTGAGCTTGGGACTAAGGAAAAACGCTGAAAGTGAGGTTTATAACCAAAGCATAAAAGCATCCACAGTCATGTCTTTGAGAGAGGACAACACACACACACATTCTCACAGGGCTGTAGTACCAGTCTTTCCTTCCTATAGGGGAAGCAGTGATACAAGCATCCACAAAGAAAGCCAGAGAGGTGAGAATTCTGTTGTATCCCAAAACTCTGGAACCAGTGATTTGTTTTCTCTCATAGAAACAAGATAGAATATCAAATGAGATTTTCAGTCCATCTACTCCAGTATTTTACCTCCAATAGCAGAAGACACATCTTCACTCCCAGTCAGCTCTTCAGTATGAAAAACACCTAACAAGGTAATGCATTTCTTCCCAGTGGTTCAGATTCTCCCTCTCCATCCCTGCCATCACAGCCTTTGTGCTAACAAAAAACAGAATCTGCATCTTCTATGCAGCCCCTTTTCCTCCTCTGGCACTGTGGCTCCTTTATAATCAAGCTCTGTCACCTAAACCAGTCCTTAACCCACGTTCAACCAGTGCTCCCCACCAGCTGTTCCTTGAGGGCATGGCACAGATCTATTTCATATGCCCATCCCATTTTTCAATAGGCACTGCTTCAAAAGAGAGATAGCCTTTTACTCAAGGTGTTAACAAGAATAATAGTTATAAAAGAGAGAAAGAAAGTGTTATATGGATAGAGAGTTTAAGTGCAGACCAGCTAAATCCTAGAAAGTCATTTCGCTACCCAAATGGGAGTGTACACTCAGGGTTAGACCAATATTTATACATAGGTTTAAATTCACTATTTCCTCTGTAGACAAGGCCTAAGTCAAACAGGTGCAACTTCATTTCTAAACCAGTCCTGACACCCTAGACTCTAGAGCATGAATGAGCCAAGACCCATTATAATGAGAGGAAAACTGTGGCTCGGCTCTGGTCTCTGCTCACAATTAAAGGTGCACACTGCTTCGTAGCTCACGGATTAATATACAGATGACAACAACTTTGTGTAATGCTATGCAAGCTTAACAGAAATCTCAAAATGCACAGTGCCATCTGAGGACCTGCTATGAGTCCAGTTTTGGGCTCTTCATTTCAAAAAGAATGTGGAGAAACTGGAAAAAGTACAGAGAAGGGCAACAAAAATTATTAGAGGTCTTGAACATTTGACCTATGAGGGAATATTGAAAGAGCTGGGTTTGTTTAGTCTAGAAAAAAGGAGACTGAGAGGGGATATGATAACAGTTTTCAAATACCTAAAAAGTTGTTATGAGGAAGAAGGAGAAAAATTATTCTCCTTAATCACAGATGGTAGGACAAGAAGCAATGGGCTTAAATTACAGTAAGGGAGGTTCAGCCTAGACATTAGGAAATCTTCTCATGTCCCCTGGAAAACATTCTGCCCTCCACTTCCCTGCAGTTTGAGAACTTCTGCTCTAGACTTGCCCTATGTTACTGCAGTCACAGTTCCAGAAGCTGCAGCTTCTCTCCCTGCCTGGTTCTCTGCCCTTTCACTAACCCTCTTTCTCATTCTCAAGTGTCTGAAAATAGGGTTATCATATCTGAATTTCCAAAAAAAAAAAGAGAACACTGGAGTGGAGGGTGGTGTATCCCCCTTCCCAAATCTCCCCAGGCCCTGATCCTGGCCTTACACACTGCCCCGCTGGCCCCAATCCTGGTCTCACATACTGCTCTCTCCACCCCACTCCCCACCCATTTGGCCCCAACCCCAGCCTTAAATACTGTCCCCTGCACCCCCTTGTATCCTTCTTGGCCCCAATCCCAGCCTGAAATGCAGCCCCCTGAACCCCCGTAAACTCCCCATCCTAGCCTCACGCTGCCAGCCCCTCCCCTCTCCCTTTCCCTTTCCCACCACAGTCCAGCTGCAGAGGTCTCCCTCCTCTGCCAATTTAGCAAAGGAGGAGCTGGGACTTCTAACAGTAGTAGAGGTGGCCAAGCAGATGCCTCAGTTTAGGCAGGCAGCTGCTTGGCCACCTCTGCTTGCTGTTAGGACTAGCTCCAGCTGTGTTGCTTGGCAGCAGAGAGAGATGCCTTAGGAGAATACCGAACATTTTAGAAACCCGGCTGAACGGACACTTTGTTTCTGAAAAAGAGGATGTGTCTGGGCATATGGTAACCCTACGAAAGCAACCATTGACTCCCTTTGCTATGGCTCCTCCCTCATCTGACACTCCAAGGAGACTCTCCTGTCTCTGGACATTTCCTCTCCGGGGTTTCTATTTTTCAGCTCTGCCAAAGGCTTTGCTGCTGAAAGGTTGAAATCAACTCTGCTCCCTACCCCACCCCATGGGCATGTGGGGAACCAAGCCAGCCTCCATTGTTTCCCATGCAAGGGCTCCTAAGAACACCGATGGATATTGTGTCACACACTAATACAAGAAAGGGATGTGTCACTCTACTTCTCATCGCACAGGATAACTATCAGAGATGTCCCCGTTTATACTTGCTGGGGAAAACAAATATGCAAATCCCTGCTCTGGGGGTTTAAATACAAACCTCTGAGTCCAGAAGTCTCAGGCCACATCTACACTAGAGAATTTTTGCACAAGTATTTTTTGCATTAAAAGAAAACCTCTATACATATAGTGCCTGCACATGTCTATACAGCATCCCTTGTATCGCAAAGGGGCATCTACACTGTTCTTTGAATCTTTGCCAGTGAGAGCAGTGCATTGTGGGCACCTGTCCCACCACGAAAATTGTCAGCTTCCAACACTAGGATGAAGGAGAACAGTGCAGAACACCTTGGGTACATTTTCAAGTTCCCATGGGACAGTGCATTACCTTGCCGTCATTCAAAGTTGTTATTAGCAACTCGCGCCCTTTTTCATCATTGCCCCATTATTTCCTGTGTCTCCATAATCCAATTCTGAAAACATGGATCCACTCTCCACTGTTGCTTACAGCATTATGAACACATCTCAGCTGGTTGCACAGTACGTCTTGAGCTCTAAATCAGAACAAGAATCAGCAGGGCCATCCCTAAGGGGGGGGGGGGGGGGGGGCGCCCAGAGCCAATTGGCCTATGCAGGGCCCCTGGACCTCTGCCCACCCATACTAGGGTGGAGGATCCGGGCAGGCCTGCCCAGGTAGGTGGGGACCCACACTCCCACCTCTCCCCTGGGCTGGCTGCTTCACACTGGGGGCAGGGAGGGCCAGCCCAGAGGCCAGTCTTTGATCTCCCACCCTGCCCCCCTGCCTTCGGCTTGCTGCCAAAGGCAATGGGGCAGGAGCAGACAATGCACAGCAGTGGGGAGGGGCAGTGGCACAGGCCCCATGCTGTCCTGCTGGAAGGTGGTAGTTCAGGGCCCACATAACTGTGGGGCTCAGGATGATCGCCCTGCTCACTCCCTCCTCTCTCCCCAGAAGGGCCCTAGCAATCAGATGATCTGGACCTGCTGAGTGTCATGCAGACCAATAGCACAGCATCGCTGTTTTCTTTCATGGAGCATCTGCACACAGTACACCACCACTTCTGATCATGAAAGAAAAGCACCAAGCTTTTATGCAGCTTTTGAATGATGAGCAGAGGCTACAGATCTTTCAAATGCATAAAGCGACCTTCATGGAACTGTGTGCAGAGCTTGCCCCTGCCCTGCAAGGACACCTGAATGAGACCTGTCCTCCACCTGGAGAAGCATGTTGCAATTGCTGTGTGGAAGCTGGCAACTCCAGACTGCTATTGGTTGGTCCAAATCAGTTTGGAGTCAGCAGTTCCACCATTGGGTCTACGCTATCACAAGTGTGCAGGGCCATCAATTGCATTCTGCTATGAAGGACTGTGATTCTGGGCAATGCACGTGAGATAGTGGATGGATTTGCAGCCATGGGATTCCATAACTGTGGAGGGGCAATCGATGGCACACATATCGCAATTCTGGCTCTGGTGCATCTTGAGTATATAAATAGAAAGGGCTACTTCTCCATGGTGTTGCAGGCACTTGTGGATCATGGGGGATGTTTCACAGATATCAATGCTGGTAGGTCATGAAAGATGCTTGATGCTCATATCTTCAGGAACACAGGACTATACCAGAAATTACAAGCAGGGACCTTCTTCCCAGATGAAAAAATTACAGTTGAGGGTGGGAGATGCCCATAATGATCCCAGCCTGTCCACTGATGCCATAGATCATGAAGCCCTACACAGCAATTTGGATCCCAGCAAGGAGTTACAGGTTGAGTAGATACAGAATGACTGTGGAGTGTGCCTTTAGGAGATTCAAAGGATGCTGGAGGTGTTTGTATGGAAGACTTGACTTAAATGAGGACAATATTCCAGCCAGTATAGCTGCCTGCTGTGTCCTCTACAACCTCTGTGAAAATTCCTCCTGCGTGGACTGCGAAGGCTGATCGTCTCACATGTGTAAGAGCAGCCAGATGCTAAGAGTATTAGAGTACTAGGGGGGCATAACAGTGAGCAATACACATAAGGGAGGCACTGAGGGAGCATTTTAAGAGTGATAACCCATATGTATGGTACATATACATCACTTGAGTCAGTGTGATGCTGCAAACCTGGAGGGTACTGCATCCTCAGGAGAACATGTCTTTTGATCACATGACTAAACACTGTATATGAATGAATAACTATTGTTTCTGAATGAATAAAAATTGTCTGCATGATTTAAGCATTCTTATTATTATTAATCAAGAAACGGTGGTCAGGAAACAATGAACATGCAGAGTGGTCACTGTGTGGGCACTGGAGTGTATTACAGATGAGTGTATGTCTGGGACTCATTCTATGGCTGTATGAAGGGATGGATGTGAGATTGTACCAAGACGGTCCTTGGCCGTCATAGGAATGCTTAGTGGGAATGTGTGGGAAGAGTGTGAGAAACTGCTGGTATGTCTGAAGTGGGGAAAGAGGGGTGGAGCTCGTAACAGCTGCGGGTGCAGAGCAACCATTGTCTTTAGGAGCTCTATCTGCTCTTGCAGCACAGTAATCAACTTGTCCTTATGTTCTTGCCTCCTCCTAAAATTTTCTTTGCACTCCTGTCTGTTTTCCTGTCTCCGAGCTGTTTTCTCTCCTGGATGCCTCATTGGAGTATAGCAGCTCTTGGAACATGTCTGTACTTGTTCACCAAGGCCTCTTTCTTCCTTATGGCTATGTCCACAATGGCAAGTTAGTTCGAATTAAGGAAGCTTAATTCGAACTAACTAAAGCCATGGCTACACTAGGCTTTAATTAGTTCGAATTAAGGGCTTCCTTAATTTGAACTAATAATTTAGAATAGTCAAATTCCAAAGGGGTAGCCGTGTTAGTCTATTGTAGAA
>ML685889.1:209659-234772 GCA_007922175.1 Pelusios castaneus | reverse complement strand
TATACAGGTCACGCCCAAGGGCTGCACAGATGTGCATTCCGTCACATAGCCCTAAGTCGATTTAGGGCTACCCCACATCTACACTGGCTTAATTTGACTTTAAAAAGTCGAATTAAGCCGTAAGTCTACTTAAATCTAGGTTTAATAAAGTCGATTTAATTTTCATTAAGTCGACTTTATTTTCCTTAAGTCGTCTTAAGCAAGTTGCTTAAGTCGACTTAAGGAAACTGTAGTGTAGACACAGGGTAAATTAAGTCGACTTAAGCAAGCTTAAGTCGACTTAATTTACAAGTATAGATGCAGCCAAAGAGCTGGGGCTGGAATGGTCTCTGTGATCCACTCCAAGGATCTGGACAATTAGATGAGAACCCTCTACCTCCCCACCCTCCAACATCTCAATCCTGATTGAAAGTTTAGGGTGCTATTGGGAGAGCCAGGGAGACCGGAGATAAGCGAGGACACGGCTCCTCAGTGACCTCCTTCCCTCTGGCTTCAGGGGGTGTCCTGCCAGGGGAGGCTGGTAATCCTTCTGGGTTGTGAAAATGGTATCTGTGGCCCTCCAGCCAAAAAAGGTTGACCACCACTATCATACCAATCATAGTTTGCTGAATTTTGCTGTTTCTCTCAGGAATTGTCTTTGAGTCATTCATGATTCTCTCTAAAGTTATAGTTCTTTTATAATACTTGCTAAATGATTGGTGTGAACAATTGTTGGTTTGTGGCTCATCTGAGAGCACTTTATTCTGATTCTTCAATGTATGAAATTCAAGGTGTGATTGTTAGTTTGAAAGTCAGAACTCCTGGTCCTATTCCCAACTCTACCAGTGATTAGTTATATGACCTCAGTCAAGTCATTTCCGCATCTCAGCCTTAGCTTCTCCCTCTGTCAAGTAGTGATAACAACCCTCTCTTATAGCATGGTGAATGGAATATGAGAAGCTGTGAGGATCTGTTTGAGAGTGTCATTAGTAGGTGGGCACAATATGAGGTGTCCTATCACGTTGAGTCATCTCACATGATGACATAATACAAGAGCTGACATTTTTTAGTTTATTATTTTGAAATTTTATTATTTGGAAGAACAGGAAGAACTTAGCAGAGAGGGAAGCATCTCCTCTAATTTTCTAAATAAGTATCTCATCTTTATGTGTGATGAGACAATTTAAAGCTTTGTGACAAACAGAAAATACTTTTGTTTTGCAAAACATTTTAGCCAAACAGTTAAGGTTTCAAAAAACAAACTGGATTCGTCTTAATGGGACATTTCTCAAACAGCTAACAGAATTGAATCTGTGTGCTAAGCCCATTGTGGAGGAGAAAAGGGTGTTTCAAGGTGTTGCTCATGAAGAAATTCTAAAATTTGTTATAATGTCAGGTGTTGAGAATCAAGAAATGGTTGGTGTGACCAGGGCCTCCTGAGATAACCTCCTGGACGTGCAAAAATCAGGGCAAGCTGCAAAATCGGGAGCCAAACTCCCCACACACTGATGGGTGGTACTTAAACCAGTCTCCCTATCAGTCACAACCAGGCTTATGGCGCCCCACACTGGGTACCAAGAAATCTGCCCAAAATAGAAACAGCTCCCTTTATTGCACTCCAGCTCTTCTGGCTCCCACTTAGCCACACGGTCCCTCAAAGAAATAGGTTCTCCAGACCCCAAAGGGCCAGCCACATTCACAGAACAATATAGGTTTGAATCTTACTCAAAATACCATATTGATAGCCAATTCTTTAGCAACTACAACTACAAAAATGAAGGTTTAATATAAAATGAAAAGAAGCAAGTATGAGAGATGTTAAAGGGTCACAGTGAATGACATACATACAAATGATTTAAAGTCCATGTAAAGCAGTTTGCAGGCTTGTTCCTCTGGTAAACACCCAGCAGCCGGGTGGACCGCAGTCCTTTGCCCAGTCACAGAGGAATAGTTCCAGAGATAGGTGTTGGCTGTAGACTGGGGACTTGAGACAAGATGGAGTAAGGGCTGCTGCCTTATCACCTCTGGCCTTCTCCATGCTTTGTGCATTCTTTCCAATCAAAATGGAGTTGAGTCACATGTTCAAGTCCTAGTAGCTCAACAGGTTTCTCCCTGGGCCCATTGTACCTGGGAGCTTCCTTAATGGGCCATTAAGGAGACAATGGCTGTAGACATCCTGTCTGAGGAGTTTCCCCAGAATCACACACATTAAAGTACTGATATAACAACCATACTCCTAACTTCTAATAAAAATACAATTCCTACACATAAACTATATAATCATTCCCAGCAAATTACTACCTTTCTATTGATACCAAACACGACATAGTTCCTATGGATTATAGCAATTATGAGATATTAATACAAAATAATATCATAAATGGTTCCCTAAATCCAGACAGCATCACAGTTGGGGCTAAATTTTAAAAAATGTCTCTATTAAAGGCCATTCAGAGATAAGATTCCCAATATTTTATTCACCTGGGATACTTTGCCAGAGAGAGAGAAGTTTCTGCCTCTCTTTTTGTGGCCTCAACAAACCAAGTGCTGTACATCAGGTCTCTTCCAGGATCCTAGAGAAAAAGGATCTTCATCTCCATTAACAAGACAAACAAGAAAGTGGCACTTTTAAAGACTAACAAATTTATTTATCGCATGAGATTTCATGGGATGTAGTGGGATTTTCTCCCACAAAAGCTCATGCAATAAATAAATTTGTTAGTCTTTAAAAATGCCACAGGATTCCTTACAGAGGGGTAAGGGATCTTACAGCATGGGTGCGCCTTGTTTGTTTTGCTGAACTAGACTAACATGGCTACCCCTTTGTAATTTATTAACAAGACAGTACCAATCTTTTAAAGGGGAGAAAATTGGACCCCAGGTCTTTCATACTATTCAGCATCACCTCAGTACATGCAAAGATACTTACATAAATTATTAAACAATCATTTTGTGAGTTCATACCCAAGAATGCAGTTCTAAGGACTAATAAGTATGGATTTGTCCAAAGTAAATCATTCCAAACCAACTCTGGACTACTAACATATGTCTTGATGTTAATAAGGCTCTTGACACATTCCACATGACATTCTCAGAACAAACTAGAGAAATGTATTCTAGAAATGCAGTAAGTACAATGTGGGTGCACAACTGGCTTCAAGACCATATTTAAAGAGTAGTCATACATAGTTTGTCAAACTGAGAACATGTATCTAGTGGGACCCTGCATTCACTATTTCCATGAATGATTTGGAAAATGGGGTGGAGACATTTCTTATAAAATGTGCAGATGACACCAAGCACTTTGGATTAGACTTGAAAATGCCCTTGACAATTTGGAGAACTGGTCTGAAATCAACAAGATTGAATTCAATGAAAACAAGTACAAAGCACTTTACTCAGGACAGAAAAGTCAAATACACAGCTACAAAATGAGGAATAACTGGCTACGTGGTAGTGCTGAACAGAATCTGTGGGTTACTCTACTGAAGGACAAATTGAAGATGAGTCTCAATAATGGAATGGAGTTCCAAAAAAGGCTAGTCTCATTCTGGGCTGGGGTCCATAAAAAGTCATCAACCATCCTACCTAGCACTGGTGAGGTCTCAGCTAGGGGACAAGTTGATCCTCCTTGATTCAAACTCCATGGCTGGGCATCTCTATAGACTGGGCTGGACTGAAACCCTAGAGGCAAAACATTCCCCATCCTTGGCAGTGGGCTCCCATCTTCAATGCTTAAACGTTGCTTAGCACTGACAAAGCAGCTTTCCCTGGGATTCTACCAGCATTTTACAGTAGTGGGAAAGCCTGTGATTCCCTTTTGACTGCTAGGGACTGAGCCATAGAGAGGGGGATCAACTTGCTCAAAGTCCCACAGGTCAATAGGAAACCAACAATGGAACCCAGGAGTCCTGATTCCCAGTCCCTGCTCCAATCACTCCAGCAGATCACACCCTTCTCAAAAGCAGGGGACTGGATTCAACAGCCAGGTCCTAATTGCCAGCTATGGATGGGTGCAGGCAACCATGGTTAGAGAAGGGTCCGAGGAATAAAGAAGCCAGGAGCTTCCCCTCCTTGGGCCTGTTTCCCATCAGTAGGAAACGGTCCCAGTCCCTGCAGCCAAGGGGTTAGGATGTTTCATGGATGGATGTAAAGAAGCGGGATGTGAGGTGCTGGAAGGCATTGTTAGCTCCGCACTAGGTGTTCTGGAGCCCTTGCTGTTTCTGCTGACTGAGTTTTTCCACCCCTCGGTGATAAGACAGATTCTTTTTTCCACAGACCAGTGTCCACAGCCTGCTCACTGGCCGGGCAGGAGAACACCCCGGGGCACCACCCGCTCCAGTCTGCTTCAGCTGTGGAGAGTGAGGAGGAGGAGGAGGGTGAGACACACAGGTGATTGAACACCTGCCATCGTTTGTGCTGTCATCTTCTACACCAAGTGAGTGATATTTTGTTTTTCCTCTCTGGCTTCCCCTTCCTATCAGCGGAGAGGGAGAATCGAGGAGAGAATCTCTTCCAAGGGAGATCTGATTTGCATACAGCCCCCAGGAAACCCTCAGACCAGGCAGGAGCTACTCCAGAGCCTGTCTCCAGTGTGTTTGGAAAGGTCCCAGCAACAGGGCCCCCAGCCCTGCCCTTGGAGGAGACTTTTCCCCAGGCTGAGCGTCTCTGAGCTGGGCGAGACTCTAAGGCTATGTCTACACTTGTTAATTTAAGTCGATTTGGAATGTCCCCACTCAAAAATTAAGTCAACTTAGAGGAGACCCTTCCAAATCGACCTAGAGCATCTACACTGGACGCCTAGGTCGACTTGTAGGGGCTAGGTGGACCTGGGACAGGTCCATGGTTGCAGGGGGGGCACCATTTGCTAAGTGCCAGGGGGCTCAGCCTTTGCCCCATTGTACCTTGGTACAATGGGGGCTGAGGGGGACAGGGACTCTGGCAGGGCATAGGAGCAGGGTGGGCAGGGCTCTGTCCTGCCCTGTGGGGGGGCATGCCAGGCTCTAGCTGTGCCAGCCACCTTGGCAGGGAGGGCAGTGGGGAAGCCCTGAAGCCCCCTAAGTCGACTTAAAGTCGACTTAGGGCTACTCTGCATCCACACTGACTTAGTCGACTTTCTAAAGTCGACTTAGCCAGAAAAGTCAACTTAAAGCTAGGTTTAGTAAAGTCGACTTTAATTTTCCTTAAGTCGACTTAAGCCGCTGCTTAAGTCGACTTAAGGAAAATGTAGTGTGCACGCAGAGGATGGTTCCCAGGACAAGTCCAGATTCTGGTTGCTCTGACCCCAGACTTACGCCTGCTCCCCACTTGGTTCTAGGATGGCCAGGCTGCTGCAGATCTTAAGAAACAAGGGTCTGCCACTGGCACCAGAGCCTGAGGCAGGCAGCGTCCATCTTCCACAGGAGCTGAGTGGCACCTCCATTCCCACTGGTGGGGAAGCAGTTGCAGGGCAGGCCAGAAGGTGGAAGCTCCTAGGCTTGTGGAAGAGAAAAGCATTTCCTAGCACAGGTGCTGAAGCAGGAGAGGCCCCGACCAGGCTGAAATGGAGGTGGCTTAGGAGGCAGCTGGGCAGGTGGGACCCAGCCCAGGAGGGGAGCTAGGCAGGGTGGTTCTGGGGCCTTTTGTGCAGGAAGCACCAGCCCCACAAGAGCAGCCCTGAGATCGATCTGGAGTCATCACCCTGCCCAGTCCCTGAAGACCTTCCGTCCTCCAGGGCAGGAGGTGGAGGATCCCAGCTCCTCCTGCAGCTACTCGGCCTGCTCCTGTGGGTCTGTGAGCAGTGGGGCCAATGGCTGCTTTTGTCTTCTTCCAGGTCAGGAGCCAGGCTGGGCTCAGGGCTAAAAAGGGGAGGGGGGAGGGCGGTGGCTTTCTGCTATTGGCTTCCAAATCTGTGTAGGCCAAAAGTGTCTCTGAGAGCTTGAAATGTGATGCCTGCTTTGCCCTTGGTCCTTCCATGGGAAGGGTTGTCATTATTCTGCTTTCCACACCACAGCCCTGTCCTTTCCCCAAATAGCAGCAGGAGTCACCCTTTCCCTGCTCCAGGGATGCCCATGGAAGAAGAAGAGGAGAAGGAAGGTCAGGAGCTGGCTACAGAGGAGGCTGCCCTCAGGGCTATCACAGAACAGCTCCTGGGCAGAGAAAAAATAACAAACTTCCCCACACAACTGGAAGTGAGATTGACCAGCCCCTTCCCAACATCCCAACTCATCCCAGACAACCCCCCAGCCCATGGGAACCTTTATCACACATGATCTGGGACCTAGCCAGATGGGGAGCATTTGTCACACATGATCTGCAGTCCCCTCCCCCCTCAGGCAATGTGCCACTTCCTAAACCTCATTTTCACAATGAGGGGAGGGGGGCAGGGCCAGATTATCGCTGGGTTTTTAGGGGCTTAATACCCTGGCCCCCGGCTAAAAGGGGGCCCCACAGGCCCCCAAAATCCAGCCTGGCTGACCCAAGCGGCGGCTGCTGTTGCTCACAGCATGCCTGCCCAGCCCCAGCCTGGCTAGAGCTCACCAGCCAGCCAGGGGGCAGGGCACAAGTATCCAGCCTCTGGCCTGTCCCTCCCCACCCCACAGCCTCTGTCTAGTCCAGGAGCAGTACCGGCTTGTGCTAGCCTGCAGCCCCCTCCCGCACCCTGTCCTGCACCTTCCCCAGGAGCATGGCCCCACTGGGGCCCCCTGCGCTCCCCCAAGAGTGTGGACCCCACAACAGGTGGCCTGCAGTCCCCATAGCCATGCTGTCCTGTGTCCCTCCTCCCTCCCCTCCCCCCCACCGCAGGTCCTCCCACTGCCTTCTAACAGCATGGCCAGTGGCCTGCGGCAATGCCGGTCAGCAGCAGCACCAGCCAGTCCCCCCCCCCAACCCCTTCCAATGATGGTACCGGCCAGGCCCCCTCAACCCCCTCCAGCCAGGGTCCCGGAGCTCCTGAGCCCACACCACAGCTGCAGGGGGTGGGAGGAGAGGATAAGTGGGAACCCCCCAAGGGTGGGCAGCCCCAGTCTTGATCCAGCCCTGGAGGGGTGGTGTTCCCACTATCCCCCAGGGATGCCTGAGCCCTAGAGCTGGGGTCAGCTGGTGTGGGTGGAGCAGGTTCATCTCTGGTTAACATGCTCTCTCTCTCCTACCCCACAACCCTGTTGGGTGCAGGATGATTCTGAGCAGCTGAGGTTATAGATTCATAGACCTTAAGGTCAGAAGGGACCAGTACAATCATCCAGTCTGACCTCCTGCAAAATGCAGGCCTCAAGGCCTCACCAACCCACTCCAGCAATAGGCCACCAACCTATGACTGAGTTATTTATCTCCTTAAATCATGATTTAAGGACTTTAGGATACAGAGAATTCACCGGTAGGTAAGCCATCCACCTCGTATGCTTTGCTGCCCAGCAGAGAGGGCAGGACACACTGGAACTTCACTTCTGCAAAGCAGCTGTGGTGCAGATATATGTGGTGAGTGAGATACGGTGCCTGTCAGCTGGAGGAAAAAGGGAGGCATGGGATGGGGAGGTGCCTCACCAGATCCATTGTTGTAGGATAGGGGTTGCTGGGCAGGAAGCAGAGTGCTGAGGATTGGGAAGAAGGGAGGGAAAATATTCTGTGATTGGTCACTAGTGGGCAGTGGGGGAATCATGTGGCTAGAGGGGCTCCTCAGGCTGGAGGAACAAGGGTGGTCCCGCCTCAGTACTTGGGAAGGTGTTGGATGAGAGGAACGGTGTCATAGGTGGGAGGGAAGAAAAGTGGAGGGGACCAAGAATGGTGGGAATCCTTGGAGGGGGCCAAGTTTGATGGCAGGAAGGAATTGGAGGAGAGGGAGGCACTTGAGGGATTCTGCTGACTGTGTTGTGTACTGGCTGTTTAATCTCTTCACTAGCAAGTGTCAGTGGGACCTGAATCTCACACGCTCCTTTTTCTCCTTGGCTCTCACAGGAGCTGATTGAGGAGGTATTTGAGAACTCTGCACCCACCGCCATCCTTGCCAGCTCTCTCATCTCTATCAGCCACATCAGATACTGCAACCCTCCCAAGACCCACTGCAGTAATGTTCCCATTGGACTTGGAGAGAGAATCGCTCAAGGGCTGAAAGACAGGAGGGGCAGCAGTGTCCAGGGAACAGCCACTATTCCAGCGTGGCCACTGACTATCTGGGAGGCCTTGGCCTGGTCATTCCCTGGCTCAGTGGCTCAGTTTCCATTCTTGCCACACTGTGGCTATTTCCTTGCACTTTCATACGCAAGTTGCTGCCAGTTTCACCGCAACACTGCACACTCTAATACCAGCTCTTCTCTCTTGCCAGCACAATGAGAACCACCTCCTTAGTGCTGGCTGCATGAGGTGTTCTCCCTGGACATAAGGACTGACACCCCCCACCTTCAGGAAGATTCTCCTCCTATTCCTCCATGCCTGGAGCAGGAGTGTCCTCTGCTCCCTGTTCCCTTATTCACTGGAGTCTACAAAGATGGGGTGGAGTGGGCAGAGATGGAACAGGCTGCAGGGCTGGATTGTTCCCTCCAATGCTGATTATGCTGCCCCTCCACATGCTGTATTTTACCAAGCTACCCAGCTTCCATCCACAGCAGCTGGGCTAGTCCATACCCTGCTAACTACCCAGCCCTTGCAAAGTCCTATCAAGAGCATTGATGGAAGAGCCGGATCTCCTTCTTCCATGACTCCTTGTAAATCGACTGCAGTAAGATGTGAAGGAAAGAGGAGAGGAGATGTGTTTGGAGTCTCACTGTGCTTCACAGACAGCCCTCTGACCATCATGTGGGAGGTGTCGCCCCACTGTCTATAACTCTGACCCATGGCTCCTCTTTCTTTGCAGGCTCAACACAAAATCACTAAACCCCTCCTGCACACCATGCTAGGCAACATCTTGGCAGAGTCCCCAAAGACAATCTCAATTACATCCTGTAAGTAAGCCTCATGAGGAGGCTGGGGACAGTTTCACCTGAACCCTGGGAGGACGGGAAAGGAAACATTGGATGATCCTTTTCCAGCCTGTCCTCCCAACAGGACCTTGGCCAGGCCTGTCAGTGCAATGTAATGTTGGGTGCTTTCTCCTTGAGGGACAGGAGAAGGAGATGGGACTAAACCCAGAGGTCTGCTTGCTTCTGCTGAGCACTAACTGCAGGGCCTCCAGCTGGCTTGGGTGTGGGGAGAGTCTGAACCCCCTGCCCACTGAGTTCTAGGGGACAGTTTTCAGAGAAGAGTCACAGATTTCTTCCTAGAGTGCCTGGAGGACCTCAGAGAATAAGCCCTTCTCTCCCACGGGGCCTGAGGGTCCAGGGGTGGTGGGGGAGGGGATGTTGTCCTCAAAGTCACTCCCTTCAGCCCACCCTCGGGCTGCACAGCATAGGCACCTGACCATTGATCCTGGCCTGCCTCCTTCCATCACAGCATGTCAGCTTCTGGATGCAGTCCCTGGTTTCCCAGCAGAAAGCCAGGGTCGTTAGGTGCAGCGAGGCCCTGCTTCAACTGACCACCACCCTCCCTGGCTTTGACGTAAGTGACTTCTCAGTCTAGCTCCCTGACTCCTGGTATTGGCTAGCTGGCTCTGACAGGCTTCAGGGTCTGCTGTTGCAGGGGCTGGGGTTAGAGTCTTCCCCTGGGGAGGCAGAATCAAAGCAGGGAATGAGACAGGCCTGAGTCACATTCTATTCCTGCTTCAATGATGAGTCTAGGTCTTTAAGGGGACCATTTTCCAGCCCCAGCTCCCACTGCCTTGGAAACCTTCTCATCCTGAAGCAGCTGGAGGTGCCAGTCCTCATAGAGGACCCTGATTATATCCCTTGGAGGCAGGAAAATTAAGGGTCTAGCTCTAGCTCCACTCCCCAGCAGCACCTGCAGAGAGAAGGGCTGAGGGGAGGGACACTCCTGGTCCACACTTGACTGGGAGCCCATGGGAGAAGGCTGATGGAGTTCCCTCTTCTCTCTCCCATTGAAGCACAGCTGGGTCACCACATGGCACAGCTGGCTCTGTTTATCATCCACCCAGCTGAGGACACCAGTGACCATGCCAAGGAAGCCATTTATCGATTATAACAAATTCTGCTGCACCAGAGGATTAAGGAACCCAGCTGGATATAGGACCCAGTGGGAGAATGAGGCTGACTACAGACAATTTCTCTCAGACTGAACACCTCCCCCCACTCCCGCCACTGGGAAGACAAGTCTCTCTCTCTCTCTCTTTCTCTGTCCTATTATCCTGCCCACCTTGCCGCCATTCCAGTGGACCAGATGCAAACCATCCATACCTAGGGTAGCCACCTGAAAATGCCAGGATCAGGGCAATCTGCAAAAAGGAGAGCCAATTCTCCCAGCACCAATGGGTGACTTGAAGTCAGATTCCCAACCAGTCAAAATCAATGCATCTGATTCCCCACACTGGATATCAAGAAGCCAGAACAAAAAGAGACTCAGCCCCTCATTACTTCATTTCTCTTTCTGGCTCCCAATCAGCCTCTTGAACTAGGAAAGAGATAAGTTGCTTAAAACTCCATACTCTTTATCAAAAGAGTTCTTCAGATCCCAAAGAACCAGCCACACTCCCAGATCAATGAGTCTTACCCCAAATACCATGCTGCCAGCCAATCCTTTAGTTATTAAAATTGAAGGTTTATTATAAAGGAAAGAAACAAACTATGAGAAACCAGTTAAAGGGTTAAAACAATCACATATGTAGAAATGTTTTGAAAGTGCATATACATGAGGTTTTCAGTTCTTTGTTTCACAGCTTCAGTTATTAGAAATCCAGTTCAGAGAAAGGAAGATTAAATAGTCTATATCTAGTTTGTTCTAAATCTCCCATGAGAATTAGGGGGAGTGATTCCAGGCCAGTGCTGGCTGGGATCTCAAGCTTGCAATCCAAATTTTCCCTGAGAAGCTTAGAGAGAGCTGAGAGAAAAGGATTGTGATCCAAGCTTCCTTTATAGTTGTAGCAGTGTGAGCCTTTGCAGGTAATTTCCTTGTGTGGGCTTGGATGATAATACAGTCAGCAATAGCCATTTAAGCTCTCACCACAGATATTTGCTGGAGTGGAAAATAGCAAGCTATGTTGTCCTTTGAAGAAAAACCTTCATCTCCTAGGCACGACAGGTAATTAGCATTAGTACAGTTAACAGACACTTTACATTGCTACTTTCAAGGTTCATCTAGATGTCAATATTCCATTTTGACCTCTTCATCAAATAGAAACAGTGTCCACCTTGCTAACTTCTACCCAGCTATATGCAAATTGCATCAGATAACAACCAACAATACATATGGTGCTGGGAGTGGTACCAGGACAAGAGTCTTCTGGAATATATAAACATAGCCAGAGTGAGGGAGGTAAGGACTCTTTGCCAGGGTATTCCAAGCTCCGGCAGTGGGGCTGGCTGAGTTCCCTTCAGTGGCTGCCTTCTGGAGATGGGACAAGGGTATGTTCCTTATTTCCAGCTCAGAGTTCTTCCTTCAGCCCCAGCAAGGGAGGTTGGTACTCAAGGGGCCAGGTTGGAACCTTACTAGATGCTGTCATTCTTATGTCTTACATTGATCCATTGCTACATGATATAAGGGACTCTCGAGATGGATGACTTAATGTAGGATTATGGCTCTGAGTGTCCCTCCACTGAGACCCAAGTGTCTGAGAGGAGAGCAACAGCTCAGTGAATCATATTGCCTAACACACCCTTGCTAGAGTCCCTGCTCCCTAGAGAAGCATGGAAAGCATTTGGGATTTGCCCAGTACCATCTCCAGGCAGGAAGCAGAACACCCCAGTTAGGAACTAGGGACTGGAAAAGGTGGTAAAATGAGCATTCACAAGGTATTACATGTATTAATAATGTTTGGCGAATGTTAATGTTTGATATGTGCACAATACACACACTACAGAGCACACATACACTAACATATCACACAAAAGAGTGTTATAAGGAAGGATCCATTGGTTTTGTAAAGCCTTTGGATAGGAGTTGGCCAGATTGTGAAAGGAAAGTAACAATTTGGTGTCTCAGGTCTGGTGTCTTTTTAAGAACGCTGCAAAAAAATAGGTCAAGACACTGTAAAAAGTGACTTGACAGCCAAGTCTGGTGTTTTTATAGCACTGTTAAGGGATGGTTAGAGGGCATGGTGTTCCAACTGTATGACACTTTAGGCAGGATAAGAAAGGGTAACACTCAAACACATACACAACACACACACATCAAAAAGGAACAGCAGCAGGTAAGCAAGGTAAGTTTAGAGAATAAGGAATTGTTGTGAAAAATTGCTTATTGTTTGCTGTTGTGATATTAAATAGAGGTACCTAAAAGGGTCAAAGGTTTTAGGTCTAAAACAAAGTGAATAGGCTACTCACTAAAGTGACTTAAGTCTAGGACATTCATAGGAGTGAATCTAAAAAGAAAATAGAGTGAGCTAAGGCTCAAATTGACTAAAAATCCCAGGTAAATAGGACTAAAAGAAATAAATAGCAAAAATAAATAGACTAAAAGGGGATACAGAAGTAGGGCAGGTAATCTCCCGCTGGAGAGGGTGTCCAGTACTGTTGGTAAAATTTAGAAGGAGTATCCCAGTCAAAGAAAGGTAAAATGTTTAAAAAGGAAAAGCAGAAGCAGAAACAGAAACAGAATAGTGACTCTGAAACAATGTTAGGAGATAACCTAAAAGACTTTGTTCAGAGAATAGGAAGAGGTCCCTGGAAGGAAGATGCCTTCACAGGACCGGGAGCCTTTCAACTATTGTGCAAACAGTGGGATCAATGGATCCACACAGAGAAGAAAGGTATTTTTAAGGGGAAACCCACTAAAAAGGAGAGAAAACAGGCTGCAATGCAAGGGTTATATTTGGCAGCAATTACTTTAGATAAAGAAATAGATAGATTGATAGAAGAAAATCAGGTATTAGAAATAGAGAAAAATAAAATCAGTAAAGAGTTAAAAATTGTGGAAACTGAAACAGACAATTTAAGAACAATTATGTTAACCCAATCCACTCAGTTAAGGAGATGCCAAAAAGAAGTGGACGAGAGAAAAGAAGAATCAGAGAGAATGATTAGAGAAATTGAGAAATGGAGAAAATTGGCAACAGATAATCAGTGTGCTGTAAGAGTAACGCTTTCAGATGCAGGAGAAAAGGAAAAAGTAAACCATGCAGCTTGTTTAAAGCAGATTGAGGCTTTAAAAGAAAAACTAAAATTAGTAGAGGAGTGATTTCAGCAGTTAAAGGTAGTGGCAGTCAATGGGAAGATGAAGAAATAGACTTAGAAGATGAGTGGGATAATTTTGATGATTTTCCCAAAGAAAAAGAACCGACTTTAGGACCTTACACCCTTGTTGTTAGAAGAGCTGGAGGAGCTTCAAAAGCCACCCCCTATTGCACCTTGAACAACCAGGATAGTAAACAAAACAACTGCAGGTGGTAATCAAGAAGGTAGAGAAGAATTAACAGAGGAAAACCCCTATAACCCTGAAGAAATAAGAGCTTTGGGAAAGTCTTTAGGTCCTTTAGGCAGAGGCACAGTTATTAAATGGTTAACTAGGACATTAGAGATGCCTACAGTTTTACGAGGAGATCTCTCATCATTATTGAAAGAATGCATGAATATGGAAGACTTTGCAGGACTTCCATATGACATACAGGTTGGAGGACAAAGAAGTAGAAATGCTATGCTAGGAAGAAGTATTAAGATTCTTTTTCCCTAGTGAAGATCCAATAATGTGGTTTCATAGGGAAAAACAATAACCAGGGGAAAGACCAGAACCATACATAGCTAGGAAAAAGCTTATCTTTAAACATTCTGGACTAGTTAGAAGGGACGAAGTAACAAATGGCACATATGATGTACCTGTGTTTAGGAAAGCATTGCTGCGTGGATTTAATCCCAATATCCAAACAGCAATGATTGCAGTAAATCCAGAAGCCTCTTATTTGCAAACTATAGAAGAAAGAGCAAACGCCCTGCATGAAATTCAAAGAGAAACTCTCCCCATTCAGAAATAGAGATTTGATAAGGTTGCAACAGTGACCTATTCAAATAATGGTCCATTAAAAAATGGGACCCACAGAATAAACAAAATAAGCAAAAAGATCAGGCTAAGGAAAAGGATAAGAAAAATCCTTATCCTAAGCAAAATGCCCCACAAAGAGGATCTGATTCAGTTAGAGCTTGGGCATGGGGAAGATTAATAAAGTATGAACTGAGAGAGAAAATAGATGGGTTGCCCACTGGAGAATTATTAAGAAGGTTGGTGAAGCATGAGAAAAGAACCCCCTCAGCTCCACCTGTCCCAAAAGATCAAAAATAGGGAGGCCAAGCTCCCCCTATCTCCCCAGTGTCAGCCAAAGAACAAGCTGACCTAGTGGCACATTTAGAACAAGATGAATGGGGGAGACCTACAATATATGTAGTGTTTAATAAGGGAGCGTTGGGACAAAATATATTAATTGACACAGGTGCCACTTTCTCTTTAGTTAGTACAAAGAAGACGAATTTATTTGGATCCCCAGTAGTGACAAAGAAGTTACAGGGATTTAATGATGCTGAAAGTAAAGTCCCATTTAGCCCTTTAGTAAGTTTTCAGATAGGAAATAAACATGGAAAAGGACAGTTTGGTCTAATGAATTTAGATAGAAATGGAATATTGATCGTACTGGTCCGTTCTGACCTTAAAGTCTATGAGACTATGAGTAGATGTTTTAGGAAATCTACGGGTTATAATAGATTTAGTAAATAGAGTTCTTTGGAAAATGCCTTTAGAAAGTTTAGATGTTTTAAACAAACCAGTAATAATAGAAGCAGGATAGTGGATACAGATTAGCTGCCATTAAAGCAGATTGAGGAGATAAAATGGCCTGACTGGCCAGAAGAAGTATTAGAAATTGCCCTGAAACATAAGGAAGTACAGCCAAAGAATAAGCCAAAATGTGATAAAATAGATGCAGAAGTTTTGATTACTGGACCTGATCCTCCACCTCAAAGGCAGTATAGATATCCTAAAGAAGCAGATGAAAGCCTAGCAAAAACCATTCAGGGTTTATTAGATCAAGGAGTTCTAGTAAAATAGCAGAGTACAAATAATGCAGCTATTTGGCCAGTTCTGAAAGCAGATGGTAAGACATGGAGGTTAACTATTGACTTTAGGCCTTTCAACAAAATAACTCCAATGACTGCACCAGTAGTGGCCAAATATCCTGAAGTGATAGCTTCTATAATGGGAGGAGCTAAATGGTTTAGAGTCTTAGATTTAGCAAATGCATTCTTTGCTAACCCTTTACATCCAGATTGCTGGTACAAATTTGCATTTACTTTTCAGGGACAACAATTGTGCTTTTCCTGAACTCCACAAGGATTTATTCATCACCCACTATATGTCATATGCATGTAATTAAAATATGGGATAATATGCCTAAAAAGGACAATATAATATCATATGTAGATGATATATTAATTAGCACAAAAACTAAGGAGGAAAATTTAGAAATCTTGGATCAAGTTTTGCAGAAAATAAAAGAGACAGGATTTAAGGTCAGCCCCGAAAAAGCTCAAATATGTTTGCAGCAGGTGAATTATTTAGGAGTTACATTAGGACAAGAGGGATGTTCACCAGATAAGCAAAGGGTAGAACTACTGCAGAAATTACCAGCCCCAACAGATATCTCTACTTTAAGATCATGCTTAGGGATGACAATTTTTTCTGGAGATTTTGTAGAGAATTATGCAGAAAAGCCTTCTCCATTATATAAGTTATTTTAAAAGGGTACTATATGGGAATGGGGTATAGAACAACAAGAAGCTTTTACCTAACTAAAATTAGTATTAGCACAGGCTCCAGCTTTAGTTTATCCAAAAGTAGGACAACCTTTTGTGCTTCAATTAGCTACCACTAATACTGGAATGAGTGCTGTCCTCAGTCAAAACCACGGTACTGGACTGAGACCAGTAGCTTATGCTTCTAGGAACCTCAGTGAAGTGGAACAGGGTTTCACCTCATGTGAGAAGGAAGTATTAGCACTAGTATGGGCTTTGCAGCATTCGGAATATCTAGTAGGATTATCCCCAGTGTTGCTAAGAACCTCTCATTCTCCTGTGAAGTATGTTTTAACAGGAAAAATCAATGATGGCCATGTATCCAGTCCTAGGTTAGCTAAATGGACATTAGCTTTACTAAATAAGAATGTCAGTATGGAGACAGTTCAAGCTTTATCTCCAGTTCTTTATCAACTTATAATAGAAGGGGAACAACATGAATGTCCATTACCAGAAATTCCTCCAAAAGAACCTGTATTGTTCCAAGGAGAAGCTATATTACAGGAAGTAAAAGAAAAGATAGATGAAATTTGGTTTGTAGATTGTTCAAGCTATCATAGGAAAGGACAAGCTTATACTGGATATGCTGCAATCAGAATTTCTGATGAAATGATTTTAAAGGGACAATGTCTCCCACACTCGGCTCAAGCAGCTGAGATAGTAGCTTTAATTATGGTATTGGAAAATGTCCCAGAACATAAGACAATTGCTATTTTCACAGATTCTGATTGGGTATTAAGAGCCATAGTAGATTGGATGCCTTTATGGCAAAAGAGAGGAATGAAATCAGCAGATGATAAACCAATTGCTCATGCTGAAAAATTAACGTATTTGTGGAATTTAGCTCAGAGAAGATCAAAACCAGTACTAATGGGTAAAGAAAAAGCACATGAGAAAAATACAGAAGAAGCACAATGGAATAACAAGGCAGATGAGCAAGCTAAATTAGGAGCCAAGGAGGGGATCTTATGGAAACCCACAATACAGTATAGGAAAAGAACAGGTGGAAAAAATTGAAACCTGCCTTTTTTTTACTAATTTCTTTATTTCAGGGTCCTTTCTCTGTAATGCTATTAAATCAAAGTTGGAAAATTTGGCAACACAAGACAGGGTTAGCTTTAGCAGCTAAAACAGAAGATGACATTCCTGTTTGGGTAGTACCCTCTGACCTTAGAACTGAAATGATAGCCTTGGTACATGAAAATGGGCATTCAGGCATAGATAAGACCCTTGATAAGTTTCAAATGGCAGGATGGTGGTGTAGTATGAGGGCAGATGTAGAACATTATATTAATAATTATTAATTATTATTAATCCAGATGCTAGAATAGTAAAAGGACCATTATGGCACCAAAGAATTGAGGGCCCTTGGTCTAGATTACAAATTGATTATATAAGTCCACTTGCATAACCTGCCAAGGGAAATAAATACTGTTTAGTAATAATAGATCCTTTTACTAAATGGGTGGAAGCCATTCCTATGAAAAATAATACAGCCTTAACAACTGCTAAAGTGTTAGTAGATCAAGTTATTTCAAGATGGGGAATTCCTAAAGAGATTCAGAACAAGATCCACATTTTATAGGTGAAATTACAAAAGGGTAAGCATTTGGTATTAAACAAAGATTGCACATAGCAGGGCATCCTCAAAGTTCAGGACAAATAGAAAGAACAAATAGAACATTAAAAACAGCTTTGAGAAAAATAGTAAATCAACAGGGTAAAAACTGGGATTAGAAATAACCTTTGATATTAATGGCCCTTAGAGGTACAGTAGCATCTCATGGAGTAACACCTTTTAAAGCTATGACTGGATGAAACATGAGATTGCCAGAACAATGGTGGATAGTTGGAAGTCCACCAGATGAGCTGCAACCTAAGATTTTAACTGATTAATGGATGCAGCAACTTTTAAAATCAGTTTCTGAAACACATAGACAAGTGGCAATTGCATTAAAGGTTAAGAACCAGCAGATGGATCAAAAGTTAGGACCAATTTTACCCCCACAAGAATGGCAAATAGGACATAGAGTGATGTATAGGCAGTTTAAAGAAAAGGATCATGTGCTTTGTCCTATATGAGAAGGATCAGTAAGAATAGTTAATAAGGCCAGCCCTACTGTATATCAGCTAGAAGTTCAGCAAGGGAAAAAGAAAGTAACAAAATGGTTCCATTCTTCATGAATGAAGAAATGGAAAGGAGACTTGGATTAAATGAGTACATATGTATATAGTATAATAATAAATTAAGAAAGATAGATAACATAAATAGATCTATATAAGAATAGTATAAAATTAGGAAGATAGTTATATGAGAAATCTTTCTTACATAGATGGCAGATTGGATCAAAGAAGTAGCATCCACAGAGGAGGATGAATTGCTAAGACTATTAGAGCAAGAAGAAGGAGGAGCATCACAGATAGATATTAAAGAATTCCTTAAGGAGCATGAGCAGGAAGAAGCTCAGTCAGATTAGAAAAATAGCTTCCTAGAAGACCCAATAGAATTAGGGCAAACAGTCTGGAAACTTGATATATTAGAAAATTCATTAGAATTAGGATGTGAATATGTATTAAAGCCTTTAGAAGAGAAGGTTACTCAGACCCAGAACGATGAAATGCAAGATGTTATTCAGTATACTTTGCATGTTATTACCACTTTACTGAAAGACCATTTTAATAAATTATTAATAATGGTATATATAAAAATAGATAAAAGGGAAATTGGTCAGGTTTGCTATATAGATCCAACATCTGAGTATTCAACTTTGAATAAAAAGATCCTTCCAATACTTCTTGCATATCAGTCAGGAGTAAAGATAAAAATCAGTGGAATGTCAGAAAGATTGGAAACTACAATTCCTTTTACCGCTAGAATAGGGAATAAAATAGTTGAGAATGTACAATTTGGGCTAATGGAAGCAGGACACCCATATGGTGTAGTAGGAATAGAAATCCTTAAAGCATTAAAATGCTCCACTGACTCTGAGAAAGGCCTAATGTTCCAATTAATGTAAAGGAAACAATAATGAATTAAGAATTAAAATAAAGCATTAGTTACATAGGAAAAAATATATAGGTAAATACATATATGAATAGCTAGTTAATTTTATTTTTAGGGATAAAATGGAAAGTGACAGTGAAGAAAGTGGATATAGTAGTCCTGGAGAAGAATTGTTACCAGGGGAAATCGTTCAAGTAATAGAAGATGTTGAACATAGACTACTGATCCCTGCAACGCTGTATATAAGGGAGAATCTTGTGGAAACTTTCTTTACCATAAATACAGGAGCAGCATTTTCAATTCTAAATACAAATGGATTAAGCATTGAGGAATTAACCACAGAAGAAAAACAATGGGTACATTCAATGAGTGGCTGGGGTGAAGTCCCCATAAGTCAACCAATAATAGTACAAATTGGAGGAAAAAGGTTACGTGGAAGTTTTGGTCTGATGGACTTGGGTCCAGGACAATACAGTGCTCTAGGAAAATGCACTGAAAGTAACGAGATGTGTGGTTGACATAGAGGGCAAGATGCTCTTGGATGGTGATGAAAATGAGGATTAAATAAATAAAAGAAAAATAGAATAGATAGAATCATAAATTTAGGAATTTATAAGTGTTATTCTATATTTTAGTTTTAGGATACAATGGAAAAGTGGAGGAATGATAGATCACTAAGAGTAAAAGAATATCCACCAAGAATTCTTGAGATACCATTATGGAAAGGTGAATTTGATTGTTTAATAGTAAAAGGAATAATACATTCCAGAATGAATAGATTTATCCATGCCTTTATAATAGACACTGGAGCAGCTATGACCATCTTAAATATAAGAAGTGACCCACGAGCATATTCATTACTATCCCATAGAGATACAGTGTCAATGATAGGATTCAAAATGACTAAATAAGAGATGTCTTTGACTACTCCAATTGACATTCAAATTGCAGATAGGACAGTTTACAGACTACAAGCGGGAATAAAGGAGTTACACAAAAATGGCTATGGATATTTGGGGGTAGAAGTACTGGGCGCTTTGAAATGTCAGATTGATTTGAGAAGAATGTTGTTAATATTAGAATAAATGCATTCTAAATATTATAAAACATAAAAGTTATTATTTAGTTGGTTAGATAAAAATATATATTAATAAGGGATTAAAAGTTTTTTATTTTTAATGATAGAAATAGAGTGAGAAAATGTCATTTATTCAGGAAATCAGGGAAAGAGAACTGTTAGAATGAGTAAGGGTTGAAATTCTGAATGAAGAAAGAGAAGTAGCAGAAGCATAGGAGCATCAAATGGAAGAGGAAGAAAGAGAGGAAGAAGATTGGGAGAGAGAAATCTCTCCCGATAGTGGCATTGGACAAGATGAAGAACTATAGTATATCTTACAAGGGACTATGTGACCCAAGCAATCATAGTTCCTGTTTTTTTAAGATTTAATGAGAAAACTCATTTACAGTATTAAATTTAGGGCCAAGCTCCCCCTTTTCTTTCATCAATACCTACAGATATTACCCCCTGCCCCCCCAAAACCAATAGAATTATTCCCTTTAAAACCACCCAAGGAGAAATCCGGCACATTAGGAGGAGCCAACCAATAGAAGTGACCATTGGTAGGAAGAAAATATCCCACCGATTTGGGCTAGTGAAATTAAAACCTCTGGAGCCAGGAACTCTAGGGGAAGACATTCTCAAAAAAATAGGGGGAGTTTTTGACCTTAATAAAATGATTATTAGAGAAGCCATGTATAGTGCAGATTAATTTTCCTTATTGGTCTCTCTCTCTCTCTCTCTCTCTCTCTCTCTCTCTCTCTCTCATCTTTCCTTTCTCTTATATGCTATAATAATATGTTAGAATAATAAATAGGATTTAGTGTTGAAATAAGAGTTTTAAATAAGTTTAAAAAAATTAAATTGTAGTATAGAATTTAAGTGTATATTAAAATACTGATTGTTAAGATAGATAATTTTGGGGTGATTTAATAAAAGAATAGTTCTTAGAAGAGGCAGGGACTCTGTGTTTTTATTTCATTCCAGATTTTAAAGGTGGATGGAAGATGAAATTGTTTTCATCTTGGCTTTTCTGGGCCTTTGCGCATTTGGACTTCTACTGTGGTGGTGTGAATACAAACAAGACAGCTGCTGTGACTCCAACAATGGAATGGGTCAGAACATACAGTGACCACACTATTCCTTCTGGAAGTATTGAAGAGTGTATTTTTATGCACCCCAAATTAAATAACACTGTAGTTCAAGTAGTTTTAGAACAGGTCGAGAGTATAGAATCTTTAATTCAGAATAAGAATGGATCTCTCTCAGCTGTAGGAGAAGCACTTATATTTAGTTTTAAATTTTGATAATTCTGGAAGGAGCCAAATGGTACTATCAACACCAAATGAGAGGATACCACAACCTTGGAATTGTAAATGAAGACCTGAAGAAAGAAAAGGAAGGATAATGAGAAAGGTTATTAAAACTGGCCCCTGGAAATGTGCACTAATACAAGATTTTAGAATTGTTGCCAGAACAGCCCCTAAGATAGTTATTGAAGAATTGCCAAAACCTTCTTTTAAAACTGCTATGCAAAGAAACATAGAAAGTTCAACACAACCGAAAGAGATATAAGAAGTGGACACAGCAATTCAATGGATTAAATCTAGAAGGGCACAGATAGTGGATAATATTCAAGGTTGTGAATTTACAATCAACAGGAAAGAAAGTGCAAAGGCATTAGCTGAAAGAAAGGCTCTTACAATTATGATGGGGACATTAGAAGCAATCACCTAAAGGGATAACAGAAAATATGTAGCTGTGCAGTATTCACATAAATGCTCCATAATGTTTGACTCTGAGGAGCAAGGAAGATCAATAACACACCCTCAGTATTATTCAGCTCCTAAACCCTCCACATGTGGATGGGATAATGATCTGAATAAAGGTAAAATATCCGGCAGAATGGTAGTGCCCGGAGTTTGGCAATGTGTCATCATAGAAGGACCAAATGTGATAATAAGGTCAGAACAAATATCCATAGTATTAGGAAAGGAATTAGTATGTGGTGTTTTGGTATGAAGTATTCCTTTATGGAGTAAGAAAGATAAAGAAATGTTACATATACAATGGTACCATAGTAGACTTAACTTCATATGAATTCAATCTCGTAGATTCAAAAGGGGAAAGCAATAAGTTAGTATTAAAGCCCAAGTGTAATTTGGGAAAGTGTAGTGTAGATGCAGATTAAATTAAGTCGACTTAAACTAGCTTAAATCGACTTAATTTGTAAGTGTAGGCGCACCCTAAGCGAGAGAGGGTCTCAGGTTCTTAATCGTGCTTACAATTGAAACAGGAAAGGACAGAAAGGATTTGAAATCTCTGGTTCACAAAATCAACTTCTTCAGCTCCTCCTTAGTCAGCAGGAATAAATGGATGGACAACAGACACTGACAAGAGACACAAAGAGGTGATTCAGAAAGTCCATTCCAGCTGTCTCCTGTCTGCAGCCACAGTGAGTCTGTCAAATCCCTCCAGGAACATGCCTTTGGTTTTTTGGATGGATCCAGAACTGCCTCACCATCCCCCGGGAGCTGAGAGCTCTTTGTTCCCCTCATAACATACAACGAGTTCTTTGCTCAGCCTCATGCTGCTCCTAGCTCTGGCCGTGGGGAGGAGGTACTGATGTAGGGGGAGAAAAACAGGGTTTGAATCTGATCGAAACCCTCATTTTCCCAAATTTTATTTACCAGATTCAGTTTGTCCAGTCCAGGTTGGGGGGGAGGAGGGGTGGCAAAGCCCAGAGAAACCCTCACACTCACCCACACTGTAGTGGGAACCTCCATAGAATCATGGCACCATAGAAGATGAGGCTTGGGAGGCACCTCAGGAGGTATCTAGACAAACTCCTGCTCAAAGCAGGACCAACCCCAACTATACCATCCCAGCAAGGCCCGTCTCAAACCAGGTCTTAAAAACTTGTAAGGATGAAGTATCAGCAACTACTAGCCCTAAATCCATCAGGCCCCTGACCACAGGCTGCAGTGGATGAGAAGGCAAGGCAGGAACAGTCTGTGACCCTCCTTCCAAGACCAAAACACCATCTCTGGGGACTCCTCCAACACCAAGCACTGTCTTCAGCTCAGCACCTGAACAGCTACGGATACTATCAGCTACTCCTGTGCAGGGCATGCAGACAGTCAGCAGAGCTGGGACTGGGACACAAAGGGGAAGTGTACTCTGTTCAGAGCTCCAGGGCCCTTTGGCTGCAATTTCCCCTTCAAAGGCTAAGGGAGGGAGGGTGGGAAGCAGAAGAAGCCATGCTTGGGTAACCCAGTCCAGTGCAGGCAGTTTTCCCAGCAGGAGAGACAGCGGTACCACTGACCTACAGACACTCACATGGACAGCTGTGTTGTGCAGAGTTTGTTAATAGATCGCAGCGTGTGCACACACACACACGCACACACACACACTTCCATTTGGTTCTCTTACCAAGAGAAGAAGGCAGCAGCAACACAGACCTACTAACTCACTCATCCTAACAGGTGCAATAAGGAGATGTTCTTAAATCCTAGAAATGGCAGCTAACACAAACACCTGTATGGCTCATCACACACAGAGATACATGTCACTTAACTCATATCACTAGCAAAAAGAACACCCATCAAACACATTCAGTCCCAGGTACAAATGTCCCCAGTCTCTTACATTCATACTGCCCTCCCAGGTGGGAATCTGTGGGTTTTCTAGCAAGAGAACTAACATCTGCCTTTTTCTGTATCTCCTCTGGGATTTATAAATATCATTTTTACAGCTTTCAACCACCCCAGTGCACAGGAACAGACACTTGTCGGTGTCTCCAATTATTTATTAGTGTCCTTGAAACACAACTGCAGTAACAGAGGTATCTCTTAGACTCACAGACACCACCAAATTCTATCATCTCTGGTTTACAGTAAGGGGGTTATGAGTCTAAATAACCAAGAAATAGTCCATAGGACTGAGCATGATACAGGTCCCTGCTCTGAGCAGTGACACAGGATTTCATCATAGATAGGTTATCTAGGGAGCTGGAGAAATCTCCATCTTTGGAAACATTTAAGGCCCTGTAAGACAAATTTGCCAGGTGATATGGTCCCAGGGAGTAAACTGATGAGCCATTAAAGATACAATGGTTGTATTCTTTATGTCCTCAATGGTTCATCAGGATACACCCTGGGACCATTCTACCTGGAAAATTCCTAAACATTAAGGAGACAAGGGTTGTTCACACCCTCCCTTCTAAGACATTTGTCCAGAATGACACAAGTTAAAGTATGGATATAACATCAAATTCTTAACTTCTAATCAAAATAGAATTCCTAGACATAAACTATATAATCATTCCCAGCAAATTACTACCTTTCTATTGATACCAAACATGACATAGTTCCTATGGATTATAGCATTTATGAGATATCCATAGAAAATAATATCGAAATGCTTCCCTAAATCCATACAGTGTCACACACAGGGCTCTGCCCTGCCAGGATCCCTGCCCCCTTTGCCCCACTGTACACAGGGGGTGCTCCCCCCCGCCACCGTGGACCTGCCCAAGGTCCCCCTAGCCCCACAAAGTCGACCTAGAGCATTCAGTGTGGACGCTCTAGGTCGACTTTGTAAGTTCCCCTTTAAGTCGACTTTAATTTTAAGTGTAGAAACACTAAGTTGACTTAACTAACTTAACTTAGTTAAGTCGACTTAGTTAAAGTCTACTTAAAAGTGCAAGTGTAGACATAGCCTATCAGGGGGAAGCATTGTGTAACCCCTTTGCTAGGCTGAGACGGTGGCAGCAAAGGACCGGGTTCTATTTCTAGGGGATCCCAAATAATGTTACACCACCAATTGGCTCGAGCCCCCACCCAGTCATCTGGGAAATTACACAACACTCCCTGGGCACACTAGAAGGGCAATACTTCCCTTCTTGCAAGCACAAGTCTGAGTGTAGCATATAAGACTTTTAATAAAGACTATATAAAGACAACAACAAAACACAGCACTGATTGTGAGACAGTGCAAAGATTCCCACAAAATCCAATGGACAGAATTCATTCCACCACCAGTGTATATCGAATGTGTCCTTCCTTTCTTCATAACCCCATACTGACCATCAAAGTTTCACTATCCCCCTCTAAAGGGGGGGCAGCCCTCAGCCCTCCCTTCCAATTGTCTTCTGCCACCTCAAGGTCTGCTCATACCACCTCCTGGCCACACACACCTGCTATCTGCTGGCTCCGCCACACTGCCCACTGGCTGCTGGTCACACCTGCCATCTGCTGGCACCACCCACTGGCCACACCTGC